>ML800348.1:316987-361445 GCA_009831015.1 Picea engelmannii | reverse complement strand
TGTGCACAATTTCCAGTGGTCTTGTTGTTGAATATTCCTTTGATTTGAACCTGGTCTTTGTTTGCTTTCCTTGTTGACAATGCTTGCATAAAGTGTTGGTTGGTTTCGTGATCTAGGGCATTTCTCTGACTGCTTCTCTTTTGATGACTTTGACAAGGTTATCAAAATGCATGTGACCCATTATTCTATGCCATAGCCAACTTTCATCTTCCTTTCCTAGACAACACATTTCATTTCCAATTTCACTTAACACATATATGTTGTTTGAATTTCTTGTAGCTGTACCGACCAATTTCCCTGAACCTTCTTTTCTTATCTCACACTTTTCTGAATCAAAAATAAGTTTATGACCTTGGTCACACATTTGAATCATACTTAGAATATTATGTTTCATAACTTCTACCAGTAGAACATTTTGTGCCTTTTCATTCTTGTTCCCAATTCAAATTGTGCCTTCTCCAATGATTTTGGATGAATTATCATTTTCGAAGGAGACTGATCCATTTTTTTCTTTTTCGTAATGTAAGAAATTTGTCTTTATCACCTATCATGTGTTTTGAACATCCACTATCAACATACCAACCATGTTTCTCCTTCTTAGCTTGTAGAGAGACTATCCATTCTTCATTGTTATATTGATCTTGCTTTCTTATTCATGTCATTTTATGAGGTTCTTGTCTGTGACTGTTGTTATTCTGTTGATGTTCTTTAGGAGGGACTTTAATTGTGCAATCTTTGGCCATGTGTCCAAAATTGTTACATTTGTAACATTCCACTTTAGTGCTCAAAGATTCAAACCTGTTGTAACTTCTTCTTTGTGTGTCACTAGGTCTCCTTGAATAATCCCTTTGTGTATAATTCTCAAAGTTGTTACTGTTCCTGTTGTTAGCTCTGCAGTTCACAGCTTTATGTCCAAAATTATTACATGCATAACATAAACCAAAAAATACAGTTTGATACCTGGAAGTTTAATATCTTCTAAAAGGAGGTGCTCTTAAGAATCCTTATTCTTCTTGAGGCCTATCTGTCTGTTGTTGATTATGAAATATGAATCTTCTTAGTGGAGGAGTGTCCCTATAATCTTCCTTGTATATCTTCCTATCATCTTTGATTGTTTCTGCATAGATCTTTGCATTTGTTTCTTTCTCTGTTGTTTTTGAGCTTGATCCCTTTTCTGTCTGATTGTATCCAAGTCCGGACTTCTCAAGATGAGATTTTTGACTGCTGATAATGTCATCCAGAACTTTTGAGCTATTCTGCATATTTTTATTTTGAATATCCTTCTTAGTGTAACAACCTCTGCTTCCAAGCTTCCAATGATCTTGTCATTTTCTTCTAGTTGTTCTTTGAGTTCTTCTTCAATTCTTTTATCTTCTTCTATTTGAATCTTCAATTTTGTGATCATTTGTTCTAGTTATCGAGTGTCCTTTTTCTTGTCTAGTTCTGCTTGTAGTTTCTTGTTTTTCTTGTTTTCTCTTCTGATAACTTCTATGGCACACATTAATTCCTCTCGATAGTGAACTTCTACCTCTTCAATTTCTTCTTCGACTTCTTCACATTCTTCTTTGACTTCTTCATATTCTTCTTCGGAGTCTTCTTTGTCAGAGTCTTTTACTTCCATGAATAGAACTCTTCATGTCTCATTGTCACTGACTTCATCTTGATCTGATGATGAGATGTCTTCTTTGGTGTATAAGTTTTTCTTGAAAACTTTCTTTGTAGTTATTTTTCATTTATATGTGTGTTTTCCTTTTGAGTAACCTTTATCATTTGTTTTTTTCTTATGAGGACATGTTTTATGAAAATGACCAATACCATCACAATTAAAACAAATTAAAGGGATCTTACCTTTATACCTACCGTTGGTTCCCTTGTTCAGTCTTTTGACGAAGTTGGCCATTTCTTCATCATCTTCCGAGGCGTCACTATTGCTGCTATATTCTTCTTGTTCCTTTTTCTTTTGCTTTGATCTTTTGGATGCCTTGAAGATTGCTTCTTTTACATCTAGATTTTCCTGCTCAATTCTCATTTCATATTCTGTGAAGATTCCCCGCAGTTCGTCCATGCTTATTGAGTCTGGATCCGATCTTTCTTCTAGTGTTGATATCTTAGGGTTGAATCTCATAGGAAGAGATCTTAGTATCTTTTGAACAATTACAGATTCTTCAATTTCTTCTCCCAATCCTATGATTGCATTCACTGTTTCATCGACTCATAAGAAGTAGGCTGCGATATCTTCATCTTCCTTCATTTTTAGTTGTTCGAACTGACCTCTGTAAGTCTGAAGCTTTGTTGCTTTGAATTTTGCATCTCCTTCATAAATATTTTGAAGCTTGTCCCAAATATCTTTAGCAGATTTATAGTGTGAAACTTTGGTGAATACCATATCACTGAGACCATTCAAAAGTGCATTTGTGGCTTTGGAATTATTCTCACCAAGTTTTATTGCTTTGTCATTTGTTGGTGGAACTGTTGGTGTTGTGTATTCATCTACAATTGATTGCCAAACTTGAAACCCATGTGCTTGTATATATTTCCTCATCCTTATGCTCCAAAAAGCATAATTATGTCCATCAAACTGTGGTATTCAATTTTATATGAGTTGGTACTCTTCATGATCTATCTTTCATTGGTTAAGCTGATTTCTGAAGGAACCTACTCTAATACCAATTCTTGGATTACTGAGAGGGGGGGTGAATCAGTAATAGAGAAATTTAATCCTTTTTAACCTTATAATCCAAGTGGTATATCAATGAAGCATTATCATCCAATAAATGCAGAGTAAATAAGCAATGAAAAACTGAACAAACATACACATACATAGTACACTAGTGTTTTACATGGAAACCCAAATCAAGAGAAAACCACAAAATGTTTTTTCTTATCTGTCTTGAAGAATTACATTCATTGGAAGCACCAAATTCCTTTGTTTTCCAACTGCAACTGGAAGGAGGCTCCAACCCCCTAGTTTCTCAGGCTACAACCTGAGGGAAGCTCCAACTCCCCAATTCTCTAGCTACAACTAGAAGGAAGCTACAACCCCCTATGTTCTCTGGCTACAACCAGAAGCTGGCTACAACCACCTTTCCTTGCCCGTCCTGCCATCCTAAAGTAGAAGTAGAATGATGGAACCACTGTCAACCTATCACCGATATACCGTTGTAAACCTGTACCAAATAACCTATAATCAACCTGTACCATAAACAAGTGCATCCAACCATGTACCAAGTATGTACCAATAGTGTGTCAACTACTCATCAACTATGACTCATCAATATGTATCAACATCATCAACTATACACCTCATGTATGTGCCAACTCATCAACTACTTGTCTCAACCATGTACTCAACATGTACCTTAACCAAAACCCCTCATCAATTTTATCATCCAAATCTGATTTGTAGATCTATAATAGACCTGGTGTATATGATCACATTCCTATAAACCTTACTTAACTTGAACAACAAGAGACCATCATTTTCATCAAACTTTTATTTAGTCTCACATGCCTAATTTCGGATTAGTGAACAACCCTAACTTGAAGTAATCATAACTTTGTACCTATAATGTATAAAGATATGAAACTGATACACAATGTTCTTCAGTGTGTTTTATGCAATTCCTCCAGGTTTCACTACTTGGAACGTCTCATAAAAGGACTTATAGCAAAAATGGCATACCTTGCTGAATTTTGGCTTATTCTAAAGAGCGACCTTGTAGAGCGTGCCCCACACGGAATATTTGTTGAATTGATATGAAACTATTACAAAGCATACTAAAGACTGTACCCTAACCAAAACATTTGGTTTTACTGAATTTAGATCTGTTATGAAGAAGGTATGACATTTTTACTCGAAACACCTGTTTTTGACTAGTTTCGGGACTAGCCATAAACCCTATTTTCCACAAAGTGTAACACCAAAAATACAATGACCCACAGGCTGAATTTTTTACCACAGATACTTGGATATGTTTTTTCAATGGAATAGAAGTTTCAAGATCTGAGTAATTATATAAAAAACATTATAGCAAAAATGGTGAGATGACCTGTAAATAACATACCTTAGAAAGCACCATCAAAAGAATTTATCCTTCCTTGCATTTCAGCCTTCTTTTCTTCACCTTCCCTCAGAATTTCAGCTTAGATATCCTTGGTTACCTCAGAAACCTATAGATATTCAATATGCTCAAGTGTGATTAAAATGAGATATCCTTGCCTCTTATTTATAATCTCCAAGTAGCGTCCTCAAAAACATCTTCTAGGTCACTTGGCCCCACTATCCTTATTTTAGAGTTAACCCACTTCTAATTTCTCCATTAAATTTATTATTGAAATAATTTATTTTGTATTCAATTTGAATTATAATACACTCATTACTTCACTTTATTATATACCTTTTAAAATCTCTTAAACCACTTTGACTACTTTGACCTTTTGGGGCCTTTAGATGACATATGAGGGTCCTCCAACTTCGTAAGGCTATAAATCTCAAACCGTGAGGAGTTATGTGACATTCCACATACCACCAGAAATGGAATGACATGTACTATACATATATAATAGTATTGTATTAAAATATATCATAACTCGTACCTTTATCCATCAAACAAACTTGGGTCCATTACCCAAACCTGGGGTCTCCAACTTCTCATGGCCATAACTCTCTAACCGTGAGGAGTTATGTGACGTTCGACATACCACCGAAAATGGAATGAAAAGAACTATCCATATAAGATAGTTTACCTGAAAAATCCATTGTCCTTCATCTTATTATCCCACAATTAAGCATGGGTTCTCTTACTCCACAAAGCGTCTTCCTGTGAGGGCTTTCACCATAAGGGGACCACTTTGGACTTCATCCATCTTTACTTCTTATCAACCATGACAAGAAAATAATGAGTCATCTTTACATCAAACAATCTTGGGTCCATTACCCAAACCTTTGTGTTGCGGGGATTTCTTCAAGGGTTGACATCAATTACAACCAACCTTAATCAAAACGAGATGCCATGAGAATCGCAGAGACCATCTAGTCTTGTGTCAGTGATGAAGGGTAAATACACAGGCAATCCATTTGGGTGGAAAGTGAAACATTCCATTGAAATATAATTAAAGAGTTAAAATATGTAACAATAACACATACATTCATTAGAAACATAATAAATGCATCATAGGACATGAATCACTACAACTTTATTATGTTCAGTCAAATAGTCACATACATGGACAACAAGACTTGATATTTATTAGAAACAATGCCCTATGTTCTCATACATTCTCAGAGTAGTTCATTACAATGTGCTATTCACTTTCTATCATAGTCAACATGTATTACAAAACTTGAGCTCGGATTGAACCCACTAACTGGACAACAACCAACTTACTAATCAACGAAGCCTTTCTCTATTGTCGTTGGTCTCTTTTATTTCCTTTTTTACTCTGGTGCTCCATCACTTTCAATTTTACTCCTCACTCTGTTGACTTCCAGTCCCACACACTTATGCCACTTGCATCCAGTCGACATCACCTATTTGGAGTTGTGGCAGCCTCAACTGAATTTCCATCTTGTTCCTTAAATGTTCCATGATCTCTCATGCGTCTTGAAGTAATCATTCAGGCATATTTTCCGAAGATTCTTTTCTAGATTCCATCGTGCATGTGATATCTTCTTGATTTCTAACACACATATCAAACCTCATACTAGTGTGCATATAGAAAAGCTCGAACTGGAACACATAAAAAAACTCAAAATGGCATGCATGCCTCATGTCATCCACTACGCAACTGCTAGAGTACGTGTAGAATTGTAGCGTGCTCAAAATTATAGTGGGCACACACAACCTTTACCCAAAACTTTGGGTTCCAACAAGTTTATAATGTATAAAAGGACTCATTCTACTAGGTTCAAGATTAGTGCAAGCTTCCCTATCTACTCTTCTCCAACAAACATTAAACAATATCTCTATCTGTAGGGTTCAACTCCTCAATTTTGTTTCTATGGAAATACAAGGCTAACTCATCAATACATTTATGAGCATGTTCAATTATGTTTCTAGTATTCTTGTTGTTGGGTTCTATTCCACATTCAAAATGTCCAACAATCAGGACAAAACACCTAGTAGATGGTGCCAACTATTTAATGAAGCTAGGTGTCATATGTTCCCCAAACTCATACTCTCATCAAAGAAATGACATAAAAATAGAGTTTAATGTTATATTAAATCATAAGCATCATAGTGAACATTATCTCCATTGGGATGACCATTGTAACTATCATAGAGACTGGAAACAACAAATTTTAAAAGTACATCATTGGGTTATCTTGCTTATGTCTGACATTCTATCCCTTAGGGGTTCCGATAGGAGGTCTTTGTAGTAGTTAACCAGATAATCTTGTATGCTTGCATGATCCTGAATAGGGTTATCCTGAGTATCTTCTAGTAGGGTAATTATATTGATATATCGCATGTGCACCATGGAGTGGTGGAATAACTTGGTGTTCCTTTCTCCCTCCTTAAACCACTGTACCATGGATTTTTTTCTCCAAAGTATCTCCTCTTGTTTATGAAGCTCCTCTCGATCTTCCTGTAGGTTTTATTCCTCCCTTACAGATTCTACCATCTATCCCTATGAAATAAATTATTTTTGCAGGTCCTCTAGGCACTGCTCAATCTCTTGTTTTTCCTAGAAGATATTACCAAACACATTTTTGTTCCAATTCTTTAGCTACCATTTGAAGTTCTTTAGCCTTTGCTGAAACTTGTACATGCATGCTCCATGTTATATCTCTGCCTGCCTCCACCAGGTTGTGGAAAGTTCTCGAAAATCTAGGTGGGTGAGCCAAAACTTTTCAAATCAGAAGGGTTTAATCTTGGGTGTTTCTCCTGTGTCTAACCAGAGAGAGATTGGCCAGTGATCTGATCTTGATTTTGGGAGAATGTTGTCTTCCAACACCGGATCATCCAACATTATTGATTCGGAGATGAGAAAGTGATCTAATCTTCTTACAACATTTTGGGGTTTCGATCTACGATTGGACCAAGTGAAAATTCGATTTATGGTTTCTATGTCTATAAGTTTTAGCTGGTCTATTAGTGATTTGAACTTACCAATGTCTTTATCTAACCGCTTTGTGCCTCCAGTCTTGTCCTCTAGCATAAGAATGATGTTGAAGTCTCCCCCTACTATCCAACATGCATATCTTAGCAGCGTACTTACTATGGATATCCTGTGTAGGAAACAATCCTTGTCCTGGGCACTTTGTCATCCATAGGCATTTGTAATCATTCCATATTTGTTAGATCCTAAGGCCCTGAAGTGGACTGTGAGTGTGCCAACCATGGAAAAAGGTTGATCAATTATGACTATGGCAGGGTTCCATAGAATGGCTAAGCCCCCTCCAACACCATTTGAGTCTGTGTGAATGGAGTTACAATTCCTCCATCATCATTGAAATATTTCCTCAACTGCTTCTCCATCGCATTTTGTTTCATGTAAAAAGAGAATGTCTGGATTCTCTACACGAATACTATCTTGAAGGGTCGTTTGTTTGGACCTTCCATTAAGACCTCTAATGTTCTAGGTGATGATCTTCATCATGATGAGTTGGGTTTTGAGGATAAGTACCCTTTCGTAAGATAGTGGATCTGTCCCGAGTTAAGAATATAGTTTCCTACCTCTTTGATGAGTAGGTTTGTTGATTTGCAACCTCGATGTTTTCTTTCTCAGGGGGTGTGCCTAGGATTAGGTGTTGGATATGGGGATATTCCTAGTCGCAAAGTAGCTCATGTCGTGGAATCAATGAATACTTTGTGCACTTTCCTGATTTGTTCTACTATGATGGTTTGCAGCTCCTTTTTATTGAAGGCTTCCTCCAGTTTCTCCAGGTCAATATTCGCTAGATCCTGATCATCCTACTACATGAGGGTGTCCCCACCATCCTTTGGTTTTTCCTCATTCCGTTGAACAATGGGATTTGTTTCTTGGTTCTGTCCTTTTGTTGATTTAGGTTGTATCTTGTACTTTCCTTTATCCTTGTCCTAGTTTTATTTCTCATGCGGATTTTCCACCTCCTCTTCTGTTGGGAGCTGATTTAGGATATAAAAAGAGTTGTTAATGGGGATATTCTAGTTTCTTTCTTGATTGTGCTTCCTGGGGGGTTTTTTTTCCGGCCTGTGCCTATTGTGTAGCCATCCTTTTTCTTTTTTATTCCTTATTTTGGATTTTGAGCATTTAGAGGACAATCACAAAAGAGGTGACCATTCTCATGACATTTCTAGCAATGGAAGGGGATGCGTTCATAATCAATGGTTTGGTTCCAGTGCTCGTCCTGGTATTCTATAGTTAATGATCTTGGTAAGGCCTTTAATATGTCCATGTATACACATATGCAAGAATATGAGGTGTATTTCCTTTGTTTTGTCACCTCAAAGGATTTTACATACCTTCCCACTATGTTCCTTTTGCCCATGAGAATTTCGTCAAGCTAGAAATCCTCGGGCAGGGAGTAGAGTCGTATCCCAACTAGTGCCATGGTTAAATTCTCTTTCACTAGGATAAAACGATCTGTCCATAATATGAGGAAGAGCCCTACAAAGTTGTAGAAATAAGGTCCAGTGTCGAATGTCCAGTCCGTATCCTCTATGTTGTAGATGATGATTGTGAAGAAGCCCTTATGCCTAATTTGAACTTCATAGTCCCCCTTTGGGTTCCACCAAGCTCTTATTCATCTCATGAGGTCCCTTTCTGAAGGCCAGAGACCTATAAATTTCCCTATTAGGGCATGCTCTTTCATAAACTAGGTGTATTCCCCAACCCTGGTCGAGTTGATAGTATACATGGGAGGTTTATCATATTGGGGGATGCATTTTCTCGGTTCCCATCCTTGAGACGCCTTTGGATTTTCCCAGTTCCCATCCTCGAGACATCTTTGGATGAGACGTATTCATATTTACCTCCATTTCTTTGTTGAAACTCTATTCTTTGGACAGGAATTGTTCCCGCAGATGGGGCAACGACTCATATGTTGGCTTCTTGGATCTTGTCACCTCGCTGTCATTCACAACTACAATTATGTATGAGGGGGGTTGCACCCCCCTGGATTCATTTCCAAATATCATACGCTCCATCCAAGTGGTAGTCTGCAAGTCAAAGTGTGGCGACTCCGTCTGTAGGAGATGAGACTAGCTGCATGCAAAGCGAAAGCTAAGGTTTTTTCTAATCGAGAATCAAAACATAGGGTTCATCCCTCCACAAGATGTTGGAGTGTTTTTCTTATAAGTTAATATAACATAGTATTGCATATTAACTTCTTCAACATGATATACCATTTTTTATTTTCCTTACGGATTTTATTTTAAAATGTTTATTTAGATAGACATTGAATTTAAAAAGTAAAGTATACATTTCATTATATAAGTTAGGAGAAATCCTTACAAATTACATGATTTTAAATCATAGTTGTTTCAGGTTTTAAATATTGGATTTTAAATCAAAGCTAGGATTGTTTTCTTGTTGAAATATGGTTTAAATATTGACAAATTTGATTTTAGTGGAGGTTAACCATTACCATCATCATAATAACAGGAAATATATTTATAAAACTTGTTAAATAAATTGTAATTAAAATTTATGGATATATTAATATTTTTAATTATTTTTATTAAATTAAAAAATAATCAAAAATATTAATATTGTACAAAGTTAAATATATTTACGTTGAAAGGCGTACACCTATTGACAATGGGTAGATTTAATAGGGGTTTAGTGCTTAATAAGTTTTCTATGGACTGGATTAAATATGGCTGGAATATTCTTAGTAGTCACACAAAATAAATGGCTATGATTTCAATCATTAACTTCCTATCTATTATAAAGACATTCGTTTATGTGTTTACTTTTTTACATTTACCTAATCATATTTAAAAATTACTTTGATAGCTAACTGATTGCCACGTAAGTGATTAACATAAATTAAAATATTAACACCAGATAAATGAAGCTCAACCGTTTATTTGTTAATCAATAATAAAATTTAATATATTCTTTTAAGGATTCGTTTCATCTTATAAGCTTTTTTGCGTTCACCAGCAGCTATTTAGCTGCCGTGCTAGTTATTATTTAACAAGAATATTTTTTTTATGTGATGACCAGGATGGGTTGATGACAAATGGGGCATGGACCTCATACGTGGTGGCCCACCACCTTGCATAACCATAAAAGGAAACAAACATCTATGATGAGGAGATTTTGTGGTTCACATGGAGATGAGGTTGAGGGAGGTATGCCACCTTCCACTCCCACCCAATGGTGATGGAGGGTTTAATGGCAATTGAAAATTGGTTTTTCACATGATGAGAATTTATCTAAGACTGGGCAGAAAAATGAAGGGAGTGGATTATTAGATGGAATGAGTGATCATGGCTCTGGTAGGAGAAGACAATTATAACCAAAGGAAGAAGGATGGTAGGAATTTTTCTCTTGGTGATTTGGAATTAGGTCTCGTGAGGGTATTTACATGTTTTGTGGGAAGTGCTCAGGGGATCCTAGCTTGGATTGTGCTTTCAAGGCTCTCTCGGTGGGAGTGGCCTCTTAGATTTTCCTTGGATCAGGTTGTATTCGGGCAAGAGCCAGGGATTTTGGATTTTGGTTGGTGGTGCTTCATGTCCTAGTGTGGAGTGTAGTCGAAGGTATAATTGGTCTCTACAATGAATGAGTTGAACGGGATGAAGGAAAGATACTTTTCCGAAATCTAATCATCCCATCTCCCTCGACCACGCTGGAGTCAAGGTAACCATGCTTCATTTGGCTCTATTTTTAGGCAAAGTATTTTCATGTTGGTTGTTGGTAGTACTCAGCATTGTCTTAGTTTCATGTAGAAAGAAGGGCTTTGGGTAGGAAACCCAAGGGCTTTAGGTGCTTGTTAGTATGGGAGTTTTACGGGTAGATATAGGATAAAGTTGGTATAGGTGGAGCCTCCCCTTGTTGTTTCATAGGTATGGTGGAATCCCTTTGAGAAATTTACCTCTCCTCGACGTGCCATGTTCCTGTCTGCAAGCCTGGGAGTGGGAGAACAAGTTCCTCGATTAGGTTTGCAAAAATTCAACACAACCTCCATTTATTTTTATGGGGGCATTCCAATGGCACATGAAAAGGCATTCGACCTGCCAAAATACAGTAAACAAGGAATAAAGTGAAAAGGGTCATAGAAAATCTTGGCGGAAGGGAAGGCTTTGCAAGATGCCAAGTAGGCCAAATTAATTTACAATAAGAACATCCCTCTAGAAACAAAACAAAGAATGGATGAACAGATAAAATATGTGAAACAAACAACACGGTGAGGCTATGCTCACTTCTGTATTATTCAATGAAGATGAATTACATATTTATATAGGAAAAGAATCTACCGAGTCGGTTACATGCAAACCAAAGAAAACTAGACTCTTAACTAAAACTGACTCTTAACATGCCTACAACTGACTCTCACAACTAAATCTTATAACTGGTGCTTACAACTAGCGCTTACAACTGGCGCTTACTCCATTATTTCCAAGTCTCCCCCTTAATGGAGAATGGAATGACTTCTACACCTAACATCTCCCTAAACAATTCAAACTTAATCTTTCCAAGAGGCTTAGTGAAAATATCAACAACATTTTCACTATTACTACAATACACAAGATTAATTTCATTTGACTACAACTTTTCTCGAACAAAATGATACTGAGCTTCAACATGCTTTGTCCTTGCATGAAAAATCGGATTCTTTGCAATATTGATTGAACTTTGATTATCACATCTGATCATCATAGGTTCCTTTCATTCTTCTCCAACATCTTGAAGAAGTCTTCTTAACCAAACAACTTCACAAGTTGCTGCACACAAGTCTTTATATTATGCTTCAGTAGAAGACAAAGATATACTAGGCTGCTTTTTACTGCTCCATGAAACAACCTCGGATCCAATGATGAACGCATATCCAATGGTTGATCTTCGGTCATCCAGATTGTCAGCCCAATCAAAATCCGAATAACTTGTCAACTCAACATTAGATGCATCAGTATATTTAATACCATAATCAAGTGTACCTTTTAGATACCTGAGTACTGCCTTTGTTGCATTCCAATGGATTTCATGAGGTTTCTCCATGAACTGACTTAACACACTCACATAATATGAAATATCAGGTCTGGTTGTGGTGAGATAATTCAGACTACCCACCATCTGTCTATACACATTGCCATTCACCTCCTTCGAACCATCATCACAAGAAAGTTTCACATTCTGTTGCATGGGAACAGTATAAGACTTACACTGATCCATCTTAAATCTCTTAAGTATTTCTATGATATACTTACTCTAACAAACAAAAGCTTGGCCTGCATTTCTCCAAACTTCAAGACCTAAGCAGTAATGTAACTCACCGAGATCTTTCATTTCAAATACCTTTGATAACTGCTCCTTGATTTCATCAATTAACTTCTGTGTATTTCCTGTAATTATTAAATCATCAACACATAATGAAATCAATACTATATACCCTTGTTCATCAAATTTGGTATATAGATTTGGATCACTTTTGCTCCTCATAAAACCCTGTTGAAGAAAGAAAGAGTCTATCTTTTCATACCATGACCTAGGTGCATGTTTTAGTCCATATAATGCCTTCTTTAACTTACACACTAAGTGTTCTTGCCCCTTTTCAACAAACCCTTCAGGTTGAGTAAGGTAAACCTCTTCCTTCAACTCACCATTCAAAAATGCATATTTAACATCTAATTGATGCAGCTTCCAATGGTACTTTGTAGCTAAAGCAATTAACATTTTGTTAGTATTCAATTTAGCTACTGGTGAAAATGTTTCGGCATAATCAATACCTTTTGTTTGTGAATACCCCTTTGCCACCAGTCTAGCCTTATACTTATCTATACTACCATCTGATTTAAACTTGGGTTTGTATATCCATTTGCATCCAATGGGCTTCTTATGTTTAGGCAATTCGGTCAATTCTCAAGTATTTTTTTTCATTATAGATTCATATTCTTCCTCCATTGCATTTCGCCATTCATCATGTTCATTAGCTTCATCAAAACTCATGGGTTCTATGACATTTGAAATGATACTCATTAGGGAATAGTATTTATACCTCTCAGGAAGTCGAATCTGTCTTGAAGATCTTCTCAATTGATTGTCTTCCTCCCCACTTTGTGAAGATCTGTCTTCACCTCTAGGTGAACTGTGACTGTTGGAATTGTCCATATCACTGAGTCCTTCTTACTGCTGCTGCTGTTGTCGCTGCGGGGATGGATGTTGTTGTGTGGGTTGTTGCTATTGCTACTCTTCTTTAACTCCTTCATCAAGAAGTCTCTGCCATTCCTCATGACTGTTGTCGTCATGATTTCCTACTTCCTGCTCATGGAAAAGTACATCTCTACTTACAAATACTTTGTGAGTAGGAGGATCAAATAGTTTGTATGCTTTAAATTCATAACAATACCCAATGATAATACATTTAATGGCTTTAGCATCCAATTTCCTCCTATTCTCCTTTGGAATATGAGCAAAAGCCTTACACCCAAATACTTTCAAATTATGAACTGCAGGTTTGGAACCATTCAAGGCTTCGAAAGGAGTAACATTATAAAGACACCTTGTTGGACTTCTATTCTTTAAATAAACTGCAGTATTTATGGCTTCAGCCCAAAATGCATTTGAGAGATTCTTACCTTTCATCATACTGCGTGCACACTCTACTAGAGTTTTGTTTTTCCTTTCAGTGACTCTGTTTTGTTGTGGAGTGTGAGGTATTGTAAATTGTTGTACTATTCCATTATCTTTGCAATATTTGTTGAAGTCCCCTGATTTATACTCTCCCCCTTGATCTAAATGGAGGATTTTGATGGATTTTCCTGTTTGTTTTTCCACCATGGTTCTGAATTCCTTAATGTACTCGAAAACATCACTTTTTCGTCTAAGGAAGTAAACCCATGTGTATCTCATGCAATCATCAATAAATAACAGAAAGTAAAATGCACCTCCTAAAGACCTAGTCTTCATAGGCCCACAAACATCAGTATGCACAAGATCTAACACATCTCTCTTTTTCTTATCAGGATTAGAGGGGAATTCATCTATGTGCATCTTTCCTAATGCACATCCATCACAAGCAACCTTCTCATTCTTTAGCATGGGAAGTCCTTCAACCATATTCTTTTTCTGTAATAACAATAAATCAGGATGATTGATGTGTCCATACGTTTGATGCCAAAGAATCTTTGTTGGCGTAGTTGCAGAAGTCAGTGCATGATGTGCTTTACTAGTAACATCAAGTTTGTATAGACCTCCTAATCTGACTCTCATTGCAACAGTTTGGAAGTGGTCCAACAAATCTTTCACTATGTAATAATTCTTGAAGAATTCAACCTTCAAGTTCTGATCTGTAATGGTGGACACAGAGATCAAATTTTTCTTTATTCCTAGCACATACACCACATTGTGAATGTGACGAATAGTACCATCCGACAATGTCACGGGAATGTCTCCATATCCCTTGATCTGATGAGCGCGGTCATCTCCAAGATATATGCTGGCACCATTCTGTGTTTCTTTAAAATTAGCATACCAATTTTTATTACAAGTCATATGTACTGATGCTCTAGAATCCACAATCTAGGCATCATAATCATCCGTTTCAGTAGATAAAGCAACGTTAGACACAAACAACCTAAGATCCCGTGAGTCAAAATTCGGGGGTTCATCAATATTATCACTAGCAATAAATAATTTGAGATCTTGATTTGAAGATTTTTCTGCATAATGACCTGAATGTGTTCTAGGTTTATTCCTAGCCTCATCAATTTTCATCTTATGACAGTATTTAACCATATTTCTAGGTCGACCACAATAAAAAAAACTCTTTGACTCATTCCTATTAGATTGCATACCTTGATTTCGAGATTGTCTTCTCTGCGATAAACTGCCTCTCTACCATGAAGTGCCTCCTCTGCCTCTTACTCCTGATCTCCCTCTCACAGATCTATTATTTGACCACAGTGTCAAATCTTTACTCTGAGGCTTTAGATTCCCGCGCCTCTCTTCCTCTTGCAGCAAAATACCTGTCAGTTCTTCAAATGTAGGAGGTTTCTCCCTTGCTACGAGACCTGTTATGAACATATGATAATCTTCTAGCATACCATTTAACGTAATAGTCACTAGATCAGTGTTGGAAACAATTTCCCCTATATTTACTAGCTTGTCTTTCACCTCTTTAATACGACCCAAAAATGAACTAACAGATTAATTTTTGTCCATCTTAATGCCTAACAATTTAGTTTTCAGAAACAAAATGTGATTTGTGTTGTTAGTTTCATACAATGTTTTAAGCGTTGTCCATGTTGCAACAGAAGTTGTAGCATCTCTAATATGTGGAATTATGTTATCTTTAACAGACATGTGCAACAATACATTTGCCCTGTTTTCACGCTTCTCCCAATCTTGGATCTGTGCTGCTATGCACCGATAGCCGCATCAGGTTTTAGTTCAGTTCCCTTCGCAATGTTCCAGACACCATAGCTCTCCATGAGCGTCTGCATCTTGAATTTCCAGTTAAAGAAATTTGAGCCATCTAGCTTGTTGGCTTCGTTGAGGTAGTTCTCCACCAGCGGATTCACCATCGCTGCAATTTAGTCTCTGCAAGTAAATCACCGAAGATATGCAACTTTTTTCCGCTCTGCCTTCGAATATCACCGATCCGTCTCAATCTTGGCTCTCATCTTTCACACACAAAATCTCACAAATAATATTCTCTTGAATAAACTTTAATATCCACTTTTAAAGTTTATACTTCAAAATTATCCACTATTAATAAACTTCAAAATAAAATCCACTTTAATAAACTTTATATTCCAGATAAAGTTTAAACTCCACATGCATTCACTTTAATAAAAAAAAGTGAATAACACACTCTTCACTTCACGCTTCACTTAAAAAAAATATCCACCACTTTTTTTTAATAAGAAACTCAAACCATAATCATACAAAACTCCACTTTCATATAAAAAGTTTATAACTTAAAAATATCCACTTGTAAATATCCACTTTATAATTATTAAATTTCTTAAAAAAAACTCACGATTTGTTCTTCCTTCAACTCCAAGCATGTAAAGCTTCACGCGAATTTTGCATTCATGATCCAATGAGGATCCACACTCACCACGAAATCCCACACATGCAATCAAACTCCATGCATGCACTTGATCTCAAAAACTCACGCATGCATGCACGATTTTTCACCTCCACGATTTCAACTAGACGGATTTGCTCAGGTGTGTTCAATCCAGGTCAGGTTCACTTCAGGTAAAGGGCAGTCCACGCACCTCTCACACTCGACGATCAGATCAACGGGCAATCCTCTCACAGCAACTGGCGGCTCCTCTCCCATACAACGCGGACTCGAAATTTCTCTCCTTCGCGCAGGTCATGCCTCTCCTCACTCAACAATTGCAGAGATGGACAACAATGATCTCCAATAACACCTCCAGCGATTCACTCGATTTCGATCTCCAACAACGACAATGTATCTCTGACAGACCGATCTTCAATAGGCGATATGTTGAACAGAACCTTGCTCTGATAGCAAGATAAACTATGTGAAACAAACAACACGGTGAGGCTATGCTCAATTCTGTATTATTCAATGAAGACGGATTACATCTTTATATAGGAAAAGACTCTACCGAATCGGTTACATGCAAACCAAAGACAACTAGACTCTTAACTAAGAACTGACTCTTAACACACCTACAACTGACTCTCACAACTGAAGCTTATAACTGGTGCTTACAACTAGCGCACTCTTAACACACCTACAACTGACTCTCACAACTGAAGCTTACAACTAGCTCTTACAACTCACGCTTACTCCATTATTTCCAATTTGAACTGGTAGGTAGAGCAAGTCTAAAGAGCAAAGAGACCCAAAGCATATAATTCAACAAGAGTTTCAGAATTGAATAGAAGAAATGATGAAATGGTGAATGTTACAGGCCACTCAAGCTCTCATTGTACCGGTGCCAACGTGATTACCTCAGACATCGTACTAGTGCCAATCTAATTACCACTGATAAGAAAAAGGCTAATGAGGCGAAGGAGAAAGGGACCCAAGTGCCATCCACTAAATCCAGGTCATAGAAAATAAAAATCCGTCTTGATATTTCAGGTTTCGTGAGTATAATCTCTATGTTTTAATATGATAGTATTTTAAAATTAAAAATAATATTAATTTAAAAAAAATTCTTAATATTGTGCATTTGCATATATATTGTATTACAAATACTATATTGATGTGATAGTGTAAACATACTTTGTCCTAAAAATTTCTTAGTACATTGCACTCCAAAAAATAATTATGTCCAAAGGCGTACACCTATTGATAATGGGCATAGTTAATGATCTTTTAACCTTATTTAACCTTAAACCCTAATCTGATGGCTATGTATTGAAGATTAATCGTCCTCCAAAATCAATGGGTCAGATTTATTGTTCATAACTTTCTTGTTACAAGGCGTACACCTATTGACAATGGGCACAATTAATGATCTTTTAACCTTATTTAACCTTAAACCCTAATCTGATGGCTATGCATTGAAGATGTTGGCATATTCTTAGTCGTCCTCCAAAATCAATGGGTCAGATTTATTGTTCATAACTTTCTTGCATTTGCATTTATCAAGGCATCCGTTAACATGTTTACTTTTTAACATTTACCTAATCACATTAAAAAATTACTGTAAATATATGTAATTGCCACGTTTAAATGATTAAATAGGATTAAATCATGCAGCCAAAAGTTTCATATTACCACAAACAGATTACTAATTATCACAGACATTTTATGACACTCTCAGCGGATACCTTTGGGCGTTCTCCCGCGAGTTAGCGGCTGTGCTAGTCTATCTACAACGCTAAACATCACCTTAGTCGAATAAAAAGTAGGGAAATTCGGTTTGAACAGACAACGTTGAATGAACCATGAAATTTATTTATATTCTCGAAAGTACACATATTCACGTAACGATAGAGTTACGATTACAACAACTACTCACAGAGGGCATCTTACAGCCCTAAATAACGACGATAATGGACGAAGGCACATCATTATTCTTCTTTATTTTTCTCACAGTTTTAGCCGTTTCATTGATATAACGTGCAGCACTAAACTTCTTATTCATAGGTAGACAGATGTACTAGATATATTTATCAGTATAAGCTGGGATTGGAGAGCAAATACTGCTCGATCTTCTTCAACATGGCAATGCTGTTTTCCTTTATCTCTTTTACTCTGCCTTCGTCAAGCTGAGCACCAGAAAGGGTTTCGTAGTTACAGGCCCAGCTCGCTACACATCCCCCTTCTTTCCTGGGAACGAATTTGATCTCAAAGCTCGCAGCGCTCAGCTTCTTTCCCAGCGATCCTCCTTCGATTGTTGTATACCTGTACACCATCTTCTCCTCGTCAATTTCATCCACTCGCTCCTTGACGAAGCTGAAATCCTTGTTGGCTGTGACAGGAAAGTAAAAAACCTTATCAGTATCTAATCATCAAAAAATAATTCAACCCCATCTGCATCTGGTACGCTAGTTCAAGCGGAAAAATAATTAGAAGTGGAAGCATAATGATATTAACTAGGATATGTGATCAACAGAGGATTTTATGGGAGTTATTACCTGGGGTGAAGTTGAGCTGCTTGATGGTGCCCACGCCTCCATCTCCTTGAAGTAAGGTCACAGAAGCGAAAATTTCAGGCAAAACCTTTGGCAAGAGGTTGTGGCTGTCTTTCGCCATGGCGTTCCACAATCTCGTTGCCTCCACTTGACACATCTTCCGTTATTGCAGTCCCTGACACCATCTTCAACTCTCTCGTAACACGATAGTTATTTCTTCAATACTATCGCCCAAATCAAAAGCTCCTACTATCGCACAAATCAGAAGCTCTCTAGTATGCACTAGAGGAGCAGGAGGAGGGGATATTTATAGAGGTTTCTATGCGAACCTTGAAAATCTGTACATCAAAGATAAAGTATATGTGATGGTATGAGAAGTGACATGCAGCGACTTTTATTATCTTCACCGACTTATTGCTGCGCACAACGACGACTACGTGCGCAATTTCGTTGTTTATTTGGCCGACTAATATTGACTCTCATGCTTGGCTTTCCGAAGACCTGAACCCTAATCGTAAACAGATTGTATTTCCGAAGACCTGAACCCTAATCGTAAACAGATTGTAGGTTCGGATCATCGGAGAACCCAGCCGCAAAATCAACTGTTGAGTTTGTGGCTGAGCCCTCGGATAACCTCAACCCACAATCGGGTTAAGGATAGCCCATTGTAATTTGTTAAATTTTCTTCAACCTACTTATCCCGATTCCCGTTTACCGACGGCGTTGTATATTGAAAACTCATATCGCCCTCATTTTTCCAAAGGGATCTTGACATTTGGTAAAGAAAAAATTGTTAAAATCCCTTAATTCATTTGTGGATTCAAAGCTGCCACAGTAATCCATATAGTACAATTAAATATTGCAACTTTATATGTCATTTGTGGATTCAAAGCTCTTACTCTAATACATGCATTAGAACTTCAAAGGACGAAATTGAAATCCCATAATCCATTGGACGAAATTGAAATCCCATAATCCATTGCAGATTGAAAATTCTTATTATAACCCGAGTATAATCCAAGATTACAACTTCAAAAGGACTAAATTCAGTGACCCTTATCCTATGCCTTTACGAAGAAGATTTATGATAAAAAATATATGCGGACGGATACCGAGATACGCTATGAAATCAATATTTTGTCTACCAAATATGTCAATGCATCGGATGAATAATGTTGTTAACCTCATGGACATGGTGGTTTTGCCATTGAATGCCTAGAAGATTTACAAAAATGTCCATGGCCGCATAGCTCACTTACATAGACTTCTACGGCAATGATCCACTCGTCGTCATTTCTATGATGGATTGCATATATTTCGAAATAACTCTACAAAAGTACTACGAAAACTATCACTCGTTTCAATCCTATTATTTTTCTAGATAACCCTAGATAACCAGCATATCTCGAAGCATCAATTGACACATAATAGAAGGATGCGATACATGAGTGCATCGGATACTTATCATCGTCAATCAATTAGAGGTTAGTATTAAATTAGTTTGAGGTGAACAATTCTCGGGTGTCTAATAGAGATTTCAAAATGTTCTATAAAAGAATCTTGATGACTAGCTCACATGAGACACGTCACGTGGTATCAATAGTGCAATGGTGATAATATGAAGAGAATCTCTTAAGAAATGTTGGAATAGGAGGAAATAGAGGTTCACCATTATGTATTGGAGAATTTTGTGGGTAATTTGTTACAACAATTTCCCAACATGGTTGTTTATAGTCATTTTCTAAGGTATACATGTTCCATGATCTAGGCATGAATTCCATGCCAAACAAAGTGCGTGTTTTTTTCATGGGTTTTTATTCCTTTCTCTTTTTATTTCTATTAAATAGAGTGAATTAAAATCCTAGAATGCAAAACTCCTAGTTTTGATTCCCTCAATAGTAATGTATATGTATACATGATGAATGACTAAGAGTCAAATGATGTGATATGTAAATGGTATATTGATAGTAATAAAAATACACCTAGGTATATATGAAGAAGAATGTGAAAGAATGGGGAGCTACGATTATACAAGAGGAAAAATGAGGTTTAGGGAACTCAATGGAGAAAAAAGTAATAGTGTTTTTCCTAAGTCTTTTGACCTTGAAACTTGAAATTAGTGGGAAGAGAGATAGTGGACTTCTTAAGAAAATGCATAGTAAATCATTGGTATGCAAAAATATTTCACAATTTTGGACATGAAGGGGATGGTTCTCCATTCTATCTAGAGGTTTTTTCTAGGAGCTAAGTTTCCATACTATGATTGTAATAGAATTATGGAAATGGATGTTATAAAAACTATATGGAAACTATTCCCTACTGCAAGGGAAACTATTAGTATTATGTAAAATTAATTATAGATGAAAAATCCCTAAAGTCCCTGGTAGTGAGATTTCTTGGGTGGTCTATGCTGGAGCCATGCATGCAAGTGGGATCGTCCTAGGGATTGTGTGGTAGAAAAGGGGATCACATTCCTTGGGTTCTGTAGGTTGATGGGAAAAGAGAGATGATAGATTGATAGTTGTAGAAGTTTACAGATCGTGAAATTCTAGAAAATATGATATGTGATGAGAGCTAGAGTCATCCACAAGTGGTTTTTTCCTCATGGATTCATAGCCCCATGTTGGGGGTGGCCTTGTTGTAGAGAAATTAAGTTCAACAAAGATCTTATTCTTGGGTTGAAGTCCTTCGTCTGCAACCAATTGGTGGTTATTTCCTAGAAATATAAGTCTTATGAGTTATGTATGATTATGTTGACTTAATATTGTTCATGTTATGAATTGATGTTATTTATATTTTCATGTATAGACTTGAATCTAGACATGTGCAAGCTAATGATGGTATCTCATGACGCGTTAGTTACAATGCAAACAAGGAAAACAATAATATGATCACTTGGATGGATTATTCAAAGTACTCTTACAACGAATTTGAATATGGTGTAAAAAGATGAAATGTAGGAAATTGAATTAGATTTTTGAATATATGATTTTTGTTTACATAAATTTTGAATAACTATATGAAATTTGAGTTTTTCTAACATTGGTATGTTATTTTTCAAGAAAAATATAAGGTACATGTGTCCCTATTAGTATAGGTGTTGAGTACCTTAACAATGGAATTTCCTCATTTTTTTTTTGTACAATTGTAAAGAAACCATTATTCTAGTGGTGTGTAGTTTTTAAAAATTTATGATATTATTTTTATATATTTTTTAAATTATCAGAGCCAATATATCATTGAAATTACAACACATTTCGTTAGTGGTCTACAAGGGTCTTAACATTATAAAACTTTTTTTTAGATTGTAGATCTTGATCTCTTCTAGTGTGGCATATAACTCATTTAAAAAATAGTTAAGATGATAAAAAGCTATAGAAGAAATAGAATAGGTATGTATGTTAGGATTTCGATATATGTCAAGAAACAAATAGATTAAAAATAGTAAACAATATTAATTTTTTTAAAATTGTATATTTGGAATATGCATAGCTGAATTTATTTGTGTCTCTAGTTTCATTGACAATGAATTTGTATATCCTATAGAAAAATAACATGAAAATTTGAGATATTGATAAGTATTCATAAAAATGGAGGTTTTTATGTATTTGCAAACCAAACCACTAGGTTTGTCATCCCCAACGTAAATTCGAAGAAACCAACTCAATAAACAAATATGCTAGAGTTTTCATTCCCTCCTGGAAAAAAAAAATCCTAAGAATTTGCATGTTCTCTAGGAATGTGTGCACACACTTGGAATGCACACATGTTCTAATAATATACACACGATCTTAAAACACATGTGTTCTCTTATGCCTAAGTTTCAATCTCTCTTTATATCCCTTCCCCCCTCCTCTCCCTCTCTTTCCCTCTCTCCATTGTTGAAATCCCCTTACTCCAACACCTAGGTACTTTGTTATCTAATGATTTCCTTACTGTGAATTTAGATTAGGAGGTTACAAAAAAAAAAGTGTTAGAATATTCAACTCAAAAAATATAGCAGAAGCAAAATCTAGAAACCAAAAATCTTATTCACAATACACAAAGATATCATGCCCATCAACTAAGATTATCATTCTAATAACTTCAAATCTTACAAAGACCCCCTTACTAGTAAAATGGCCCAAGGAGAAAAGATACAAAGTACATCAAAAACCTAATTGGATTGATCTACCTCTAAACATGTTGTACAATCCTATACGACAACAACATGACTATTATGTTGATACCCAAACTGCCCAATGCTATTGGTGTGACTACAATGCTGAAGCTCGTGCTCATTGCATGACTCTTCTAAAATACATTCACTGTTCCACGATAACTGATCTTTTTTTTTGTACAATTGTTCTCTCTCTTACTCTGGACTAAATACCTATATGGAAGTACTTCCCCACCTATCCAAAATATCCTTGAATCATAGTCCTTCATGATCTAACCCTTGAGAAAAAGTCCTTCTTTGCTCCTATGATTAATTCCCTTGAGTCATAATCCTTCATGACTTAAACACTTGAGAAAAAGTCCTTCTCTACTCCAAAGTGAATGGAATCAGGTGAGTTCCTCCTTCACCATAGACTTTCTTTTATAATTGTGAGTTATGACTAAACCGTAATCTTCAAAGTGATCACTTCTTGAGATTACTTCTTGCCTCACTTGAAATCAACAGGTAAGCTTTAATTCACTAATGAAAATTAAATAATTTCCTTAAATAGAACTCAACTTACTAAATAAAATAACTTTACTTTAATAATTCCTTCAATTAAATTAAAGTCAAGGATAGAAGGATTTGAACAATTTCCACACATCTAGGAAAATAGACATGTGCAGAAATATATGTCCTATGCTACCATGCATAAATAATCCCTCTTATCAAGGAAGTTATTCTTCGAAGACACACCTGGAACTAGTTCTCCATCCGACCCTGACACAATGTCACACACAACATCCTGCACACTAGCATCTCTCCAACCATTCTAGTTAGTTTCTCTGTGAACACCAGAAGTCTTGGAATTGATGGCGCTACATATTAATTTCATGAAGTTTGGAAACTTTTTTGAAGGCCTTCTCTCCCTCAATGTGCTCCTAGAAACCTCCTACTCTTCAACATCCATGAATGTCATCATGTACCTACTCGCTCTCCTAATAGGAATGGAAGGGGATAACTCCCTCTTCCCATATGAAGGTTAACTCCCCAAATTGGAAGTCTTTGAACACTTTGTTTCCTTCAAAGCCTCCTTCTCCTCGTCCTTTATCACTAACATCGATCCATGATATAATATCCCCTTGGATCCTCTTACAAAATTTCCCTCCAACCTGTATACCTTTCCCTCTCTAACACCAATTCTCACTAGTATGTCAGGGTTAACTCCCTATGAACATATGAGTATTTTCCCTCTCTGGAATGACACAACAAAACATATTTTCTCCAAAACTAAAATTGAGAGTAGGTTCTTCTTCAATTTTGATACATAAAGCACATCCCGGGCCTCTAACGAACCTCTTGAATCAAGTTAGAACATAATATCTCCCTTCTCCTTCACTGCATACTTGGAATCATCACCAAGCTCCACATGGGTCCCTGAGTCCTCCGTTAGAGTAATGAATAGAAATTGTGCTTCTAGATCTAGTTGATTTTATTATAATAAAATATGGGCTCCCATCTTGGGATAATTGACTACCCGAGGAAAACAAAAATCAATAAATATCCTACCCTAACACACCTCAAGATCAGTCCTTCAATCTTATTGGGTAGTTGTTATCTCCCTTGCTGCCCCTTTTTTCCTTTCCTTAGATCCTTTCCCTTGACACTTGAATGAAATTCCTTCTCCACCCAATCAATGAGATCTCCTATCTGACTTTGTGTGTATTTTTTTTCCAATGAGAATTATCCAACTCATGCAACCTAACACCTCTGCTACTGATGTACGATCATATACCTCCAACTTCTTTTCTTCCCAATTCTTTCCTTGTTATCAAATCTATATGGTGCTCACGATGCTACTTCAGTTTCTCTTGCAACTCAGATATATTGCTTAGATCCCCCTAGATTTGTCTTTTTTACCATATATATATATTTTTTTCCATGACGACTTCTCTTGTCCTTTGGAATAAATAGATATCTAGGTGAAATTATTTCTTCACCCAATGTTAATATCTCCTTGAGAAAAAATCCTTATTTTCTCTATTTATGAGTCAATGACTCCAATAGATTTGTCATCCTCTCATATCTCGATGAAATTCCTTCTTCACCCATCCAAGATCCTCTTGAGAAATAGTCTTTCGTGTCTCAAGCACTAGAGAAAAAGTCCTTATTTTCTCCAAATTTTATGACTCAGGCACATGAGAAAAAGTCCTCTTCTCCTATGTTCTCTTATCTGGCTTATATCTCTATATAGAATTTCTTCTCCAGTTATATGAGATCTCCTTCCTGGATTCCTGGCCTCCTACCATTGCTCAACAAGGCACCAAACATAAATTTTCTACTTGCTCAACTTTATTTCCTGCTGCTCAAACCTGTTGATATGCCCTTCCTACTGAAAATTCCCCTATACTCACATGTATGACCTCTTCCTATGTTGACCTACACTAATCACGTGACATGTATGCCGATAATTGTACGATTTTGTGTGACCTATATGTTTTGGGAGACTTGTATATTGATACCTACACTATTATCGCCTGAATTGTAATCGAATACTTGCAGTTTTTGTGTGACATGTACCAGAATACCCACGCTATCCTTAGCGATCGATTCGACTACGGTACACCTATTTTTTTGAAATATGTCCTTCAATTTCTTCGTTTTGGTTTATGGATATATTGATATATCTTGCAGATATGATATATCCGCTGAAAAAGATAGTCGATATGTTCTTGTTCCTTCAAACACCCACCATAACACTTCCGATCCAATAGATATGTTGTTCTAACCCTATATTTGAACTAGATCTATCTCATGGTCACTCAGATATAATATATCTATCTTTGTGCAACCTAAGATTGGTTGCCACTTAGAGAGACAAATATGATACCATGTTTAAATCCTCTTACTCTAACACCTAGGTACTTTGTTATCTAGTGATTTCCTTATTTCAAATTTATTTTAGCAGCTCACAAAACAAAAATACACTGCTAGAATATTCAACTCAAACAAGATTGCGGAAACAAAAACTCGAAACCCAAAATCTCATGCATGATACACAAATATATTATTCCCATCAACTAATCTTATCATTCAAATAACTTCAAATCTTACAAGCGCTCCCTTAGTAGGAAAATGTCCCTAAGAGAAAAGAGACAAAGTACATCAAAAACATGACTAGCTTGATCTGCTGCGAAACTTGTTTTACAATTATGTAAGAAAAGAATGTAACTATTACACTGATACATGCACTTTCCTACGCTATTGTCCCAACTGTAACATTGAAACTCGTAGTGATTGTGCGACTATTCCAAAATACTTGCATTATTCCATGACGAATGACCCTTTTGTTGTATGACTATTCTCTGTCTTCTTATGGAATATATATCTAGATGGAATTACTTCTCCACCTATCTAAGATCTCCTTGAATCATAGTCCTTTGTGATCCAACCCTTGAGAAAAATTCCTTCTTTTCTCCTATAATTGACTCCCTTGAGTCACAATCCTTCATGACTTAATCACTCGAGCATAAGTCCTAATATCCAAAGTGATTGATGGATGAGATTACTTCTCACCTCACTTGAGATCAATGACTATTATTTAATTCACTAATTCTAATTAAAGAATTTTTTTTTAAATAAAACTCAACTTACTAAATAAAATCAATTTACTTTAATAATTCCTTTAATTAAAGTAAAGTCAAGGGTAGAAGGTTTTGGATGATTTCCACACATATAGACACATAGAAATATGCGAAAATACTTCTCTGATGCTACCATGCATCAACATCCCTCTCTCTCTCCTACCTTCCCCCTGTCCCCGTCTCTTTACCTCTCTCCCCCTATCTCTCTATAACTTCACATGTTAATATACTATTCATGTTGGTATTTCCCCTCACCACTCTTGCCTCTTCTCTTTCTTTCTTCTTTCAAAACATGACTTACATAATTTGAGAGTAGGGATAACATAACAACTCTCACGAGTTAAAGAATATAAAGGGGTAAAATTGATACCCAATAATGTCTTCCAAAGATCACATAAATATTCCCCAAACTGTGAGAAGAAAGAACACGATACCAACCTAGAGAAAAAAGAAAAATATACTTTCTTCACTCTAATTTAATTTATATGTGAAAACCATTGAAAACTATAACACAATTCTTTATTAAAGGAAAAAAATCGAAATTCAACCAATTTGAATTAAAAGTGATTACAATATGATTTAACCAAGTTAGATATAATAAATATTAGTTTCAAAGAAACACTAAAGTCATTTAAACTTTTAGTTGGAAAGTTAGCCATGAATTTTGAGTTTTGATTGAGAAATATGGCACTACATAAATTAAGTTATCATAAATTGTGGATGGGTAAAATATTTAATTTTCAAAAGGAAATTTATAAGTTTGAGTTCACACCCATCATTCTTATACCCTAGTGTACATGGTATAATTTCGATGGAATACGATTTATATGGTCTAGATTAGTAAACAACATGGTGCTTCCACATATATGGTTGTCCTAAAACAACATCACAAACATCAAGTGGGAAAACATCACAAAATACCTCTTTAAACGGTTTGATGTCATATAATAGGAAACATTGTTGACTAAAGTGGATGTCTCATCCTTAGATGAACCAACCAATGGTGTGATATTAGGGATGTGACATCATTGATAGCTTCATCTTCTTCATGAACTTCATGAAATTAGTGATTTCATGTTCACCCATATTTATGAATGGAAGAGTCACTCACCTTCCTTTGGTTCCTTTCATTCCTTTGATTGGATCTTTGTAGTGGTGAGACTAATTTTGGGTTCCTTATCAATAATTGGTTTTCTTATATCCATGGAATCATGTGGCATCAAGGTGGAACCAAAGTCTAGATAACCCCCGCTTCAATCCTATTATTTTTCTAGATAACCCTAGATAACTAACATATCTCGAAGCATTAATTGACACATAATACAAAGATGTGATAGATGAGTGCATCAGAGATTTATCATCGTCAAATCAATTAAAGGATAGTATTAAATTATTTTGAGGTGAAAAATTCTCGGGTGTCTAATAGAGATTTAAAAATGTTCCAAAAAAAACTTGATGACTAGCTCACATGAGACACATGGTATCAATGGTGCAATGATGATAATATAAAGAGAACCTTTTAAGGAATGTTGGAATGGGAGGAAATAGAGGGTCACCATTATGCATAGGGATAATTTTGTGGGTAACGTGTTACAATTCAATTAGAAGCTAGAAAACATTTATTGAAGTTTTGTGTGACGTCCCTGGCCACCCATGTCCGGGTCACACCACTCCTCAGACATTTTACTTAACTCTTAAAATGTCTTTGTAACATTCCTTGCCTTCAAAGGGCCAGGCTACAGGAGGGAACATTTTCATTCTCTCACTACAGAACATACTATAAGATACCCAGTATTCAATTGAGCTATGACACATAAATTTTCTCTTCAAAATGCATGCAATTATAACATATACACATAACATTCTTGCAGAATATTTACATATAAACGTAAACAAACAATTACACTCTGTAAATGTACAATTTCATACTGAAATAAAGACAAACATGGACATGCAACATATACAGGGAAATACCCATAAACATATAGACAATTATAATCACACATATGATAAACTGTAAACATAAGCACGTAAATAACAATGCAACATGTAAATTTATCACACGATTGGTACTTGTCTTGGAAAAATTATCACCAACTGTGTGTAGACCATCCATGAACCTCCTAGCCTTATACTACACTGTTCATCACTCTCAATAGTGAGTCACCCCTGAGCTGGGACTGAAATCCACCTGGGTAAAGGGTTTCCTAACCAGGATAAAGTCTCATAGACAATAGGAAAGACTTTGTCTTAGGTTCTCACTCAACTAACAACCTACAACCTCTCGTTCCCCACATGCCTCTCCCACCCAAGGAAGTGTGCCTCTTCTCTTGTCAATAGTCCTTCGACTGCCCCACTTCCCTTCCAGGGCTTCAGCAACAGGCCAGACAGGAAGTCTCAGAGCACTGTAGCTACAGTTTAGCACCTTCAGGAAATAAATTCCTAGCAATTCTCTCGCTCATAGAATTTCTCATGGGCCTGACAACCCACCTCCTCAATTTCCCATGGGCCTGAAAACCCGCTTCTTCAATCCCACTCCCAAGCTAACTAGGTACACCAACCAGAATGGCTATGGAAACAGGCTCAGATACAGTGAAAATGGATGTCTCAAGGATAACATACTGCGTGAATGAAAATGGTCATGGAATCATTGACTAGATGACTAATGATGGAAGAAATCATGCGAGAGATGATCGTAAGGATGATCATTAGGATGATGGTAGGAATAATCATGAAAAATTGCCCAAATGAGCTAAGTCCCCACGATATGTATGCATGTCCCTAACTTGACACTTGTCATGTTGGAAGCTACTTTGGTCCACTTGTCCCCAACTTTAGAACTTACAATAAAATAATTATCCATACTTTAGGTTTTAATAAATATTAATATAATATTCCTTTTTGGCTTAAGCTCTCTAGCTTATCCATTTCCCTTAAATTTTGGCCCTCGCATTCCCTAACTGGTGGAGTTCAGTCCCCCATCTATTTTATCATGGTCGGTCTGCGTGCATCGATGTATTTTATATTAATCATGAGACATGTACAAAATAGGCGCACTGGCCTTTAACATCTAGGCTCTCTGGCCTAATTCCAAAACATAAGCATCCCAACTTATAATAAATGGATCACTAGCCTATAACACATATCATATACACAAGTCTCACTGACCTCCATACTACGTGCACTTTAGTTACTGCACGCGGTATCTGAGAATGTGTACGCTACATCATTTTACAGCGCAGTGCATGTGCGCACTATGCCATGAAAGGTGCATTACAAAATGATGTCAAAACAATTCACCAACTTAAGTATACTTACATTAAATTTACAATTAGGTTCAGACGAGGGATATTACAATCCCCTCCCCTTATTTATGCACTATCCTCAGTGCATCATATACCCATATACAACAAAATTTTCAAAAATCCTCAAAAATATGTAGGTATTCTTTATGCATTGCATCCTCATGCTCCCAAGTAGCGTCCTTAGGATTGTACCATGTCTATTGAACCTTTACAAGCCCTATGGATCGATTCCGGATCTGCTTGATTTTTTGGTCCAAAATGCGCACTGGATGCACTTGAAAAGCACCTTCTTTCTCCATGTGAATCACATTCCAATCAATAGCATGATTAGCATCAAGTATATATTTCTTTAGCAATGATACATGGAATACAATATGAACAAACATAGATGTAGGCAATGCAATCATATAAGCAACTGGACCAATCCTCTCTAGGATTTCAAATGGCCCAGAAAATCTGGCTGCCAACTTGGCGCAGCTTTCCATCTTTAGGGAACTCCTGTTAGCCTTCACCTTCAAGAAAACATGATCACCCACTTTGAACTCCCTGTTGGTTATGTTCTTATCAACATAAGTTTTGTGCCTGTCTTGGGCAACTTTTAAATTCTGTTTATTTTTTATCATTTGGTTCTCCATCTCCTTGAGAAACTCTAGCAGAACTACTATCCTATCAGCTAGATTATCCCAGATCACTGGAGTGTTGCACTTTCTGTCGTAAAGTGCTTCAAATGGGATCCTCTTCAATGATGCCTGATACCCATTGTTGTAAGTGAATTCTACCAAGTGCAGGTAGTCTTCTGATTTTGATGGTTTGTCCATCACATACATCCTCAGTATGTCTTCTATCACTCTGTTCACCCTCTCTGTCTGTCCATCAGACTCAAGATGATAAGTTGTACTAAATTTCAGATTCATTCCAAATCCTTTGAACAATCCTTTCCAGAAATTCGAGGTGAATTTCAGGTCTCTGTCGAACACAATTGATTTACGAATTCTGTGCAATCATGCCACTTCCTTTATGAAAATATCAACCACATTTGTTTCCTTGTGAGTAGTTTTCAGTGGAATAAAATAGGCATCTTTTGTAATCTTGTCCACCACTACCATGATCGAATCATGCAGCTTTCATGTTCTGGGAAATCCCATAATAAAATCCATTGTCACCACTTCCCACTTCCATTCAGGAATGGGAAAAGGTTGCAGCAACCTTGCTGGCTGCCTATGCTCAGCTTTAAATTTCTAGCATTCAATACATATAGCGATGTATTCAATGATCTCTCTCTTCATACCTAGCCAAAAGTAATGGCTATTGATCATTGCCACGATTTTCTGATATCTAGGGTGCCCTTCATAAGGTACATTATGCATTTCATGAAAAATCATGAGTTTCAAGTCCTGGACATTTGGAACAAAAATTATGTTCTTGTGCAACAATATTCGATCTATTCCCAAATTATAATTATCCACCTTTTGTGGCATGTTACCCTATTGTAGCTTTGTTACCAATTCTCTATATTGCAAATCTGCATTTCCAGCCTCCATAATTTTGATTTTAATATCAGTCTGATACATGCTAATTGTTGTAGCATGTAGTTCATGCACCCTCCTGCTGAGTGCATCAACCACTTTATTTTCTTTCCCCTTGATATGATTTATATATAAGTTATATTCTCTTATAAATTCTAACCATCTGCTTTGCCTGGCATTTAGATTTGGCTGATCAAATAAATATTTCAGAACATTATGGTATGTTCTTAGCTCAAACCTCTTCCCCATGAGGTAGTGTCTCCATTTCCTCAAGGCATGCACTATGGATTCCATCTCAAAATCATGAGTGGCATAGTTTCTTTCATGCTCCTTCATCTTCCTTGATTCCTAACATATAACAAACCTATTTTGACCGAGGACTCAACCAAGTCCTTCATTACATGCATCTGTTCATATAATGAAGTCTTCATTTGTGTATGCAATCCTTAATACTGGAGCACTTGTCAATAATTGTTTCAAGTGTTGGAAGCTCTTTTCGCAATCCATTGTCCACTGAAATTTCACCCCCTTTCTTTGCAAGGAAGTGATTGGGTGTGCAATATTTGAGAATCCTTCAATAAGTCTTTTGTATTAGCCTACAAGACCCATGAATGATCTCATCTCTGTGACATTCTTCGGCGCTGACCATTCTCTAATGGATTCTATCTTCTCAGGATCCACTGATATTCCATTCTTTGAAATGATATGCCCCAAATAATGAATTTGTTTCTGATAAAATGAGCACTTTCTCAATTTGGCATACAACTGATGCTCCCTTAATACTTGCAAAACCATCCTCAAATGATGTTCATGCTCTTCCTCCGACTTATAATATATAAGAATTTCATCCAAAAAGGAAATGAAAAACTTGTCCAGATATTATCGGAAAACACCATTCATTAAGCACATAAAAAAAGATGGTGCATTTGACAACCCAAATGGCACCACTGTGAACTCATAATGACCATACCTTATCCTGAAGGTGGTCTTGCCGATATCTTCTTCTTTAATCCTTACCTAATGGTATCATGATCTAATATCTATCTTTGAAAATATCTTTGCATCCTTCAATTGATCAAAGAGATCATCAATCCTTGGCAGAGGATACTTGTTCTTAGCAGACACTTTATTCAACTGTCTGAAGTCAATGCACAATCTTAGTGTTCCATCTTTATTTTTTGCAAACAAGACTGGGGAACCCCAAGGTGACACACTTGGGCATATATACCCCTTATTTATAAGTTCTTCAAGCTGCATTTGCAACTCCTTCAATTCTGGTGTACTCATTCTGTAAGGACTCTTTGACACGGGCGTTGCTCCAGGCGTTAGATTTATAGAGAAATCATTGTCTCTTTTTGGGGGTAGTCCTGGTACTTCCTTGAACACATCTTCAAATTCTTCGAGGACCGCATAATCTTATAAATTTGGCACCTTATCTTTAGGTGTCTCTTCTATATGAGCTGCAAATATTTGACACCCTTTTCTGTAACATTTCTTTAACTGCAATGCTGAAATTTCTCTGATGGTTACTGCTCTTGGAATTCCCTTCACTTTCCTTATCTTCCCTTCCTCATCCAAGAAAGTAAATTCTTTTTTGTGACAGTCTAAGAGAATATGATGTTGGTCTAACCAATCCATCCAAATTAGACAATCATAGGAACCTAAAGGCAAGATGTTTAAATCTGCCTTGGTGTTTAGTCCATTCATGTCCATGATGCATGACTTAAACATCTCATTAACTTTTCTCCTGGCTCCTGTAGCCAGCTGCACCAACCAGGATTTCCCATGCTTTCTTCTTGGCAATTGAAAACTTTCCACCATCTTAGGGTCTATATAACTATGACTAGATCCTTAATCAATTAAAATAGCAATGGTTTGGTTGTTGATCATACCTTCCACCTCAATCATGTGTGACTGATATTCTACTTTCTTGTTGTCCAGGGATGCATAAATCCTTGGCACATATCTTCCCATGTCCTCCACTTTTTTATCTTGCTGTACATTGTGAACATCCCTACCTTTTTCACCTCTGTGAGGATAATCTTTGAACCTATGATCTCCTTTACAATCCCATGATATCCTTTATTCCATGTATCAATCATTATGGGTTCTTTAGGCATTTGTTATCCCTGTGGATTATTTCTAAAGAATGGTGGCTTAGCTCCCTTCTTCCTTTGATCCATCTTGAATTTCTTTTTTTCTTCCCAAGCCTTTTGGAAAGTTGGCCTTGCTTTCTTCTGATCATATAGACATTTAGCTCGCCTTGTGGTATCTTCTAATGTCTTGGGATCATCATATTGTATTTTGTCACTGATGAGCGATGGTAACCCACTCAGATACCTTAGAATTTTGACTGTCTCATCCTTGATGAAAGATACATACTTCAGCAGTTCTAGAAACCTTCTCTCATATTCATCTATGGTCATACTTCCAAGCTTGAGTTCAAAGAAATCTTTCATTTTCTTGTAATAGTATCTCTTAGTCAAGTATTTCTTCACAAAATACTTCTTGAATTCCCTCCAAGTAACACTTTTATCTTTAATGTGTTGCACCTACATAAGATGATCCCACCACATGGAAGTCTTTCCCTTCAGTTGATAGATAAAAATTCTACCTTCTGCATGACAGGAATAATTATGCAATTGAAAATATTGTCTCATGTCCATCAACCATTTTTCTGCATATTCATCCATGTGCTCACCATCAAATTTAGGAGGTTTGATTTTTTTCATTTCTCCTCGTACCTCATCCACTCCAGACCTCTTATTCCTTCTAATAGGGGATGGACTTGAGCTGCTAACTACTCTCTTATTGGAATACCTTGGGGACTAATGGTGGCATTTTCTAACACTTCTTTCTTTTCTTTTCTCATCCGAAAGCTTGTGAATTCCAGATTTGCTTAAGTCACTCTCCTTAACGAATTTATTTTCTATTCTATTCAAGCCCTCTAATAACTTCATGTTGAAATCATATTGCTACTCCTTGGCTCTCATAAGCCTTTCATTATCAAATTTATGGATTTGGACATCCTTCGACAAATTTTTAATGGTCTCTTCCATATTCATGTTTTCATCTCTTTCTTCTCCATGTCCATTCGAGTTTGTTCCTTCAATGCTCAAATGGACATCCATACCTCTTCTCTCATATTGCTGACTGTAATTCCCCTGTGCCTCTTCCATACCTATGGAATCTACACTAATCTGATCTGATCTAGTTTTTGTTAATTCTGCAAAATGTCCATCCATCGAAACTTATCAGGCTAACAATTTGACAATTCATAAAAAAATATGAACTATTTTGGTTCCATATATACATCAAAATTATCTCTTTTGATTTCTTGGTGTTATCACCATAAAAATTCTATATAAGACCCAAGTCTTGAGAACATAGACATGCGACGCCTTCAGAGATACATCTGGGTAGAAGGCAGTTTTCCGAAACCACTTTTGCCAAGACGTGGTATCACGTGTTTCAATATGTCAAAATCCCCACTCGTGGAACATGCGACAGCTAGTCAGATCACCCCATTCACTCGTTCGGTACTTCAAAGTTGTATGACATTAGCTAAATGTTGCCATATAACGAACTCAAAAGCTAATCATTTGAAATGGATTAGCCGAGCATGGCAACTCAAGGCACTTGTACGTAGTCTGTCTATGCTTCATAATTCGGATTCTATAACTACCAATCCTCAAGTATGGAGGGATCAACTTATCCATAAATAGAGTAATATCCAAATTTCTCGACTTTATTCTCTCTGTAAAAGAATTTCGACATCCACAAATTGAGATACATGGACAAGGCTAAATCCAGTGAGACTGGCTATTCAGGCAACATGCTAGACTTTCCTGCGAATAAGAAGGAAAGGGTACTTTCTCACATTCTAGCAACTAAATTCCACACTAAGTCGGGTATAGATTCGCAGTTGGAAGTTAGGTTGAACCCCACTATTAAGGATTTAGTAATAAACAAGATAGTTGCTAAGATGAAAAGGAGCAAGCGACAGAAGAAGGAAACCACAGTTGAAATGGATGAAAGTGTTCGAGAGAATCAACCGATCTGGTTAGATTCTTTAAAGGAGGAGATCGCTAAGTTGAAATGAGTCCTCGAATAAAAGTACTTTTCAACAAATTTTTGGTTAGATGGTAGCAAAGGTAAGGAGTCTAGAGATAATATGCATGTTCTTAAATGGTCCCTTTACCATAGGATAACTGTTATCATCCCCTTTTTGTAATTTTGTGATTAATACAATTATATAAATACAGAAGTTGATTTTGGGCTATTTATTACAAGATTCTAACTGGTGGTGTTATGAGTCTTGTTTTCTTTCATAGTATGCTTTTCTTGTAAGATTATATTTCACTTCCATCTGTCTGAATCAGAGGAATGTAAAACTCGGAATTCATTTCTGACATGCTCTCGGCTTAGCAATTTAGACTGTATTTTTTTCCTCTCAAACCATCTCTGAATTCATTTTAAATAATGCTCCAATGTGGTTGTGTGTTTTTTTTTCCTCTAATATTATGCAAATTAAACTCAAAATCATCGCCTTCTAAAGGACTTCGTGCACTAAAATTCAACCTGTACACCCATATTTATCGTGCATAGCAACATCACAAGGTAAATCATGCTTTCGCGCGGCTATATCCACTATGCATTTCTTCTCCGTCGCGCCAATAACTTTGCACACTACTTTTGCGTTGTGCGTCGATATCCACTATGCACAGTTTTAGTATCGCGAACTGATATTCCACATGCATTTTTCCCTATGCATTGCACCAATCCAAAGTTCAATATGCCACACCGCACACAATAATATGTGTGCACCATTGAATACACTGTCATAAGACAACTTATACTCATACTATGCGTACACGAACCAAAATCCTCTGTATTCTGCAATACTTGCACACCCCACATGCACATTACTATGTGTGTGTTCAATGCGCAATGCTAAATTCAGTGTGTGCATCCACACACAATATTCTTCCACGTGGTGCCACAATTTACTGCGCACACCTGTGGGCCAACATTTTCAGCACGGTGGAAAAAAAATTCCACGAATGCTCTGTGACTTGAAATTTGGTCACTTTGAAGTTAATCTTCTGTGAATATTCACTTCAACTGAACCTTTCCTGCCTATCCAGGTTCAATGTTGGAACTGAATCTCTAATACCAAACTGTAACGTCATTGACCACCCATGGTCAGGCCAAGCCACTCCTCAGACGTTTTACTTAACTCTAAAAATTTCTTTGTAACATTCCCAGCCTTCAAAGGGCCAGGCTATAGGAGGGAACATTTTCATTCTCTCACTACAGAACATACTGTAACATACCCAGTATTCAAATGAGCTATGCCACATAAATTTTCTCTTCAAACTGCATGCAATTATAACATATACATACAACATTCTTGCAGAAGATTTACATATAAACGTAAACAAACAATTACACTCTGTAAATGTACAATTTCATACTAAAATAACGGTAAACACAAACATGCAACATATACAGGGAAATACCCATAAACATACAAACAGTTATAATCACACATATGATAAATTGTAAACATAAGCACATAAATAACAATGCAGCATGTAAATTTATCACACGATTGATACTTATGTCATAAATATTATCACCAACTGCATGCAGACCGTCCACGAACCTCCTAGCCTTAGACTACATTGTTCATCACTCTCAACAGTGAGTCACCCCCAAGCTAGGACTGAACTCCACCAGGTTAAAGGGGTTCCTAACTAGGCTAAAGGCTCATAGACAACATGAAAGACTCTATCTCATGTGCTCACTAAACTAACAGCCTACAGCCTCTCATTCCCCACATTCCTGCCCCACCCAAGGAAGTGTGCCCCTTCTCTGCTCAACAGTCCTTCGGCTGCCCCACTTCCCTTCCAGGGCTTCAACAACAAGTCAGATAGGAAATCTTAGATCATTGTAGATGCAGTTTATCACCTTCAAGAAATCAATTCCCAACAATTCTCTCGCTTAGAGAATTTCTCACGGGCCTGACTACCTGCTTCTTCAATCCCTCTCACAAGGTAACCAGGTACACCAACCAGAATGGTTATGGAAACAGGCTCAAATACAATGAAAATGGATGTCTCAAGGATAACGAACTGCGTGAATGAAAATGGTCATGGAATCATTGACTGGATGACTGATGATGGAAGAAATCATGCAAGAGTTGATCGTAAGTATGATCGTTAGGATGATGGTAGGAATAATCGTGAAAACTTTCCAAATGAGCTAAGTCCCCATGATATGTATGCATGTCCCTAACTTGTCACTTGTCATGTTGGAAGCTACTTTGGTCCACTTGTCCCCAAATTCAGAACTTAGAATAAAATAATTATCCATAATTTAGGTTTTAAGAAATATTAATATAATATTCCTTTTTGGTTTAAGCTCTCTAGCTTAGCCCTTTCCATTAACGTTTGGACCTCCCTTTCCCTAACTGGTGGAGTTTAGTCCCCCATCTCTTTTATCGTGGTTGGTCTATGCGCAACGATGTATTTTATATTAATCATGAGACATGTACAAAATAGGTGCACTGGCCTTTAACATCTAGGCACTCTGGCCTAATTCCAAAACATAAGCATCCCAGCTTATAATAATTGGCTCAGCAGCCTGTAACACATATCATATACACAAGGCTCGTTGACCTCCATACTGTGTGCACTTTAGTTACTACGTGTGGTATCCGAGAATGTGTGCACTACATCATTTTACTGCGCAGTGCATGCACGCACTATGCCATGAAAGGTGCATTACAAAATGATGTCAAAACAATTCACCAACTTAAGTATACTTACATTACATTTACAATTGGGTTCGGCTGAGGGATATTACATTTTGTGGGTAACTTGTTACAATTCAATTAGAGGCTAGAAAACATTTATTCGAATGAGATCAATTGTCCATCAAACACAAGGATGGTGATCTCAAACATTTCCCAACATGGTTATTCATAGTCATTTCTTAAGGTATGCATGTTCCATGATATAGGAATGAATTCCATGTCAAATAAAGTGCATGTTATTTTCATGGGATTTTGTTCCTTTCTCTTTTTACTTCTATTAAATGGAGTGAATTAAAATCCTAGCATGCACAACCCCTAGTTTTGATTCCCTCAATAGTAATGTATATGTATACATGATGAATGGATAAGAGTCAAATGATGTTATATTTAAATGGTACATTGATAATAATAAAAATACATCACAATATATATAGATAAGAATATGAAAGAGTTGGGGGCTATGATTCTACAAGAGGGGGAAAATGGAGGTTTAGGGGACTCAAGGGGGAAAAAAAGGTAATATTATTTTAATGTGAGCCTAAGCCCTTAAACCTTAACTCTACTAAACCTTTGATTTATGTTTTTTAAGTCTTTAAACCTTGAAATTAGTGGGCAAGAGAGATAAATGGACTTCTTAACAAAATCCATTGTGAATCATTGGCATGCAAATATATTTCACAATTTTGGGCATTCAAAGGGGATGGTTCTCCATTCTATCTAGAGGTTTTTTCAGCTAAGTTTCCATACTATGATTGTAATAGAATTATGGAAATGGATGTTATAAAAAATATATGGAAATTATTCCCTAGTGCAAGGGAAACTATTGGTGTTATGTAAAATTAATTATAGATGAAAAATCCCTAAAGTCCCCAGTAGTGAGATTTCTTGGGTGTTTTATGAGATTTCTTGGGTGGCCTATGCTGGAGCTCTGGAGAGAAGTGGGATCACCCTAGGGATTTTTTGATTTGTGTAGGTTGATGGGGAAAGCGATATGGTGGATTGATAGTTGTAGAAGTTTACAGATTGTGAAATTCTAGAAAATATGCTATGTGATGAGAGCTAGACTCAGCCATAAGTGATTTTTTCCTCATGGATTCATAGCTCCATGTTGGGGTGGCCTTGTTGTGGAGAGATTAAGTTCAGAAAATATCTTGTTCTTGGGTTGAATGTCCTTCGTCTGCAACCAATTGGTGGTTATTTCCTAGAAATATAAGTCTTATGATTTATGTATGATTATGTTGAATTAATATTGTTTATGTTATGAATTGAATTTTATTTCTATTTTCATGTATAGACTTGCATCTGGACATGTGCAAGCTAATGATGGTCTCTCATGATGCATTAGTTTCTATGTAAACATGGAAAAAAATAATATCCTTACTTGGATGGATTAATCAAAGTACTTTTACAATGAATTTGAATATGGTGTAAAATATGAAATGTAGGAAACTGAATTACATTTCCGAGTATATAATGTTTGTTTACAAAATTTTTGAATAACTATATGAAATTTGAGTTTTTCTAACATTGGTATGTTATTTTTCAAGAAAAATATAAGCTATTTATCTATGTTAGTATAGGTGTTGAGTACCTTAACAATGGAATTTCCTAATTGTTTTTTTGTATAATTGTAAAGAACCCATTATTCTAGTGTGGTGTAGTTTTTCAAAATTTATGATGTTATTTTTATATATTTTTTAAATTATGAAAGCCAATACATCATTGAAATTACAACACCTTTAGTTATTGAGCTACAAGGGTCTTAACATTATATAAAAAAAATAGATTCTAGATCTCGGTCTCTTCCAGTGTGTAATGTAACTCATTTAAAAAATAGTTAAGCTAATAAAAAGTTATAGAAGAAATAGAATAAGTATGTATGTTAGGATTTCAATATATGTCAAGAAAAAAATAGATTAAAAATAGTAAACGATATTAATTTTTTTTTAATTGTATATTTGGAATACGCATAGCGGACTTTATTTGTGTCTCTAGTTTCATTGACAATGAATTTATGTATCCTATAGAAAAATAACACGAAAAAATTGAGATATTGAGAAGTATTCATAAAAATGGAGGTTTTTATGTATTTCCAAACCAAACCACTATGTTTTCCATCCCCAACCTAAATTCAAAGACACCGTATCAATAAACACATATGCTAGAGTTTTCATTCCCTCCTGAAAAAAAAAAAATTGAAATCCTAAGAATGTGCATGTTCTCTAGGAATGTGTGCACAGTCTAAGAATGTGCGCATTCTCTAAGAATACAAACATGATCTTAAAACACATGTGTTCTATTATGCCTAAGTTTCAATCTCTCTTTATATTGATCCCTTCCTCTCCCTCTTCTCCCCTCTCTCCATTGTTGAAATCCCCTTACTCCAGCACCTAGGTACTTTGTTAATTAGTGATATCCTTAATGTAAATTTAGATTAGCAGCTTAAAAAAAAAACAGTGATAAAATATTCAACTCAAAAAATATAGCGGAAGCAAAAACTAGAAACCAAAAATATTATTCATAATACACAAAGATATTATGCCCATCAACTAAGATTATGATTCAAATAACTTCAAATCTTACAAGGGATCCCTTACTAGTAAAATGGTCCAAAGAGAAAAGATACAAAGTACATAGAAAACCTAATTGGATTGAACTTCTTATAAACATGTTGTACAATCCTATATGGCAATAACATAACTTTTATGTTGATACCCACACTACCCAATGCTATTGGTGTGAATTTAATGATGAAGCTCGCATTGACTCCATGATTGTTCTATAATACATGCACTGTTCCACGGCAACTGATCGTTTTTGTTGTACGATTGTTCTCTCTCTTACTCTCGACCGGATATCTATATGGACATACTTCTCCACCTATCCAAGATATCATTGAATCACAGTCGTTCGTGAGCTAACCCTTGAGAAAAAATTATTCTTTTCTCCTATGATTGATTCCCTTGACTCAGAATCCTTCATGACTCAAGCACTTGAGGAAAAGTCATTTTCTGCTCCAAAGTGAATGGAATGAGGTGAGTTCCTCCTTCACCCTAGACTTTCTTTTACAATCATGAGTTATGACTTAACCCTAATCTTCAAAGTGATTAATGCTTCAGATTACTTCTTATCTCACTTGAAATCAACATGTATTATTTAAGTCACTAATGCTAATTAAATAATTTTCTTAAATAGAACTCAACTTACTAAATAAAAGAACTTTACTTTAATAATTCCTTCAATTAAATTAAATTCAAGGATAGAAGGATTTGGAAATTTTCCACACATCTAGGAACATATACCTATGTGGAAATATTTGTCCTATGCTAACATGCATAAATAATCCCTCTTATAAAGGAAGGTATTCCTCGAAGAGACACCTGGAACTGGTTCTCCCTCTGACCCTAACACAATGTCGCACACATAATCTTGCACACTAGCATCTCTCCAACCCTTCTAGTCGGTTTCTCTTTGAACACCAGAAGTCTTGGAATTGATGACGCTACATATTAATTCCATGAAGTTTGGAAACTTCTTTGAAGGCCTTTTCTCCCTCAATGTTCTCCTAGAAACCTCCTACTCTTGAGAATCCATCAATTTCATCTCGTACCTACTTGGTCTCTTGATAGAAATGGAAGGGGATAACTCCCTCTTCCCATATGAAGGTTGAATCCCAAATTGGAAGTCCTTGAACACTTTGTTTCCTTTGAAGCCTCATGCTCCTTGTCCTATGTCACTAACATCAATCCATGATCTAATATCCCCTTGGATCCTCTTACAAAATTTCCCTCCAACATGTATACCTTTCCCTCTCTAACACCAATGCTTACTACTATATTATATTTAGCTCCCTATGAACATATGAGTATTTTCCCTCTCTGGAATGACACAACAATTTTTTTTTTCTCCAAAACTAAAATTGAGAGAAAGTTCTTCTTAAATTCTCATACATAAATCACATCCTGGGCATCCCTTCCCCTTCACTGCATACTTGGCATCATCACCAAGATCCACATGGATCCCTGAGTCCTTTGTTAGACTAATGAATAAATCTTGTTCTTCTATCTCTAGTTGATTTTATTATATAATAAAATATGGGCTCCCGTCTTCAGATAATGGCATACCCACAGAAAACACATATCAATAAATATCCTACCCTAACACACATCAAGATCAGTCCTTAAATCTTTTTGGGTAGTTGTTATCTTCCTTGCTGCCCCTTTTCTCCTTTCCTTGGACCCTTCTCCTACACACTTGGATGAAATTCTTTCTCCACCCAATCAATGAGATCTCTTATCTGATTTTTTGTGTAGTTGTTTTTCCACTAAGAAATATCCAACTCATGTAACCTAGCACCTCTACTACTCATGTACGATCATATAACTGCAACTTCTCTTTTTCCTTAGTATGTTCTTGATATCAAATCTATATGTTGCTCACGATGCTACCTCGATTTCTCTTGCAACTTAGATCTATTTCTTAAATCCCCCTAGATTTTTCCTTTTTACCATATATGTTTGTTGTTTCCCTGTTGACTTGTCTTGTCCTTTGGAATAAATAGATATCTAGGTGAAATTATTTCTTCACCCAGTGCTAATATCTCCTTGAGAAAAAATCCATATTTTATCTATCTATGACTCAATGACTCAAATATATCTGTCATCCTCTCATATATGGATGAAATTCCTTCTTCATCCATCCAATATCCCCTTGAGTCATAGTCCTTCGTGTCTCAAGCACTTGAGAAAAAGTACTTCTTTTCTCCAAAGTTGATGACTCGGGCACATGAGAAAAAGTTCTTTTATCCTATGTTCTCTTATCTCGTTTATATCTCTATATGGAAGTCCTTCTCTAGTTATATGAGATCTCCTTGTTGAATGCCTGGCCTCCTACCATTTCTCAACATGACACCAAAAATAAATTTTCTACTTCCTCAACTCTATTTCCTACTCCTCAAACATGTTGATATGCCCTTCCTACTGAAAATTCCCCTGTACTGACCTGTATGACCTCTGCTCATGCTAACCTGTGCTAATCACATGACATGTATGCTGATACTTGTGGGATTTTGTGCCACCTATATGTTGATACTCGCGTTGTTTTGGGAGACCTGTATATTGATACCCACACTGTTATCGCATTAATTTTATCTGAATACTTGTACTATTTGCGCAACATGTACTAGAATAACCACGATGTCCTTGGTGATCGATTTGACTACGATAAAACTATTTCTCTTAAATATGTCCTTCAATTTCTTCATGTTGGTTTATTGATATACTAATATATCCTACATATATGATATATTTTCTACAAAAGACAGTGGATATGGGCTTGGTCCTTCAAATACCCACCACGACACTCCTGATCCAATAGATACGTTGTTATAACCCTAGATTTGAACTAGATCTACCTCTTGGTCACTCAGATATAACAGATCTATCTTTGTCCAACCTAATATTGGTTGCCACTTAGAGAGATTAATATGGTACCATGTTGAAATCCTCTTACTCCAAGACCTAGGTACTTTGTTATCTAGTGATTTCCTTATTGAAAATTTATTTTAGCATCTCACAAAATAAAAACACACTACTAGAATATTCAACTAAAAAAGGATAGAAGAAAGAAAAACTGGAAACCCAAAATTTCATGCAAAATACACAAAAATATTATTCCCATAAACTAAGCTTATCATTTAAATAACTTCAAAGATTACAAGGGCCCCCTTATTGGGAAAATGGACCAAAGAGAAAATAGAGAAAGTACATCAAAAACCTAACTTGCTTGATTTGCTTGGAACATTATTGTACAATCATGTAAGAAAACAAGGTGACTATTACATTGATACCCGCGCATCCCTGCGCTATTGGCGCTACTGCAAACACTGAAACTCGTAGTTGTTGATTAAGGTTGGTTTTCATTGATGTCAACCCTTGAAGACCCGTAACACAAAGTTTTGGGTAATGGACCCAATAGTGTTTGATGTAAATATGACTCATTATTGTTTTTTCATGGTTGATAAGAAGAAAATATGGATGAACTCCAAAGTGGTCCCCTTATGCTGAAAGCCCTCACGGGAAGACGCTTTGTGGAGTAAGAGAACCCATGCTTAATTGTGGAATAATGAGATGAAGGAAAGTGAATTTTTCAAGTAAAATATCTTAGATGGATAGTTCTTGTCATTTCATTTCTGGTGGTATGTGGAACGTCACATAATTCCTCATGGTTAGAGAGTTATGGCCATGAGAAGTTGGAGACCCCAGGTTTGGGTAATGGACCCAAGATTGTTTGATGGGTAACGGTAT
>ML800348.1:270642-286182 GCA_009831015.1 Picea engelmannii | reverse complement strand
CTAATCCAAAACTAGGCATGTGAGACTAAAAACAAGTTTGATGAAAATGATAGTATTTTGTTTTTAAAAGTTAAGGAAGGTTTGCAGGAATGTGATCATATACACCAGGTCTATTACAGAGGTACAAATCAGATTTGGATGATGAAATTGATGAGGGATTTTTGTTGAGGTTGGTGCATGGTTTATGCACTTGTTTAAGGTACAGGTTGATTACAGGTGGGTGCATGGTTGATGCACTTGTTTAGGGTATAGGTTGATTATAGGATGATTATAGGTTCAATACAGGTTGATGCATGGTTCAGACTTATTGGTACAGGTTGATGCATGGTTCATACTTATTGGTACAGGTTTACAACAGTATATCTCAGAGTGATAGTGTGATAGTGGTTCCATCATTCTACTTCTACTTCAGGGTGGCAGGACGGGGCAAGGACAGGTGGTTGTAGCCACCTTCCGGTTGTAGCAGGAGACCATTGGGGGTTGTAGCCTCCTTTTTATTGTAGCCAGATATTTGGGGAGTTGGAGCTTCCCTCAGGTTGTAGCCTAAGAAACTAGGAGGTTGGAGCCTCCTTCCAGTGGCAGCTGGAAAACAAAGGAAGTTGGTGCTTCCAATGAATGTAATTCTTCAAGACATATAAGAAAAAGCATTCCGTGGTTTTGTCCTGATTTGGGTTTCCACGTAAAACACTGGTGTACTGTGCATGTGTGTGATTGTTTATTTATTACTGCTCATTATTGGATAATAATTCTACATTGATATAGCATTTGAAGAAAAAGGATTATAATTACGTTATTACTGATTCACCCCCCCTCTCAGTAATCCAACAATAGTGACTGCGCGACTATTCCAAAATACTTTCATTATTCCACGACGACTGACCCTTTTGTTGTATGATTATTCTCTCTCTTCCTATGCCCTAGATATCTAGATGGAATCACTTCTCCAGCTATCCAATATATCCTTGAATCACACTCCTTTGTGATCCAACCCTTGAGAAAAATTCCTTCTTTTCTCCTATAATTTATTCCCTTGAGTCACAATCCTTCACGAATTAATAAATTGAGCATAAGTCCTAATGTCCAAAGTGATTGATGTTTGATATTACTTCTCACCTCTCACCTCACTTGAGATCAACGACTATTATTTAATTCACTAATGCTAATTAAAGAATTTATTTTTAAATAAAACTCAACTTACTAAATAAAACCAATTTACTTTGTCCCCGAGGTGTAGGACAGTCGGTGACGGAGTGTGTTGTTAAGCCACTCCGTGATGTTAAAGTCACCAGTTCGAAACCTGCTGGGACAAAAAATCCAACCATGTTAAGGGTTGGTGTGGCTCAGGCCGGGTGTGATCCCCGGGTGATTTTGACGGCTTAGATGCCCCTGAGTCGCGGTTTCTCAAGCCACGGGTTAATTGCAGGTCCTGCACAAATTAACAAACAAAAAAAAAACCAATTTACTTTAATAATTCCTTTAATTAAAGTAAAGTCAAGGATAGAAGGGTTTGGATGATTTCCACACATATAGACACATAGAACTATGAGGAAATACTTCTTTGATTCTACCATGAATCAACATCCCTCTCTCTCTCTCTCTCTCTCTCTCTCTCTCTCGCTCTCTCTCTCTCGCTCCTACCTTCCCCCTTTTCCTCCCTCTTTACCTATCTCCCCCTATCTCTCTATAACTTCACATGTTAATATCCTATTCATCTGGGTCTTTCCCCTAACCACTCCTTCCTCTTCTCTTTCTTTATTCTTAAACCATGACTAACATACTTTGAGAGTAGGGATAACATAACAACGTGTTGGAAATACTAAAACAACTGAGAGGGGGGGGGGTGAATCAATTTTTTATGAGCTTAAACAATCTTATACCTTTTAAAATATTATTAATCTTCCTTCAAGTGATCATCAACAATATACAACATATGGACAGTAATAGTAAAGACCATCAGTCACACATAAAGTACACACAGAGATAGATTTTCACGAGGAAACCCATAAAGGGAGAAAACCTCTTCTTCTTCAAAATGATAGGCAGTATTTTTCAGTTCTGTACATCATTTACAATTGAGAACCAACTCAATGTGATGTTTCTACCTTTGTTTTACAAGCTGCAACTTGTTTGAGAGCACCAACTCTCTGGTTTCTCTAGCACCCACTAGAAGGAATCACCAACTCCCTAAATATTCCAGCACCAACTGGATGGAAGCACCAACTTCCTGAATGTTCCAGCACCAACTGGATGGAAGCACCAATTTCCAGTTACACAGGTTCCAACCTGCATAACAGAGAACACTAGTTCTCCCTTGCACCTCCTTGCCACCCTGGTTTCTCTGGCTGCAACCAGATGGAAGCTACAACTTCCTGTGTTCAAGATCCCACTTGACCCTCTGAGCACAAAAGTCCTCCCGAGCACCTCCCAACCTCCCTAGATATAAACTAATAAATAAACATTCAACTTTACAGATAAAACAGGTCTTACCAATATTTCTTTTTTCTGTAAATCTGGTCTTCTGCACACTGTTCTGCAACTCTACTCTTCCTCTGTCTGTTCAGCAGGTATGCTCTGCATCAACTTGTGCTCTCATTCTTCTCCTCTTTAACTCTCTATTATTATGCTCTGCATTTCATCTCACCCTTCACATATGCTCAATCTCCTCCTGTGCAACCTCTTTGTCTCTATTCTTACAGTTTCATTCTTTTTCACTTACAGAACAACCAACCAGACAGAGTCTATTTCATCTTCTTTTATACACACGAACACGACGGTTCAACTTCCCAACTCCTTAGGCAAAATGTCGACAATTGTCTAAGAAACTGAAACACCAACTGATTTGCAATCATGAGTCCGTTTTTCTAACAAATTCCAAACTCAGTGGTTAATCTGTGAGAAAGAACAGTAATCGTCCGATCTTGTTCAAATTCACCTGCATCGTTGGATTGATTCCATGGGATCTTTCATTCATTTTGGCATTTTGACATTCAGCAATTCTGTGCTAAATTTCTCGACACTTCATTTCACGATCTCTGAAGTTCCGATAAAGAAATTTTCTACACTAGATCCTTCCCCCACATGACCACACGCGGTGACCACAAGTTGCGTTAAAAGTCACTGCAAACTCATGATCTTCATCGATCCTAATCGATGGTCCATGATCTCGATGAATCAACGGTCCAGATCCTTTCGAGATCTCACATCTCGTTGTTCCTTAGTTGGAGGTTCTCGTCACTCGAAGTCGCGATAGGCGAAGCTTCGAGATGGAGCTCAGATCAACGATATACATTCTTGGTGATCCGACGGTCCTGATCTTTTTGCGATCTCGCATCTCGTTTTTCCTTAGATGGAGGTTCTCGTCACTCCAAGTCGCGATAGGCGAAGTTCCGAGATGGAGTTGGATCAACGGTCTAGAATCTTGGTGTATTGATGGTTCAGATCTCTTCGTGAATTCGCATCTCACAATTCCTGTGATGAAGGGTCTCATCACTCCAAGTCATGATATCCGAGACTCCAATATGGAGTCGGATCAATGGTCAAGATCAAACCTGGACCTAACGGCTAATATATTTTCGTGAATTCGCATATTGCGAGTTTGAGCCTCTTTCCTTTGAATTTCCTGACCTGTGAAACTCCGAAATGGAGTCTTTGTGGTGCTCTGATCTTTCGCCACGCATCCTCTTGATCCAACGGACCATGACTGTCATATCTCCCTTGCAACTTCACCATATCTAACGGCTATTGGTCCTTCGTACTTACCCCAGATCCTACGGCCCAGATCTTCTCGAGATTTCGCCACTTCGTTGTATGAGTTCTCGACACCTTCAAGTCCCAATCTACGAAACTCTGATAAGGATTTAAATCAACGGTCCAGATTCATTCTTGATTCAATGGCTGTGATTGAATCGGAATATCGCATATCGCGAAATTGGGATTCTTGATGTCAATAATCCTTGTCATGTCCAACTCTCGATCCCCGATGCCTCTCCATTGACTATAATCAAGGGTCCAGATCAAAGCTTGATCTGATGGCTCAGATTGCATCGTAATTTTGCAAATCACGATTACACCTGCTTCTCCTTGTATTTTAAAGAGCATGTAGTTTATCCTTTATCCAACGATGGTCGGACCCTGCGTTTGGATATGACGACTGAGATCTGTCTCCCTCTTCAACGATCAGAGATTCTTCTTCAACCTTTCGCTCATTCGCTGCCTTCGATCATTCACTGCTTTCGATCATTCACTTCTCTGAACTTGTCTACTATTTGCCTATCATCTTCACTGTTGCCATCAATGACAAGAATTCGTTGTTGTTAACTGTCTGTTAAATATTTTCCAACACAACGCTCACCAGTTAAAGAATAGAAAGGGGTAAAATTGACACCCAATTTTGTCTTCCAAAGATCACATAAATATTCCCCTAACTGTGAGAAGAAAGAACATGATACCAACCTTGAGAAGAAAGAACAATATACTTTCTTCACTCTAATTTAATATATATGTGAAAAATATTGAAAAACTATAATAAAAATCTTTATTAAAGGAAAAAAATTGAAATTCAACCAATTTGAATTAAATGTGATTACAATATGATTTAACCAAGTTAGGTATAATAAATATTAGTTTAAAAGAGACATTGAAGTCATTTAAACTTTTAGTTGGAAAGCTAGCCATGAATTTTGAGTTTTGATTGAGCGATATGGCACTACATAAATTAAGTTATCATAAATTGTGGATGGGTAAAATATCTGATTTTCAAAAGGAAATTTATAAATTTGAGTTCACACCCCTCATTCTTATACCTTGGTGTACATGGTATAATTTTGATGGAATATGAAATACAAGGTCTAGATTAGTAAACAACAGGTTGTTTCCCCAAATATGGTCATCCTAAAATAGCATCACAAACACCAAGTGGGGGAACGCCACAAAATACATCTTTAAAGGGTTTGATTTCATATAATAGGCAACATTTTTTACTAAAGTGGATGTGTCATCCTTAGTTGAACCAACCAATGGTGTGATATTGGGGATGTGACATCATTGGTAGCTTCATCTTCTTCATGGACTATATATATATATACACACATTAGATTCCTCTTACTACCATTTTCAACCATGAAAATTAGTGATTTCATGTTAACCCACATTTGTGAATGGACGAGTCACTCACCTTCCTTTGGTTCCTTTCATTCTTTTGGTTGGATCTTTGTAGTGGTGAGACTAAATTCGGGTTCCTTATCAATAATTGTTTTTCTTATATCCATGGAATCATGTGGCATTAATGTGGAACAAAAGTATAATACTTTCAACTCAACCAATAACCAATGTCTAGAGAAACATTCGTCAATGTTTTGCTAAGGAATTTTGTTATGATCACACCACTTTTCTATGTCCTTCTTTCAATTTCCATTCTTCTTCTTTGTATGGGGATTTGATTGTTTGTCTTGAGTCTATTTATCTTTACTCAAATATTTTTTTTCAGAGGAATTAACATGACCATTACCCTTCATGTGTTGTGAATGATTTCCAACCCTAAACTCATTTTTACCCCTTTTTGGAAATGTTTAGTCATTCTTCATGGAATAAAAATAAGAGGCTTTGTTAATGTTTAAGCTATTATTAGAGTTCTTTGCATTTTAATAAATAACAATAGCATAATATAGGATCACTGAGAAATACACAATCACAAAAGACACGTGATTTATCGTGGGAAGCCCTCATGGGGGAGAAAACCCAACAAAACTTCCTTATTGTAGATAGCCAATACAATGCCAAGAGATAAATCAAACAAATACAGAAAGTCCTCTCCCAAGGATGTGCCTCTCTCTCTCTCTCTCTCTCTCTCTCTCTCTCTCTCTCTCTCTCTCTCTCTTCCTCAAATGCAGCTCTGAAACTTGTTTCTCAATGAACAAGTGAGTGTGTGTCTAACTGAGGTGATAGCCTCCTTATTTATACAACACTGGCACGTGTGGAGGTGTCTTTTCACTGGCAGGGCCGACTTCTCCTTCTGGGTGGTTATAACCACCTTTAGTATATTCTGGGGCCTCCTTAATATATTCTAGGGCCGACTTTTTCTTTTGCCTATTAAAATTATATTTTTACCAACCCGCAAAAGGGGATTTGTTCCTTTACAATATTCGACATCATCAATCTGCAATGGGGATTGATCCAATGAATAATATATCAATAATAATTAGAATACACTTTGTAGTTAAATTATTTCAACACTCCCCCTTAACAAGAAGGGTATTCTATAACATCATTAGGCGAGAGAGGGGACTACAGCATAAACAACATCAAGAGGACAGAATCATCAATATCATCTTGGAACACTGACTGACGAATATATAAATCATCAGAAGTTTTCTCATCGACAACATCATCATTCTCAAAGGAATGCAATCATCATATGCATCAATATGGATTAGTATAAAACAAATACATCATCATCATAGCACGAGGTTGGCTCATCATCATAATACTGAATGGCTTTACGTCATAGCTATCAAGCTGGAAGGACAATACTCATCTTGCTTTACGTCACAACAATCATGCTGGAAGAAAGATCCTCATCTTTCTTTACATCACAACAATCAAGCTGGAAGCAAGATACTCATCTTGATTTACGTCACAACAATCAAGCTGGAAGTAAGATAATCATCTTGCTTTACGTCACAACAATCAAGATGGAAGCAAGATACATACTGGATTTACGTCACAACTATCAAGTTGGAAGAACAGTACTAGTCACATATCATCTCATCGTCTTGCTTTACGTCACAACAATAATGATGGAAGTAAGATACTAGATTGGATTTATGTCACAACTATCAAGATGGAAGCATAGTACTAGTCACATCACATCTCATCGTCTTGCTTTACGTCACAGCAATAAAGATGGAAGAAAGATACTAGACTGGTTTTACATCATAGCTATCAAGTTGGAAGCACAGTACTAGTCACATCTCATCTCATCGTCTTGCTTTACGTCACAGCAATAAAGATGGAAGAAAGATACTAGATTGGCTTTACGTCACAACTATCAAGCTGGAAGAACAATACTAGTCACATCTCATCTCAACACTAGTCCCCCTTCTGAGGAAGGTCCTTTCAGACTATACCAAGCTTATCTCAAAAGTGCACAAACTTTACAGGAGATAGAGGCTTGGTCAACACATCGACAACCTCTTCATCCGTGCTAATGTACTGGAACTTTATGGCTCTTCTCTGCACCATGTCATAGATGTAATGATATCGGATCTCTATGTGATTCAACCTTTCATGGAATATAGGATTCTCTGTCATCTTTATGCAGCTCTGGTTGTCACATAGGATTGTGGTTGCTTCCATCTCTAGGTCAAATAGACTGGTCAACAACTTACAAAGCCATATATCTTTGTAGCTAGCAGAACATGCAACAATGTATTCTTCTTCCATTGTACTGAGAGAAATGTTGGATTGCTTCCTACTCTGCCATGAGATCATGGTTGATCCCAAACTGAAACAACATCCTGAAGTGTTATGCCTATTAGAAACACTTTGAGCCCAATATGAATCAGTGTACCCACTCAATGTGAAATCATGATCTCCATCATAATTGAGACCAGAATCTAATGTACCCTTAACGTACCTCATCACATGTTTTGCAGCTACTAGGTGAACATGTCTGGGTTCTAACAGAAACTGACTTAAGGTGTTCACGGAAAAACAAATATCTGGTTTGGTGTTTTTCAGGTACATCATTGATCCAATGATCTGTCTATAAAATGTGGCATCAATCAATTATGACGAAGTGTCGACCAACAACTTCAACTTCATTTCCATGGGTGTATTCATGGAATTGCACTCTAACAGGTCGAATCTCTTCAAGATTTCGACTGCATACTTCCCTTGGTTAAGGAAGATCCTCTCTGGAATCTGTCATACCTCAATACCTAAGAAATAATGCATTAGGCCAAGGTCTTTCATCTCAAATTATGAGGCGAGCCTCTTCTTACATTCAGTGATGAGATTTTCTTCTCCAATTAAAAATAAGTCATCCACATACAACAATAATATCACTGTCTCATCGTTCATTACCTTGAAGTAAAGTTTAGAATCTACTTTACTCTTGGTAAAGCCCAAGCTTGTCAGGAAACTGTCTATCCGACCATACCAAGCTCTAGGATCTTACTTCAATCTGTACAGAGCCTTCTTCATCTTGCAGACATGAGACTTCATGTCTTCAACTTCAAATACTTTAGGTTTCTCTATATACACTTCTTCTTCGATGACACCATTTAGGAAAGTTATCTTTACGTCCATCTGGTGTAACTTCCACTTCATCTTAGTTGTAAGGGATATGATGGTTTTGATCGCAGTGTATATGGCTATAGGAGAGAATGTCTCTTCATAGTAAATGCCTTCCTTTTGAGAAAATCCACGAGCAAAAAATCTTTCTTTATACTTCTTAATACTTCCATCAACAACATGTTTTATTTTGAAGAGCCATTTGGAAGATACCACATCCTTGCTCTTCAGTCTGGGAACTATTTCGCATACATCATTCTTTATTATGGATTGGTATTCTTTTGTCATGGCATCTTCTCATTCTTTCTTCTAAATGGATTCTTCAAATCAAGTAGGGTCTTTCTCTAGGAGATCACACATCAAATCCATATAACTGGAGAATGGCTTGTCTCTTCACTTGTCTTGTGTTTCCTTCGGGAACACCATGCTTATCTCCATCTTGAAAAATCTCTCGTACCCAAGAAGGATTTATTTTATGGGATATCGTCATCTGAGGAGGTTCTTCAAATTCTATTATGTCATTATCTTCTAGAATTTCCTCATCAGGGGAAGTTACAACTTACCTCACTGGTTCTGCAACTCTGGGAACCTCCCTCACTGATTCTGCAATTCTGAGGATTATGGGTTCCTCTTCATATACTTCTTCAAGCTGGCATATTCTCTATTTCTTGAGCATTGCATCTTCATTGAAGGTCACATCCCTATTGATATCAATGTGATGGTGACCTAGTATATAAATCTTGAAGACCTTGGAGACCTCACAATATCCCACAAATATTCCCTTCTTTCCTGAGGGTTCCATCTTGTTTCTCTTCTCTTTCGTAATATGTATAAACATTGGGAAGCCAAATATTTTGAGATGACTTACCTCTGGTTTCTTTTTAGTGAACACCTCTTCCAGGGTCTTGAACCCAAGTGCACTATGGGACAATTTTTTTTTCACATATATGATTGTCATTGTTGCTTCTACCCATAAGAATATTGGAAGATCTTGACAATGGATCATGGTCTTCACGACTTCCATTATCATTCTATTCTTTCTTTCAGCTACACTGTTTTGTTGAGGATTATAGGGAGTAGTGAGTTCCCTCTTGATCCAAACATCTTTGCAAAAGTTCACAAACTCTTTTGAGGTGTATTCTCCTCCATTATCTAACCTGAGTATATTGATCTTTATTTCAAAAAGATTCTCTGTCAAGGCTTTGAATTCCTTGAATTTGTCGAACACTTCATCTATAGATTTCAAAAAATACACCTAGGTCTTACGAGAATAATCATCAATGAATGATACATAGTATACATACCCACTAATGGAGGATGATGGAATTGGGCCACACACATATGAATGATTGAGTTCTAGGACTCCTTATGCCTTGTTGTCTCTCTCCGGAAAAGGGTTCTTCATGTTCTTCCCTTGTGCACATCCATTTCACATGAATTCATGGTCAACCTTGAGTTCTGGTAGACCTGTGACAACTTTGCATATGTATGGTAGCGCCTTGTAGTTGATGTGAGCTAATCTTCCATGCCAAAGTTCACATAGATTCTCAATGGCATGGGTCATGGAAGGTTTTGATTGACCCTTTAGCTTATACAAGCCACCTTCTTATTTTCCAATGATGATTACTTCTTTTATGGTTTCTCCTTTAGTACGTTGCCTTTTGCGACCTTCACTATAGCTTCCTCAGGGTTATTACCTCTGACCTAGAACAAGGTCAAGAAAACAACAAGCAAGAATAATATCCTTTTGATAATATAACGCAATAGCACGAACAATCATCACAATATCTTCTTTAGAGATATCATTTGTAACTTGTCTGAAGCAAAGATTAAAGGTAAGGAATAAAATATGAAATGAGGTCAACATTCTCCTAGTGTTGTGATCAAACATTCCTCTAGGGATGAAACTGGTACCATCTGGCAGTAACAGTAATCATTACCAACTAGTACTACGGCTGATACTTCAATTGTTAATGCAACTACAACTGTAACTTAGGGTTTTATGAGAAAGACCTAATTTTTAAAACTTCAAATTTTGAAATTCTGATCCAGGAGATAGATGCGCTGAGCTGAGGCGAGTAAGCCGGTGCAGTTAGATTTCTGAAAATCCAACTTTTACCCCCTCAAACTTGATCTGTGGATTTCTGGACTAGTGCTTCTGGTTTTCTGGTACTTCTAGATTAATATCCCACTCTTGTGCATTGTGAGACCTTATTCTTTGAGGACACTTGCTCGTAAGCGATCCATATTATTATACTATTAAACTTTTGATTTTGATTATGAGGCGTTATGGGTTGATGACATGTTGTTTTACTGCATTGACATAGACAAGTGTTATTGATTCTGTTTTACTGAGTGTGTAGGATTTTGGACCTCAAAGATGCATAGGCATCAATGGAACCCCTTGGACTCTGGATCGAGTCATCGAGTGAACCATTGGGGTTTGATTGTTTTATATGTGATATTAGTGCATCTAATTAGATGATATGATTATGGATATATTGATGACATGATTCGTTGATGATGCAGGCTAACAATATCTTGCCAACTAGACTCACATGTGGAGTAGAGGGGTCACGCATGACTACCAGAGACGTTGAGGAAGAGGTGTGGACAACATCCCCTCCACATCCTACTAGAACTCCTGTCGTGGCTCAAACTGTAGGTTAATGTTTACCTAGCTCGAGAGAACCCATGATGTCGTGAGGGCAGACTGCGACAATCGCTCACGATGATTCTAAGGGGTGCGCAATAAGGCAAGGGCCTTATTCCTTAGAGTCCCTTAGTCTCCCTCAAGTTCACCTAGTAAAGTATTGACTCCAGGGGTTTTTGATGTCTACCAAGTCAATCAAGAGGTGAGTGGCACCCTTGGAGCATGTGGTGCGTCCTGAAGGGAACATCATGCAAGAAAAATGGAAAGAGGTGAGTGGCACCCTTGGAGCACATAGTGCATCCTGAAGGGCACATTATGAAAGTGAAACAAATTGAGGCGAGTGGCACCCTGGGAGCACCTAGTGCATCCTGAAGGGTGTGTCGCGTTGTTCATGATAAATGAATGAGCCCATATGGACTTATGACGATTAACGTGATAAGAATTTTTACAAAACAAATTCCCCAATAAAATGTCGCCCAACATGAAAATTTAAGGTCTAGGTCTAAATTATGCTAGTGGTAAAATTGTATCTATTGGTTTAAATATATATATAAAAATAAAAAAAAATAAAAATAAAAGGATAATAAATATAATCTTCATTAAATCTTGTGACAACAAGGGGGTAAGAAATTAAATGGATTCATAAAAAAATATGATGGGATAAAATTAAAAAGGGGAAATAATTGTTTTATTATATTATGATAATTTAAAATTTATTAATGAAAAAGGAAAAAGGGAGAAAAGTTAATTTCTACACCTGCCAAATTGAGTTCTAAATGAAAAGGAGAAAGAGGGAAATCTAAAATAATTAGGAAACTAGGAAAAGAGGGAAACATAAAAAGAAAAGGTAAAAAGAAGAAAGTCAAACTTAGTAATGTATCTAGCATTTAAGAACTTTCTAAATTAACTCAACTAGTAATTTGGTAATGGGGAAAGTCATTAAAACTTGTAGGGGAATATGGGGACACCTAGGAGTGATTCTAGGATTGAATTTAGGTGGGTGAGGGAAATAGGGGTAATTATTTAATTAAAGAAATTAAGTTATGGAGGAATGAAGGGGATGGGTGACATTTGTATGGGGAGGAGTTTTAGGAATTAATTTATTAAACATTAATTTAAATGGGATTTTGGAAAGGTAAAGGACTTTGAAACTCTATATATTGGAGGGAGGAGAAGGAGGAAAGATATTCTTCTATTTGCGTAATGTTACGCTGTAGAAATATATACTTGACTGAATTATCTTGTCGGAGTTGGGATACCCAGCTCGGTGAGGAGTGGTAGCTCAGCCTTGCGAGGCAAGTTGGGAGCTAATTGAGTCTCTGGATAGTGTGTGTGGCTCCTTTGCGGCTCGGGGGTCTAAGGGGGAAGAAGAGTACCCCTAGCGTTGGCTAGGAGGTACCGGTGAAGTCTCATTTGTCCGCAAGCAAGAGTTGCATGAAGCTTGTGGGACATCAACTCAGAGCGGGCAATCAGGAAATGGTACTCTTTCTTTATTTTTGCATGGTAGATTGTAGTAGGATTTATGCTTTGGATCTGCATGTTTAATTGGGTAATTAAATTGATTGTCTTAGTGTTCTAGTTGATGAATGAAATTTTCCATAGCCTTAGCTCAATGTTGATTGATTTCCCATGGCCTTCGATCCCTGCATGTCTTGATCATCCTATGGTTTATTTATTGCGGTTTATTTTGCCTTCATCCCTAGCTCATCAGTCTGCGCCTGAGAAGTCGGCCAGGAGCCTGATCTACGGTCATCGCTTCGGCGTTAATAGACCTATGGATCTCAACGCCATGCTTTTCTGTTTGCATAGGATGGGCGAAGGATGTTCCTGTCAGCCATCTACCTCTGTTGTTGTCCTTGGTTGATTGTTGTCTTGCGCCTTCTAGAAAAAGTACCTCTGCGTATGGATTTATTGCTTCCATGCTGATTTATCCCTGCGGTCATTTCAATGAAATATCCCAATGGATCTTTGTGTCCTCTTAATGTTGTCTGCATTGGACTGGTATCTTGGTAATGTAAAATATTTAATTTCAGTCTGCATTTTAATATTGATAACCTGGAATGTAAAAATATTTAAATTTCAATCTGCATTTTTATATTGGCATCCTCGAAATGGAAAAACAAATTAAATTCTCTGTCTTCATTTTACATTTGGTATCCTTGTAAGAAAAACAAAAACATTTTTGTTTTTCTATATGCGTTGGTATTTGGCATCATGGCAGTGAAAAAGGGAAATGTCAGTGTATTCATCCTTCTCTGCATTGTTTTGTTTTTACCCTGGTGCATTTGCCCAACGTTTTACCTTTTAAATAGTGACGGTGCCATGAATTTCCTTCTTGTGCGTCCTTGACCACACTTTTTCCTGGAAAATGTGACTGAGTTTGAATTAAAAATTTACTCCTATTGATACTTGATGTCTAGCGATTTTGTAGTTAATCCATGTTGCGTCTTTCCCGTTACTAACCGCATTTTTTCCCTTTAAAAGTTGACTGAATCATTGATTGAATGCCCATGGTTTTGCAGTTAAATCATGACTCTATTTTTCCTGTTACTGACCAAGTTATTTCCCTTTGAAATTTGATTGAATCATTGATTGAATGCCCACGGTTTTGCAGTTAAATCGTGACTGTGTTTTTCCTATTATCGACCACGTTTTTTCCTTAACTGTTGATTGAGTTTTGTTGATTGATTGGACCACGAAATTGCATTAATGTTGAATGTGTTAGTTGCTTATATGACCACGATTTGGACAATGATCTTCCTTTTAAATTAATGATGGAATTCTAATCCCCTTCTGGCGCATTTGTACGAAGACCTTGCTTATATATTAACAACGGTGAATAACAAATCCGTTCTGGTGTACATGTACAACGTTTTTCTTATTTATTGTTGACGGGAACAATAAATACGTTATGTACAACATTTTTTAATTTTACTATTGACGGCTATAGTATTTCCTTTCTGGTGTGTACTATACAAAAAATTTCCCTTGTCCAGTCCACGAGTTTTTACTCTTTACTTGGCGAGATTTCCCTCCTTAGGAATGCACTGGAATTCATTATTACCCTGCGATTGGAAGGGGTTTCTTAGCCTGAACTTTTACCTGTGTTTTAACTTGACAGTAAGGGTTGATTTGATTATGCAACTCATGAGTTTAATGTTAATAACATTCTTCTGTTGATACATCCTTGGACAACATTTAATTGAATGGAATCGCCTTTAATGCTTGAACAACTTTTAACGGAGCATAACCACCCTTAATTGGTTTAGACAACCTTCAATTGAATAGACAACTTTGATCGATTAGACAACCTTACTTCTTCATAGACAGTTATTAATTAAATTTAATTTAGACTTGTCAATTTGTTTTAATATTGATTAATGAAGATTTGTCGAATTAATGCGAAATTAATGTTATTAGATTGAAGCTAATGATTGAATTATAATGCAGAAATTCCTTATTGATTTGAAAGGAATTTTATTTAGATTGAATACAATGACTAAGGTGTAAAGTAGAATGGTCGATTGGATTTTTATGTTAATGTTAATCAGATAGTAAGTTCAAGACTAATTTATAATTTAGGCTTGATAATTTTAGATGGGTAATCAATGTCAAACAATTGTAACTGTTGACTAGTTAGACTTGATGAGTGGGTTGGGTCATTGACGAAGTCTTTCTTGGCTTGTGTCTTCTTTGGGTGTCATCCTATGGCATCTCATCGACCAGTTGTTGGGGTATGGGCATGGTTGTCTTACCAGTATTTGGCTCCTAGCGCGTTGATTTATCTAGAGTCCTCAGTCCAGATAAACCTTGTTTGTGCCAAGGTTTTTGACACGTCTATCACCTAGGAACGACATGATTTATGATGAAGGGATCATGGCATGCCCTATGTGATAGCAGCGAATGCAAAATTTTACGGAGTTGGTGTGTTTTGTGTGAGTGTTTCTGAGCATTGCACGTTGCTTTGGCGCATGGGTTGAACGCCTTTGGGCATTGGTTCGCGTGCCTTAAGGGTCTAGTCATTGTTCATCTAGGTCGTTGTGTCAGGATGGGGGTGTTGTACTTTATCTTGTAGGTGAGGTAATGTTGCGTCAAGTGGGTAGTTGTTCCTCCTTGTTGTATTACGCAGGTTTCTCCTAGTTTCCCCTGTGTCTTTGCGTGGTGTCATAATAACCTATTGCTTGGACTGCATGATTGTGTCGTCGTCGGTGGTGTGGTTAAATTTTTTCTTTGTCTCCTTCTTGCCTCTTGATTCATAAAAAAAAAAAAAAAAAAAATATCTTATTGTCGTAAAGATGGGGTCGTGACATATGGTATCAGAGTGGGTTGAAATCGCGACTTGGTATCACTACAGCTTTCATTGATATGATTTTGATTATAATGTTACTAATTGAGTTTACTTGTATTCGTGGAGGTAATCATAGTTAGAGGAAGTCGCAGAGGCAGACAACAGGGTGCTAGAGGAGGAGGCGCGACGCCTCCAGTGGCATCCATGGCTGAGGGGTCTAACCCCCAAGAAGATGAACAGGTTTTCGGGCAGGAGAATATAGCAGTAGGTGATGTGGTCGGAATGATGAGATATTTTTAGCGCATGT
>ML800348.1:259642-270114 GCA_009831015.1 Picea engelmannii | reverse complement strand
CCCAAAATCTCAACCCCTTTTCTCATGCAAACATGGGAAGAATCAACTCACCTTTTTATCGATGATTGAAGTAGATCCTCCGTTGAGCCTTTATCTCCTTGCTGCTGCTGCCCCTTCCACAAAGCTTCCTGCAATCAAGGCAAGACTACACATGCATGCTACTGATCTACTAGAGGGTTAGAAATAAAACATAAATCAAATAACATAGATGAGACTTATGTATTTGGTACGGGAAAAGCATCTTTTTCATTAGTCTCGATATGAATCACTTACAATGAATTCTAAGACCGGCCACCGTTCCTCGATCCTAATCCTGGGCTCCTCCTCTTCTTTTGTCCTCCAACTGCTGTTGCATGAATTTCTCCTAAAGCTTGAGGCAAGGCTAAAGGGTTGGGACAATAATGGACTTGGAAATTTGGCAGAGTTTCTTTGCTATGATTTTTTCCTCTTTGAATAGTACCCCTACCCCTCCTTTTATAGGCTAGAAGGAGCTAGGGTTTTAGACGAACTCTCGGCCATGCATGGCGGAGAGTTCTAGTTAACTGACCAAAATCTTCTCGTTCCGTCGACAACTTTCCATTTTTTGTGATTCTGAAGGCACCCGCGGGCTGTAGTGGGCCTGCTAGATTTTTCTTTTTAAAAATGGAGTTTTTAGAAGAGTTGTTCAGTAGTTTTTTGGCAAAGAAGGGATATGAGTTGGTTAGATGCCAGGTAAGCATGTGTGGTGCAATTTAGGGTTATAACAGACATACACCGGGATATCGTGGCTTCCATAGGGGATCCACTTTCACTACACCTCGGTGACTGGCACCTCAGCAGCAGACACCTTATCGGGGACCACAGCATCAACAACAGTGTCGACCGCAATAGTAGCAGTTTAGGCCCGTTCTGCAGAATAGACCAGGATTCCAGGCCGGTGGTTCTCCATCTTCTACTTCAGGTACCAAGATTACTGGACCGAAGAAGGGGTGTTGGACGTGTGGGGAGCCACACTACCAGTGCGAATGCCCAGTGGAGAGGACTAGAGCGTCTGGATCAGTTCGACCCACTATCATGGGAGATATGGGCAAGGCCCATCAGATTCATGTAGTGGTGAATAATCGTCAGGCCGAGCACCAGTTGACTGTGCTCGAGACATCAAGTACCATTGCTGACCAGACCCTTATTATTTTGATAGATCTCAGTGCTACCGAGAGTTTCATTTTGGGTGTAGCGCTAAAAAAGATTAAGCTAAAGGAAATTAAACATGATGAGTTTAGATTCATAGAGATGGCTTCGGGATCCAAACAGAAGGTTGGAGGAAAGGTTACGGGTTCTACCCTTAACCTGGGAGAGTTTGTCACCAAGGCCAACCAATATGTCATGGTTTTAAGATCTTTTGATGTCGTGATTGGTATGGACTGGTTGGAATCGCATGAGGCGATACTCAGCTGTAAGATGAAATGATTGAGCTTCGTCGATGACGAAGGACAAAGACATGTGATTGTAGGTCGGAACCAAAGAGTTTCCTTAAGGTTCATGTCTTCCTTGCAGCTACAAAAGACCATGTGCAAGGGGTGCAAGCTTTATGCGATCCTTTCATTAAACGAGAAGGGAGTAGTGGAAGGTATAGAACACCTTCCGGTGGTGAGAGAGTTTGCAGATCTCTTTCTGGAGGAGTTACCTGGGATACCGTCAGATAGGGAATTGGAGTTTACTATAGACCTAAAAATGGGGACAGAACCGATAGCTAGAACACCTTATCATATGTTGACCCCAGAGTTATAGGAGTTGAGAATGAAACTGAAAGAATTAATGGACCTGGGACTGATACATCCAAGTCTATCACTGTGGGGTGCACCTGTTATTTTCATACGAAAGAAGGATGGCTTGTGGAGGCTCTGCATTGACTAGCGTCAGTTGAACAAAGCAATGGTCAAGAATCAGTATCCGTTGCCGAGTATTGATGATCTGTTCGATCAAATGAAGGGAGAAACGGTGATCTCAAAGATCGAATTGCGATCAGGATACCACCAGTTATAGATTAAGGAGGATGACATCCCTAAGAATTCCTTTAAGATGATATTTGGAAATTACGAGTTTACTGTTTTACCGTTTGGACTGAAGAACACCCCAGGGGTATTCTGGAGTTTGATGAATGAGATGTTCCATGTGTACTTGGACAAGTTCGTCCAAGTATTCATTGAAAATATTTTGATTTACTCTCGGACGACGAAAGATCATGACGAGCACTTGCGCTTGGTACTACAGTGTTTGTGAGAGAAAAAATTGTATGGGAAGTTGTCCAAATGCTCATTTTATCAATCAAGGATTCACTACTTGGGACATGTCATCTCCGGCGAAGGTATCTCTGTGGATCCAGCAAAGGTCAAGGCTATTATGGAATGGCATGTGAAGATGAATGTCCCGAAAGTGTGTAGCTTCATGTTTTTAGCAGGATACTATTAATGGTTCATCGAGGGATTTTCGATGATAGAAAATCTGATCATGGAATTGCAAAAAAAAAACAAGAAGTTTGTTTGGACTGAGAAATGTGTGGAAGCATTTTGGAGGCTCAAGGAGTTGTTGAAAAAAACACCAATAGTAAAGGTCCCTGACATGGATGCGGAATTCATGGTATGAATTGATGCATCCAAGGAAGGCTTAGGAAGAGTCTTGATGCAAGATGGATGAGTGATCACTTACATCTCGAGGAAACTGAGAAGGCACGAGGAGAACTACTCGACGCACGATCTGGAGTTGTTAGCCATCGTATATGCCTTGAAGGTTTGGAGACAATACTTTGTTGGACGAAAATTTGAACTAAATATTGACCACTGTGGACTAAAATGCATATTTACGCAAAGCGACCTGAACGCACGACAACGACATTGGTCAGAATTTCTTAGCGAGTACGACTATAAGATTACTTACATAAAAGGAATAGTGAACTGAGTGGTAGATGCATTGAGTCAGAGACCATGCATCTTTTTGGTGTTGCCTCTTCAGAAAAATCTACGTGAAAAGATTCTAACTTTACAGTGTGATGATAACTGGTACAAAGAGGTCAAGGGTTTTATCGGACAAACACAATGATGTTACCAAGATTTGAAGGATTTTCGTTTGATGACGATGGTTTATTTAGGTTTAAAAATAGGATTTTCATACCACCGAATGACGAGTTGAGGAGCTTGATCCTAACCGAGGCTCATAGAGCGGTTTACATGGCTCACCCAAGAGTAATGAAGATGAGGGTAGACCTTAAACCCTTATTCTTCTGGAAGGGAATGAAGGTAGACATAGTAAACTATGTGGTCAGATGTCTATAATGTCAACTAGTAAAGGCTGAACATAGACATCCAACAGGATTACTACAGCCACACACTATTATGAAATCGAAATGGGAGGTTATTTCAATGGATTTTATTGTTGTATTGCCATTGACGGTAAGGATACACGACTTGATTTTCGTAGTAGTAGAAACTCTGATGAAGAGTGCTCACTTTATTCCTGTGCATACAACGTACTAGGCACCTGACATAGCTAGAGTTTTCATCATTGAGATTGTGAATTTGCATGGTGTGGCTTAGAGGATTATATCAGATCGATGATCGATGTTTACTGGATGATTTTGGACGAGCTTCCAAGAGGCCTTGGGAACCCAACTTAACTTCAATACGATGTATCACCCAGAGACTGACGGTTAGACCGAACGAATGAACCAGGCCTTGGAGGACATGTTGCACATGTACATGATGGACCAACAAAAGCGTTGGGAAGAATTATTGCCATTGGTAGAGTTCGCTTATAACAACAGTTACCAAAGAACCATTAAGACGATTCCTTTCGAGTTTCTTTACGGACGACCATGTCAGATGCCTTTGAGTTGGGATCATCTTGAGGATAGGGTCCTAGTGGGACTAGAAGCGATCCAAGAAATGGAAGACAAAATGCAAACAATAAGACAAAGGATTAAAGAATCACATGATCGACAAAAGAGTTATGTCGATGCGCATCGTGTCGACTGTAGTTATGAGGTTGGCGATCGAGTATTCTTGCAGGTTAAACTGCATAAGAGTTCGATCAAGTTTGGAAAGTGAGCTAAAATATCTCCTAGGTTCATGGGACCCTTCGAGATTGTGGAGAGAAAGGGGCTCGTGGCCTATCGACTAGCCTTGCCTGAATCTTTGAGACGTATGCACGACGTTTTTCACGTATCTATTTTGAGACATTATATTAGTGATCTGACACATGTTATTGACATGATTTCTTTGCAGGTGTCAGAGGAGGCGGCACTCATGGCTGAGCCGATCGACATCTTGGATCATTGCATTCGACAACTACAGTGTCGACCAGTAGATCAGGTCAAGGTCCAGTGGGACAACTATAGTCCTCACTAGGTGACCTGGGAGGACGCATATGATATGCAGCAGTAGTTTCCATTTTTGTTTGATAGATAGACTTATGATACTATGATACACATTATTCGGCACTTATACTGTGAAACTTCGTGATGAATTTTAGACCAAGAGGGGGGTGTATGTAACATCCCTCTCTTGTGCACTAAGCGAACTTATTCTTTGAGGACACTTGCTAGCAAGTGATCCAGATTATTATGATATTAAACTTTTGATTCTGATTATGAGGCATTATGGATTATTGACATGTTGTTTTACTACATTGACATAGATAGGTGCTATTGATATGGTTTTACTAAGTGTGCAGGATTTTGGACCTCGAGGATGCAGAGGAATCGATGGAACCCCTTGGACTCTAGATCGAGTCAAGGAGTGAACCATTGGGGTTTGATTGTTTTATATGTGATATTCGTGAATCTGATTAGATGATATGATTATAGATATATTGTTGACATGATTCATTGATGATGCAAGATGATGATAATTTACCGACCAGACTCACATCTGGAGTAGAGGGGTTACGAACGACTACCAGAGACGTTGAGGGAGAGGTGTGGATAGCAGCCCTACCACAGCCTACTAGCACTCCCTTAGTGGCTCGAACTGTAGGTTAACGTTTACCTAGTTCGAGAGGACCCATGATGTCGTGAGCGAAAACTGCGATAGTCGCTCACGATGATTCTAAGGGGTGTGTAATAAGGTGGGGCCCTTATTCCTTAGAGGCCCTTAGCCTCCCACAAGTTCACGTGGCAGAGTATTGACTCCAAGCATTTTTTATGTCTACCAAGTCAGTCAAGAGGCGAGTGGCAGCCTTGGAGCATGTAGTGTGGCCTAAAGGGCACGTCGCGCAAGGGAAACAGATTGAGGTGAGTGGCACCCTGGGAGCACCTAGTGCATCCTGAAGGGCATGTCGCATTGTTAATGATAAATGAATGAACCTAGATGGCCTTAGTACGAATAAAGTGATAAGAATATTTACAAAACAAATTCCCTAATAAAATGTCACCCAACATGAAAATTTAAGGTCTAGGTCTAAATTATGCGAGTGGTAAAATTTTATCTATTGTTTTATATATATATATATATATATATATATATATATATATATATATATATATAATAAAAATAAAAACAAAATAGATAATAAATATAATCTTCATTAAATCTTGTGACAAGAAGGGGGTAAGCAATTAAATTGATTCATAAAAAATTTGATGGGATAAAATTAAAAAGGGGAAATAATTGTTTTATTATATAATGATAATTTAAAATTTATTAATTAAAAAGGAAAAAGGGAAAAAAGTTAATTTCTACACCTACCAAATTGAGCTCTAAATGAAAAGGGGAAAGAGGGAAATCTAAAATAATTAGGAAACTAGGAAAAGAGGGAAACATAAAAGGAAAAAGGAAACACAAGGGAAAAAGCAGAAAGTCAAACTTAGTAAGGTATCTAGCATTTAAGAACTTTACAAATTAACTCAACTAGTAATTTGGTAATGGGGAAAGTCATTAAAACTTGTAGGGGAATATGGGGACACCTAGGAGCGATTCTAGGATTTTATTTAGGTGGGTGAGGGAAATAGGGGTAATTATTTAATTAAAGAAATTTATTTATGGAGGAATGAAGGGAATGGGTGACATTTGTATGGGGAGGATTTTTAGGAATTAATTTAAATGGGATTTTAGAAAGGTAAAGGACTTCGAAACTCTATATATTGGAGGGAGGAGAAGGAGGAAATATCTTATTCTATTTGTGTAACATTACATTACAAAAATATATACTTGACTGAATTAGCTTGTGGGAGTTGGGATACCCAACTCAGTGAGGAGTGGTAGCTCGGCCTTGCGAGGTGAGCTGGGAGCTAGCTGAATCTCTAGATAGTGTGTGTGGCCCCTTTGCGGCTAGAGGGGCTAAGGGGGGAGAAGAGTACCCATAGCGTTGGCTGGGAGGTATCGGTGAAGTCTCATCGTTCGACAAGCGAGAGTTGCATGAATTACGCGGGACATCAATTTAGAGCAGGCGATCAGGCAACGGTACACTTTCTTTATTTTGCATGGTAGATTGTAGTAGGGTTTATGCCTTGGATTTGCATGTTTAATTGGGTAAGCAAATTATTGTCTTAGAGTTCTAGTTGATGAATGATTTTTTCCATAGCCTTAGCTCGATGTTGATTGATTTCCCATGGCCTTCGATCCCTGCATGTCTTGATCGTCCTGTGGATTATTGATTGTGATTGATTGCGGTTTACTTTGCCTTTGTCCCTAGCTCATTAGTTCATGTCTGAGCAGTCAGCTAGGAGCCTGATCTACGGTCGTCACTTCGACGTTAATAGACCTATGGATCTCAACGCTCTTCTTTTCTGTGCACGGAGGATGGGCGAAGGATGTTCCTGTTAGCCATCTACCTCTGTTGTTGTCCTTGGTTGATTGTTGTCTTACGCATTCTAGAAAAAGTACCTATGTCTATGGATTTCTTGCATCCGTGTTGGTTTATCCCTGTGATCATTTCAATGACTTATCCCAATGAATATTTGCGTTATCTTACTATTGTCTGCGTTGGATTAGTATCCTGGTAATGTAAAATATTTAATTTCAGTCTGCATTTTTATATTGATAACGTGAAATGTAAACATATTTAAATTTCAATCTGCGTTTTTATATTGGCATCCAAAAATGAATTAAATTCTCTGTCTGTGTTTTACATTTGGTATCCTGGTAAGAAAAAAAAAACGTTTTTGTTTTCCTATATGCATTGGTATTTGGCATCCTCGTAGTGAAAAAGGGAAACCTCAGTTTAATCATCCTTTACGTTTTTTTTTTGTTTACTCCGATGTGTTTTCCCAACGTTTTACCTGTTAAATATTGACTACAATTTGGCTTCAGTCTGGTGCGTTTCCCTAGTGTTTTACCTTTTAAATAATGACAGTGGCATGAATGTCCTTATGGTGCGTCCTTGACCATGCTTTTGCCTGGAAAACGTGACTGAGTTTACATTAAAAATTTATCTGTGCTTGCCTTAACTATTGACTGTGTTTTTTCTGTTATCGACCACGTGTTTGCCTTAACTGTTGATTGAGTTTTTTTTATTGATTGGACCACGAAAATTGCATTAATTTTGACTGTATTAGATGCTAATATGACCATGATTTGGACAACGATCTTCCTTCTAAATTAATGATGCCATTGTAATCCCCTTCTGGCGCGTTTGTACAATGACCTTGCTTATATATTAATGAAGGTGAATAATAAATCCGTTTTGGTGTACATGTATAGCGTTTTGCTTATTTACTGTTGATGGGAACAATAAATCCGTTATGTACATCATTTTTTCTTTTTACTATTGATGGTTATAATATTTCCTTTCTGGTGTGTACTGTACATTAAATTGATCTTGTCCAGTCCGCGATTTTTTACTCCTTACCTGGCGAGATTTCCCTCTTTAGGAATGCGTTGGCATTCATTATTGCCCTGCGATTGGAAGGGTTTTCCTAGCTTGAAATTTTACCTGCGTTTTAACTTGACAGTAAACATTAATTTGATTACGCAACTCTTGAATTTAATGGTAACAACACTTGCCTGCTGATACATCCTTGGACAACATTTAATTGAATAGGTCTGCCTTTAGTGTTTGAACAACTTTTAATGGAGCATAACCGCCCGTAATTGGTTTAGAAAACCTTCAATTGAATAGATAGCCTTGATCGATTAGACAACCTTACTTCTTCATAGACAATTCTTAATTAAATTAAATTTAGACTTGTCAATTTATTTTAATATTGATTAATGAAGACTTGTCGAATTAATGCAAAATTAATGTTATTAGATTGAAATTAATGATTGAATTATAATGCAGAATTGTCTTATTGATTTGAAAGTAATGTTATTTAGATTGAATGCAATGAATAAGGTGTAAAGTAGAATGGTCGATTGGTTTTTTATTTTAATGTTAATCAGATGGTAATTTCAAGACTAGTTTATAATTTAGGCTTGCTAATTTTATATGAGTAATCAATGTCAAACAATTGTAATTGTTGACTAGTTAGACTTGATGAGCGGGTTGGGTCATTGACGAAGTCTTTCTTGTCTTGTGTCTTCTTTGGGTGTCATCCTCTAACATCTCGTCGACCTGTTGTTGGGGTATGGTCATGGTTTTATTATCAGTATTCGGCTCATAGCATGTCGATTTATCTAGAGTCCTCGGTCCAGATAAACCTTGTTTGCACCAAAGTTTTTGATGCGTCTATCACTCGAGAATGACATGATTTCTAATGAAGGGATCATGGCGCCCTATGGGATAGCGGTGAACGAGAACTTGGCCAGTGTCAGTGCATTCTGTGTGAGTGTTGTCGAGCATTGCAAGTTTATTTGGTGCATGGGTTGAATGCCTTCAGGCATTGGTTTGCGCACCTTAAGGGTCTAGTCATTGTTCATCTAGGTCATTGTGTCAGGATGGGGATGTTGTACCTTAGCTTGTAGGCGAGATCATGTTGCTTCAGGCGGGTAGTTGTTCCTCCTTGTTGTACTATGCAGGTTTCGCCTAGTTTCCCTTATTCCTATGTGTGGTGTCATAGTAACCTATTGCTTGGAATGTGTGCTTACATCATCATCAGTGGTGTGGTTAAATTGTTGTCATCGTTGCCTTCTTTCCTCTTAATTTGTAAAAAAAAAAAAATTGCTTCACTTGTTGTCGTAAAGATGGGGTCGTGACACTAGTACTCTGTTACTTCTGGTGCTTTGGTATTTTAGTTTTCTTGTACTTTGTTAAAACAATGGTTTCACTTTTCGATAGATCTAACCACTAAAAAGTTGCGCTAAGGATGCCAAAGTGATCCTTGAGGAAGGGTGCACGTTTCTAGATGGTTTTAGGGCTGAAATACTTCATTAACAAAAAGCCCTAATTTGCATGTATGACAACATTGACATTTTTCACTTTCTCTTGTGAAAGATGCTCTCTTCATTTTAGCTCTAAAACCATGTTAATGTTTAAGCTATTATTAGAGTTATTTGCATTTCAATAAATAACAATAGCATAAGAAAGGATCACTGAGAAATACACAATCACAAGAGACACATTATTTATCCTAGGAAACCCTCATGGGGGAGAAAACCCAACAAAACTTCATTATTATAGATAGCCAATACAATTCCAAGAGATAACTCAAACAAATATAGAAAGTCCTCTCCCAAGGATGCACCTCTCTCTCTCTTTCTTCTTCAACTGCAGGTCGAGAACTTGTCTCTCAATGAACAAGTGAGTGTGTGTCTAACTAAGGCACTAGCCTCCTTATTTATACAACATTGGCACGTGTGGAGGTGTCTTTTCACTGGCAGGGTTGACTTCTCCTTCTGGGTGGTTATAACCACCTTTAGTATATTTTGGGGCCTCTTTAATATATTCTAGGGCCGACTTCTTCTTCTGCCTATTACAATTATCTTTTGACCAATACACAAAAGGGGATTTGGTCCTTTACAATAGTCAACATGATCAATCCACAATGGGGATTGATCCAATGAATAATATATCAATAATAATTAGAATACACTTTGTAGTTACATTATTTCAACTTTCTTGACCCAGTTGAAGTATTTCTAGAAAATCCACATCTATTTAGATATATTTGTGCATGCCACTATAATATTTTATAACTAAGTGCAACTCAATGTCCCTGCCATCTAGTTTTATATAGAGCATATGAATGTGTCTATGTACTCCACCTTAGTATGACCTCTAGCTTGGTACAAGGTTGTCCATATTGTGTACTAGTCTTCGTAATTTCTAATAGGTAAATACTTATCTTTTATGGAATCAATAAAATCCCCCCATGGGGGTTTTATAATCATCTCTCACATGTTGTACATAGTAAGTGTTCCACCAATGTTTTACATGGGTGATCCATAAATGTGGTATTTATAGCCAACATGTCTTACAAACATGGATTCTCTATAGAAATGATATTCGTTCTCCATTATCTAATTAGTATTGATCACAAGGAATGTTTATTGAGTCAAGTCAATTGAATTAAATCTCTATTTACTCTCTACTAATTTGCAATGTATAAAAATGCACTTTCTACT
>ML800348.1:222261-244542 GCA_009831015.1 Picea engelmannii | reverse complement strand
TAAGAACATGTGTTTCCTCCTAGAGGGTCAAATCCAGAGAGAGGTAGGGTATGTATACCTCAAAAGATTTTAGCAGACAATGCCTCGGTTGAAGATAGATAGATAGATATCTATCTATCTATCTATCTATCTATCTATCTATCTATCTATCTATCTATCTATCTATCTATCTATCTATCTATCTATCTATCTATCTATCTATCTATCTATCTATCTATCTATCTATCTATCTATAAAATGTAAAATATTTTACTTAAAAGAAACAATGAAATATGTTTTTAAATATTACATGTCAAATACATATTAAACACTAAAAAATATTACACATCTCCCTTGTGTAAAATTATTAAAAACTCATTTTAACATAACAAATTACCACACCCTAATCACACCCTAATATACTAACAAGATAAAATCTTATTTCACAATATTGTAATACTTATGCTTCAAGAAATTTAAATGAACCACTTCAAGAAATTGAACTGAACCATAAAAGTAGGCTTTAAAGATGTTTAACATATAAATTGTTGTATATGGAAATTGATCTTCCATAAAAGCATGTTCTAAAGTTGTTCCTTATATAAATTCTCACACTTTGGTGTACATGGTATACTATTGAAGGCATAAGATCTTTACTTAATACACAATATTGTAATATTTATACTTCAAGAGATTTAACGTCGATGGAAGTATGCTCTTCTCTTGTTTATCATATAAATTGTCGATCATATAAGTGGGAGCAAATTATTTTTTCGTTCAAGAAAATCGCAATCACAACCATAGGTGAAGATGAGTCTCTATGTGACCATATTCGATGGTCATTTGGACTTTTACATAACATATAAAAAAAGAAAGGTCATTTAAAGAAATCGAGTAAGTTATTTACAATTATGTTTCTATCATGTAGAAATAAATATGTATGAAAGTCGAGCAATGTTTCGAGTATGTATTAAAGAATTTAAAAATACATATGATTGTTATTTTAAATAAAAAAAATTATGTTGTTGATGACGATGATGTCTAACTTCTATTGAGACCAAATTGATTTATCAGATCTTAAGAGGGTAAGGGATTACTTGCAATTCTTTAGAATTTTGTTTATGTGCTCGAAAAGCATTAATAGAAGTTTTCCAAGATCATCATAGTTTTCTTGAGTTAAAAGGTTAGGAAGGTTGGTAGTGTGACAAATATTTTGAAATTGAGATCTAATCTGGGTATAGGTTGGACAATTTAAGAGAACATGTTTTTCATCTTCAACCTTCTTAGTGTCACAAATGTGACACACTATTTCATCCCATGTCATTTTAGGCATATACCAATGCCCAATTTCACTATGCAACTAGTGATAATTTTTTCTTATCTTAGCAATGCTTATTTTTTCTTTACACTTGTCAAAACAAGAGATAATTTTGATCTTCTAGATTATGGTTGATTACATCCTTTAATACCTTAATTTTGTTTTCATCTAACTCTTTATCAGACCACATTTTCTCCTTAAAATTTGATTTGAGGATATTTTTAATAGTATCCTTATTCTGCAAAATGGTCTCTTCCATGATTCTCTACTGGCTTAGCCAAGACTAGGCATCAAATGAGCATCTTTATACCATCCTCGTTTGAGTAGAAGGTGGTTATGACTAGATTTTGAAGCAATTTTAGGAAGCCTCTTGTCTTCCATGTTGTTTAACTTGTTCTTATACATTAGGTATCTAGTCATAGCTATGCTCTCAATGGCGGAAATGTTTGCCTCTAAGACAAGAATGGGATAGAGAATATTTCCTTTAATTTTGAGATTATAGGTTATAAAATTCTTTTGGATTTGCTCTATCTTTCTCCAAGATTCATGAGAGATACTGCATCCCGACTTCACAACCATATAGAATAACAAGTGTAACAAGAGCCTCAAAGAGGAGTTTCTTCTTATCCCAAATCCAAAGGTCTATTGATTTACAATTGTTTTGAAGTCCATAATAAGATTTTCATCCCCCAATAATTCTTTTCTCAATACTATAATTCCAATTGATCTTAGATGTTCTAAAATAACTAAAATTATACAAGAAAAAATATAAAATGTTGTGGATTTAAAGTATCCACTTAGACCAAAAAAGTAAAATTAAAACCAGAGTAAAAAAAATTTGAAAAGGAAAAGCATACATTTAATCCCATTCTATTGAAAAGAAAAGGAAGAGGAGCTCTTGCATGAAAACTATTGCACCATTTTAATTAGAGTTAGTGGTCACAATACCATTGGAAAGATTCATGTTGTAAAACAGATTTTCATGCTGTGATGGAATGGTGCCTGTAAATCTTGTTAAGGATGTTGAGTTTTGACCATACATATATTTTTCATTACATTTTTTTTGAGGTTCTCAAGAGTTTTAGCTTTCTGGATACTTAGAAATGTGTGAGATGAATGTAAAATCTCGTAAAGAGCTTCTCAAGCCTTGTATTCATTTCTTCACATAGCAATAAAAAAAATCATTGTCTCTGTTTCGTTTCATTTTTATGTGCTATGTCGTTTCATTTTTATTCATGGTCTCTGTTTCGTTTCATTTTTATGTGCTATGTGATTGTTTATCCTTCTCCATTTCTCTGTTCATTAACTTTGGTGTTTGCAGGTTAGGTTCCAAGACATTGGTATCAAAGAGAAGGAAAAAACCGCGCATCCATACTTCCTGGCCGTGTGAGAGAGGAGGCGGGTTGAACCAGAGGCTGAGGACGCTTAGAGGGTCAAACTCGCAGAGTCGAGAGTTGGGTCGAGTCACTCGCTGCCATGGAGAAGGTCGTAGAGAGAGAGCCGATGTAAGGGTAAGGATATGGGCTCTTAGTAGGGGTTCAATGATTGGCTACGTCTAGGGTGGCATGGCTACAAAAGCTGGTGCGATGAGAACTGTGAATCGATGAACAGGAAAGATACTATGCGGAAGTACCAGATGCAGGAGGAGGTTGCAGATCCGTGTGCATGTGAAAGTGAAGAATACGAACATGTGAAAGTGAAGAATACGAACATTATGTACAACTTCCATAAATGTTTGTCCTCTGGAATTCACAGGAATGGCCGGCTTGGCACAATGAATAGGTTGTCAAGCCAACGTTGCAGGCCTAGGATTGGACGTGGTGAGCAGGTCTAGCGAGGAGAGCCTGCTCTCGCGGTTGGCCAGATAGAATAGGTGACGAGCTATCAAAGCAGAGGACAGCGCCTGGACGAGGAGGACATTAAGGAACGACGAGCAAAGCTCGAGTCGTAGGTTCGGGTCAAGAGGATGACACGCGGAGGAGGATTGAGGCCCAGTTCGTTCAACATGGCGTTGGCGATGTGCCCTTTCGTGGTAGTGACGTGGGCCTTGGAGCTGCAATGCTCAAGCAGGTCCTGGGCTCTCGGGGGTTTGGGCGGTCCTATCCACTTCGGTCGCTCTAAGTTCGAGGAGGTGCGAGAGGTACACCAGGGAAAACTATGGGGCGCATGCATACCCCGGGTTTGAAATGTCACCTCTAAAGTATAGAAGATATAGGTTATAGGGGGAGCATCTAATGATTTTACATATCTTGTTTTTGAGTGAAGTTTGGTTGGTTTTAGTCATGCAAAAAGGGGAATAGCTCAAGAGTTATGGTTTTTGGAATAAAGTTGTTTTAATAGCTTGTGGTTTTAGAGTCTATGTATTGTATGTAATGAAGCTTTGAAATTATTCTTGATGTCAGAGGTGAAGGCTCACTTGGTTGGTTTGGTCCGATTTGGTCAAAGAAGTACATCTTTATTGGTTATTGTGATGGAGTTATGGGATGTAGATTGTGGGATCCTACTGTCGACAAATCATCATTAATAGAGATGTGTATATGGAACAATCAAGAGTAGTTCACGATCACAAAGGAAAATTTATTTGTTAATTCAGAGAATCATTGTATGGCCTAAGGTAACCAGGTAATGGTACAAGATGTGTGATTCATTCATGGTGAGCCAAAGTTCTTAATGGCATATTCATTATCTTGGTGTTATGTTGATGATATGATTGTTGCAAGCGAAGCATGGTTTAGGTGAACAAGTTAAAGATTCATTTGGTCAAGATGTTTCAAATGAAGAATCCAAGAGAAATAAAAGAAATCTTGGGCATAGAAGTACACAAAGATGGAAAAATGGTAAGTTGCGATTGTCACTGATGAGGTTCAGTATGAACTTTCTGAAACTGATAAATATCATTTTAGCTTTCCATTGTAAGTTTTCTTCAAGTTAGTGTCATGATAGTAAGGAAGAAAATGACTATATGTCTCTTGTACGATGCAATAGGAAGGTTGACGATTGCCATGGAATGTTCAAATATTTCACATGTAGTAGGTGTTGTCAGTGGTCATGTGACAAAACAAGGTAAAGAGCATGGAAATGGGTGCTTCGGTATCTGAGAGGCATGAGTATCACCTACAATAGTTGCAATGATTTAGTTTATGGTTATGTTGATTCAATGGAGGTGGAGTGATCAATAATGGAGAAAATTACACATACATGTTCACACAACTAGTGTTATTAGAGAATCTATGGTGGTGTTTGGCTTCTCTTCAATTGCAAGAAGATGATGTCTGATTCGTTAGGAAAGGTGGATATTGTTGGGTTGTGACAACATATACCCTTGTTGTTACATTCATTTGGAGATTTTGTCATGTGTTTGGATTTCCAGATGCCTAGAAATGCTTGAAATCTCTCTTGGTTAAATGTAAAAGCCAATGAGGAATTTTTTGTGACTTGTATTCATTTCTCCATAGAAAAATAAAGAATATCATTGTCTCCATTTCGTTCTTCTATGATGTGTGGTTGTTTATCCTTTTTCATTTCCCTGTTCATTAACTTTGGTGTTTACGGGCCAAATTCCAACAAAGGACAGATTAAGGTGAGACCCACGATAGTAAAAATCCTAGAAAAACTATCAAAATATTTATTAAATGAGCTAAAGACACGACTAAGTCATAGAGAATGGATTCCTAACACGTGTCTCAACTTTAATTGTTTAACAAACATTTCATCTCTCTGCAATTAAACTTATTTTTATACAATCACAAAATATCACAAATTCAATCATAAGAATATTGACATCAGAGTAAATTAATTTCAACATGAAATCAGATAAATGATATGCTTGAGGGTGGATTTGAACTGCTTACCTCAATCTCCCATGTGAGGGTCTTTTGATACCATAAATAGAGGGTTGTAGACACGAATAAAATACAAAGGAGAGCTATCCCGACAATGTCCTCTGAGATAATACAAGGGGTGTAAAAAGTGCCACTTATCACAAGAAGAGTATGAAGTGCAATGGAAGACCATTCCTTTGACAAATCCATAGGATGATAGAAAATGGTGTTTGTGGCAATGGCAGTGACTTGAGGAAAACAACGAGATATTCAAGTGTTGTCTAACTATTTTACAAAATGATTTTCTTAGTCGAAATCCCTTGACATAAATCTGAATGAAATCACTATTTTGTTGTTGTTTAAAATGTGTTTCTGAATAAGGAAATTGATTCATCACGCTGAAAAACCCATAGGGCACTCAGATTATACAAAAATAATCACTCAAATATGCACATCTAACAATTTCTTGCCAGATTTCGAGCAAAGATCCCCGAAAAATATGACCAGAAAATAGTCATTTCGTAGAACGTTTAGACTAAAAAGGATATTCATTGCAATCATAAAAAGAGGGATACTTTTTAACTGGACTTTCATAATAAATAAAAATATGATTTATTATAGAAACTTTATTAAAACAACTTAAAAGTTTTTATAAATAATTTAATCACTCGTTAAGTTTTTTAAGACATTGAAAAAAAATGGAAAAAATATTAGAATTATTTCTCTGCTAAAAAAGAAATAAATAAATGTAATTATAATGTACTTAAAAAGCCAATCTTATACCTTCTTCATAGATGAAGACCAAAATCACTTGATTTCAATAGTTAAATTTGCAATCATGTACAACTTTAATAATTTCAAATCCAAACAACTTGTGCACAAATTAAAAATAGAAAGAAAGAAAGAAATTGGCTGCTCTTAGGTGAGGAAACCCCTGGAGGCCATCAAAACAAAGCCACACACTGCATTTTTATTAAATCAATTGAGAAATACATTATATATGATGATATTTGGTTAAAACGGTTGGAACCAACCTCTAACAAATAGGATCTAAGTCACAACTTATCTCCATTATTTCTATGTCTCCCATTTAATGGAGAAAGGATTGACATCCACAACTAAAATCTCGCTAAATAGTTCAAATTGTATATTTCCAAGAGGCTTAGTGAAAATATCAACAACATTTTCAATAGTATTACAACACATTAAAGCAGTGTCATTAGACTACATCTTTTCTTGAACAAAATGAAACTGAGCATGAACATGATTTGTCCTTGAAAGGTAAACTGGATTATTTTCCAATTTCATTGAGCTCTGGTTATCACATTTAATTATCGCATCTTTCCTTTGTTCTTCTCCAACATCTTGAATGTAACATCCTTCTCTGGCGCACTGAGAAAACTTATTCTTTGAGGACACTTGCTTGCAAGTGAGCCGGACTATTATGATATTAAACATTTGTCCTTGATTATGATGCGTTATGATAGATGACATGATGTTTACTACATTGACATAGACAGGTGCTATTGACTCGATTTTATTGAGTGTGCAGGTTTTTGGACCTTGAGGATGCAGAGGCATCGACGGAACCCCTTGGACTCTGAATTGAGTCAGGGAGTGTGCTATTGAGGTTTGATGGTTTTACTGTGATTTTAGTACGTTTGATTACATGATATGATGTGGACATGTTCTGACATGATTGTTGATGATGCAGGCTGACGATAGCTTGTCGAACAGACTCACATATGGACTAAAGGGGCCACACACACAACTACCAGAGAGGTTGAGGGAGAGGTGTGGACAGCAGCCCTGCCACAGCCTACTAGCACTCCCGTCATGGCTCAAACTGTAGGTTAACGATTACCTAGTTCGAGAGGACACACGATGCTGTGAGGGCAGACTACGATAGTCACTCACGATGATTCTAAGGGGCGCACAATAAGGCGGTGGCCTTATTCCTTAGAAGCCCTTAGTCTCCCACAAGTTCACCTGGCGGAGTATTGACTCTAGGGGTTATTGATGTCTACCAATCAGTCAAGAGGTGAGTGGCACCCTTGGAGCACATGGTGCATCCTAAAGGGCGTGTCACACAAAAGAAACAAAAGAAGCGAGTGGCACCCTTGGAGAACGTGGTGCTTCCTAAAGGGCACATTGCACAAAAGAAACAAAAGAGGTGAGTGGCACCCTTGGAGCATGTAGTGCGTCCTGAAGGGCACGCCACGTTGATGATGATGAAGGAACAAACCTAGATGGCCCTAAGACATTTAACACATTAAGAAATTCTTAAACAACTTCCCTAATTAAATGTCGCCCAGTTCTGAATCTAAGTCCTAAGTCTAAAACTTCTCTAGGTGTAAAGTTTTGTCTAATCTTAAGAAAAATACCCTATAAAATTGAAAAAAAAAAAATTAAACCAAAAACCCCTTAAGTAATAGTTTCAGTCTTCATAAAATTTTTGGAGTAAAATGAAAAGAGTAAAAAAAATTTGCCAGTGTTGTTGAGGTGCATTGGAAAAAAAGGAAGAAAGATATATATATATATATATATATAATACCTATGCCATTTTTTTTATAGACCAAACTTTCTGTAATGGAGAATTCGTTCTGCCATAGATATATATATATATTACTGCTGTTAATGAAATAGTTTAAAAATAATAAATTTGAATTCGTTCTGGCAATGGGTGTATGAGCATTTTCGTTTTGTAAAATTTAGTTCTGAGAAATCGTTCCGGCAATAGGTGTTTTGGCATTTTTGTTTTTGGTAAAATTAGTTCAGAGAATTCGTTCTACAATGGGTGTATTAGCATTTTCGTTTTGTAAATTTGTTCTGAGAATTCGTTCTGGCAGTGAATATATTGGCATTTTTCGTTTTGTAAATTTGTTCTAAGAATTCGTTCTGGCAATGAGTGTATTGGCATTCCGTTTTTGTAAAATTTAGTTCTGAGAATTCGTTCTGGCAGTGAGTGTATTGGCATTTTCGTTTTGTAAAATTAGTTCTGAGAATTCGTTCTAGTAATGAGTGTATTCGCATTTTCGTTTTGTAAAATTAGTTCTGAGAATTCGTTCTGGCAATGAGTGTATTGGCATTCCATTTTTGTAAAATTTAGTTCTGAGAATCCGTTCTGGCAGTGAGTGTATTGGCATTTTCGTTTTGTAAAATTGTTCTGAGAATTCGTTCTGGCAATGAGTGTATTGGCATTCCGTTTTTGTAAAATTTAGTTCTGAGAATTCGTTTTGGCAGTGAGTGCATTGGCATTTTCGTTTTGTAAAATTTGTTCTGAGAATTCATTCTGGAAATGAGTGTATTGGCATTTCCGTTTTGTAAAATTAAGTTATGAGAATGCATTCTGGCAATGAGTGTATTAGCATTTCCGTTTTTGTAAAATTAGTTCAGAGAATTCGTTCTGCAATGGGTGTCGGGCATTTTCGTTTTGTATTGTTCGGTAAATTCATCTCTGGCAACCTCCATCCCTGGCAAACTAAGTTCTCCCTCCTTAAACTGTCATTGATTTCTGGATTGTCTCATAACATATGCACAATGGTTTATCTAATTTCTGGATTGTCTCTTAATTATAGGCACAACGTTTCATCCTTATTTTCTGGATTGTTTCTAATTGTATGCACTAGTTTACCCACAAGGATTTTAAATAACTTTTACTTGAAAACAATCCCATCCTTATGGTGACACCGTTTTCTTTTGATTATGCATTAACAAAATTTCAACTCCTTCATATAGGGTAAATTCTCAGCTTTGTATTTTGGTTTACGGTAACAACTATCCTTTGTTAATCTTGCTGCTTCCTTTTACCTTTATCCCTTTTGGATATTTAAAGGTGTAGTAAAAATTTTATTCCTTGCCTCAGCCCTCAATTATTTATTCATACCAAAGATAGGCCAATAAGATATCCACTGTCTCGTATGTTTTCACCATTTTTCTCTATAAATTTTATTTGGATAGATCTTAATATCATTATTCCACCGTTATCTTTTGTTTTAACTTTTAATTTATTCTAGCATGTTATATGGGGCATCGAAAATGCACATGATCTATCAACTGTAGAGTTTCATTATTATTGGATGAAGGGTATGAATATTGTAGAACCGTTTTAGATATCTTTGCATGATTATGAAATGGTTTAAGATTTAAAAAATGATTATTATAATTAGATTGATGAAGTGTTTCATTTATTAATAATAATAATAATAACAATTATTAATATCATTGTTACTATTATCCTTACGAGTGAGATGAGGAATTTGTGTGTAAAGGTTGTTAAGATATACATGATTTAATTCCTCGGACATTGCTGTATATATTCCCCATGATTATTGGTTAAGTGATTTAAATTAGAATTTTTATAACAACAATAACATTTTAAGGTAAATTGATTTAGATGTAACTATGATGACTCTTGAAAAATTAAAATTCACAAAGGAAATTGATTCAAGGTGGATTTAGATTGTACCTTATGATATTATGCGCTTTAGACATGCATTGTAGGGCTCGTGGTGGAGGTTGGAATAAGCTATGCTAATTTCCTTACTGGCTTTATTAATTATCATTGTCTTGTAATGTGATTGTTATTCTTGCAAACTTATTGTAACTTAAAATGAAATGGTGCTGTCATTTTATGGAAATGATATTGTAGTTTTATTGTTATGGATAACACATAAGATGTAAGGTGATTGTTATTTTTGAAAAGTTAATGTGATATAAATGAAATGTGTTTATTATTTCACGGCAGCGTTATTGTAATTTTTATTGTTATTGATAACATATATGGTGGAATGTCCTTGAATTAAGTACAATAAATTATTCTGAGTTAGTAAATGAGGGTTGTTGTTCATTTAAATAATGTTGTACTTGGTTGGTAAACCTTCCATGTGCTTGGTCTGCTTGTGTCGAGCAGGATGTAGACACCTCCATGTTCCTCAGAACAGTCGCCAACCCTGAGACCTTAAATGGTTAAAATCGATGGGAACTTGGGCTTGAGCGTTGCTTATGTGTCTTGGAGGTCCTAACCATTGCAGGGTAGGAAGGGCAGGTAGTCAGTCTTACTTATTGTCGATTGATCGTCGTTAAATGCATGCAGTTACTTGTTGTGCATTTTATGTCGTCTTGTTTTGTTCGTCGTGGTTTGCATCTTGCTCGTCGTCGGGTGGCAACATAGAGTCGAATGTGTTGTTTCCCCTATACACACGTGCACACACTTTTAAAAGAAAAAAAAATAAAAAATTGCACTTGTTATATGAGGTTCGTCGTCGTAACAAGGAGGTTCTTTACATATGGTATCAGAGCGAGTTTGACCCATGACTTGGGATCGCTACGAATTTTGTTGACCTGATTTGATTATACTGTGGTTGATCGAGTTGATTGTGTGCGTGCAGGTGATCATGGTTAGAGAACGTCGCAGAGGCAGACGATAGGGTGCTAGGGGAGGAGGCACGACGCCTCTAGTAGCATCCACACGTGAGGGGTCTAACCCCTGGGGAGATGAGCAGGTTCTCGGACAGGAGCAGATAGTAGTTGGCGACGTAGTCAGAATCATGAGATCCTTTCAGCGCATGTCCGAGGCACTGATCAGCCGTTTGGACAGATATGAGGCCAAAGCGCCAGCACCCGCTGAGGTTCCGTCATGTGCACTGGGAGTTACTAGTAGCATTCACCGTGAACTCGAGAAGGTCAAATTTCCCGAGTTCTTTGGTGCCCGGGACGGTGCAGCCGCCGAGGCATGGTTGGAGAACATAGCGATGGGCTTCTCACTTCGTGATTATACCTCCAACATGAAGGTTCGAATGGCGGTCTTTCAACTAAAGGGGAGAGCTCTTCTATGGTGGAAGACGCTCCTACCGCAACTGAACATGGCCGTCGAAGACGTGTCATGGGAACTGTTCGAGGAACGGTTCCAAGAGAGGTACCTTTCAGAGAAATTCATTGAGCGTCAACTCAATGAGTTCAATGCCTTACGGCATGGAAGTTGTACGATGCCCGAGTATGAGGCACATTTTATGGAGCTGCTACGGTATGCTCCACATCTTAACACGGAGAAACTTAAGGTCAACATGTTTGTGTTTGGCCTTAATGGCAGCCTGCGTGTAAAGGTTAGGATTTTGATGCCTCAAACCTTGCATGATGTCGTCCAGAAGGCCCTCATAGCAAAGGAGGAGCTTATTAGTGGGGGTCAGACCAGGACTCCAGCGAGGAAGGTTTCATCTAGAACACGGTGGCACCAGACACTAGCGAGACATACGTCGGGATATCGTGGCTTCCAGAGGGGATCCACTTTCACTACACCCCGGCGACCTTCACCTCAGCAGTGGGCACCTTATTGGGGACCACAACATCATCAACAATGTCGCCCGCAACAGCAACAATTTAGGCCTGTTCAGCAGAATAGACCAGGGTTCCAGGCTAGTGGGTCGTCATCTTCTACTTCGGGTACTAGGACTACTAGACTGAAGAAGGGGTGTTGGACGTGTGGGGAGCCACACTATCAGCGTGATTGTCCTGTGGAGAGGACCAGAGTGTCTAGATCGGCCAGAGCAACAACAATGGGAGATATGGGCAAGGCCTATCGGATTCATGCAGCGGTGAATAATCGTCAGGCATAGCACCTTTCCACTGTGCTCAAGACGACAGATACTGTCGCTGACCAGACCCTTAGTATTTTGGTTGATCTCGGGGCTACTAAGAGTTTCATTTCTGGTGTAGCGCTAAAAAGGATTCAGGTAAAGGCAAATGAACAAGACAAGTTTAGCTTCGTAGAGATGGCTTGGGGAGCCAAACAGAAGGTTGGAGGAAAGGTTACGGGCTATGCCCTTAACCTGGGAGAGTTTGTCATGAGGGACAACTTGTACGTCACGATCTTAGGATCTTATGACATCATGATTGGTATGGATTGGTTGGAATCGCATGAGGCGATACTCAACTGTAAGACGAAACGGTTGAGCTTGATCGATGATGAGGGACAGAGATGTGTGATTGTAGGACGGAACCAGGGAGTTTCCCTGAGGTTTGTCTCTTCCTTACAATTACGAAAGAGTATGCGCAAGGGGTGCAAGATTTATGTGATCCTTGCATTAAATGAAAAGGGAGTAGCAGAAGGTATTGAGCACCTTCTGGTGGTGAGAGAGTTTGAGGACGTGTTTCCAGAGGAGTTACCTGGGATGCCGCCGGAGAGAGAATTGGAGTTTACCATAGACCTAAAACCAGGGACTGAACCGATAGCAAGAACGCCTTATCGGATGTTGACCCCGGAGTTACAAGAGTTGAAAATGCAACTGAAGGAGTTGTTGGACCTGGGACTGATACGTCCTAGTGTGTCACCATGGGGTGCACCGGTTATTTTCATACAAAATAAGGATGGATTGTGGAGGCATTTCATTGACTACCGTCAACTGAATAAGGCCACGATCAAGAATCAATATCCCTTGTCGAGAATTGATGATTTGTTCGATCAAATGAAGGGTGCGATGGTGTTCTCCAAGATCGATTTTCGATCAAGGTATCACCAGTTACAGATCCAGGAGAATGACGTCCCTAAGACTGCCTTTAAGACGAGGTTTGGACACTACGAGTTTACTGTTTTACCATTTGGACTGACAAACACCCCAGGGGTATTTATGAGTTTGATGAACGGGGTGTTCCGCGAGTACTTGGACAAGTTCGTCCAAGTATTCATTGATGATATTTTGATATACTGTTGGACGATGGAGGAGCATGACGAGCACTTGCGCTTGGTACTACAGTGTTTGCAAGAGCACAAATTGTTTTGGAAATTGTCCAAATGCTCTTTTTATCAATCAAGGATTCACTACTTAGGGCATGTCATCTTCGGTGAAGGCATCGTCATGGATCCAACCAAGGTCGAGGCTATTATGGAATGGTCTGCGCCGACGAATGTCATAGAAGTGCATAGCTTTATGGGTTTAGCAGGATACTATCGACGATTTGTCGAGGGATTTTCGAAGATAGAAAATCCGATCATGGAATTGCAGAAGAAAAACAAGAAGTTTGTTTGGACCGAGAAATGCGCGAAAGCATTTCGGAGGCTTAAAGAGTTTTTGACGACAGCGCCAATACTAAAGGTCCCTGACATGGATGTGGACTTCTTGGTATGCATAGATGCATCTAAGGAAGGTTTAGGCAGAGTCTTGATGCAAGAAGGATGAGTAATTGCTTACATTTCGAGAAAAATTAGAAGGCATGAGGAAAACTACGCGACGCACAATTTGAAGTTATTAGCCATCGTATATGCCTTGAAGGTTTGGAGACACTACCTGGTTGGACAAAAATTTGAACTAAAGACTGATCATTGTAGACTACAACACATTTTTACGCAAAGCGACCTGAACGCACGACAACAACGTTGGTCGAAATTGCTTAGAGAGTACGACTTTGAGATTACTTACATAAAGGGAACAATGAACCGAGTGGCAGATGCTTTGAGTCGGAGACCACGCATCTTCTCGATGTTTCCTCTTCAAACGAATCTACGTGAGAAGATTCGCACTTTACAGTGTGATGATGACTGGTACAAAGAGGTCGAGGGTTTAACCGGACAAAACACAATGATGGTACCACGATATGAGGTATTTTCATTTGATAGCGATGATTTATTGAGGTTTAAAAGTCATATTTACGTACCATCAAACGACGAGTTGAGGATGTTGATCCTGATCAAGGCTCATAGAGCAGTTTACATGGCTCATCGGGGAGTCACAAAGATGAGGGTAGACCTTAAACCCTTATTCTGTTGGAATGGAATGAAGGTAGACATAGTCAGCTATGTGGCCAGATGGATCGAATGTTAGTAGGTAAAGGCTGAACATAGACACCTAACGAGATTACTACAACCGCACGCTATTCTGAAATCGAAATGGGAAGTTATTTCGATGGATTTATTGTTGGATTGCCACTGACGGCAAGAAGACATGACTCGATTTTCATAGTAGTAGACACTCTGACAAAGATTTATCACTTTATTCCTGTGCGTATGACGTATCAGGAACCTGACATAGCTAGAGTTTTCATTAGTGAGATTGTGAGGCTGCATGGCGTGCCTAAGAGGATTATATCCGATCGAGGATCGATGTTTACTTGACGATTTTGGACGAGTTTCCAAGAGTCCTTGGGAACCCAACTTAACTTTAGTACTGCGCATCACCCAGAGACTGACGGAAAGACCGAGCGAACGAACCAAACCTTGGAGGACATGTTGCGCATGTACGTGATGGACCAACAAAAGCGTTGGGAATAATTCTTTCCACTAGTGGAGTTCGCTTACAACAACAGTTACCAAAGCACCATTAAGATGGCGGCTTTCGAGTTTCTTTATGGACGACCGTATCAGATTCCCTTGAGTTGGGATCGGCTTGAGGATAGGGTCTTGGTGGGACCAGAAGTGATGCAAGAAATGGAAGAGAAAATAAAAACCATAAGACAAAGGATTAAAGAAGCTCAGGATCGACAGAAGAGTTATGCCGATGCGCACCGAGTTGACCGTAGTTACGAGGTCGACGATCGAGTCTTCCTGCGGGTTAAAATGCATAAGAGTTCGATCAAGTTTGGAATGGGAGCTAAACTCTCTCCTAGGTTCATGGGACCTTTCGATATTGTGGAGAGAAAGGGGCCCGTGGCATATCGACTAGCCTTACTTGATTCCTTGAGGCGTATGCACAATGTTTTTCATTTATCTGTTTTGAGACATTATATTAGTAATCCTACACATGTGATTGACCTGAGTTCCTTGCAGGTATCGGATGTGGGAACGCTCATGGTTGAGCCAGTCCTCATCTTAGACCATCGCGTTCGACAGTTACGACGTCGAATGGTAGATCAGGTCAAGGTCTAGTGGGACAATTACAGTCTGCACTAGGCGACCTGGGAGGACACATATGATATGCGCCAGCAGTTTCCATTTTTGTTTGATAGATAGACTTATGATATTGTGATACACTTATTCGACACTTATACTATGAAACTTCGGGATGAAGTTTAGACCAAGAGGGGGTGTATGTACCATCCCGCTTTGGCTCACTAATAAAACTTATTCTTTGAGGACACTTGCTCGCAAGTGATCCAGACTATTATGATATTAAACATTTGTCCTTGATTATGATGCATTATGATAGATGACATGATGTTTACTGCATTGACATAGACAGGTGCTATTGACTCGGTTTTACTAAGTGTGTAGGGTTTTGGACCTTGAGGATGCAGAGGCATCGACAAAATCCCTTGGACTCCAGATCGAGTCAGAGAGTGTGCTATTGGGGTTTGATGGTTTTACTGTGATTTTAGTACGTTTGATTAGATGATATGATGTGGACATGTTCTGACATGATTGTTGATGATGCAGGCTGATGATAGCTTGCCGAACAAACTCACATACGGAGTAAAGGGGCCACATACACGACTACCAGAGAGGTTGAGGGAGAGGTGTGGACAACAACCCTGCCACAGCCTACTAGCAGTCTCGCTGTGGCTCAAACTATAGGTTAACGATTACCTAGTTCAAGAGGACCCACGATTCCGTGAGGGTAGACTGCGATAGTCGCTCACGATGATTCTAAGGGGCGCGCAGTAAGGTGGGGGCCTTATTCCTTAGAAGCCCTTAGTCTCCCACAAGTTCACCTAGCGGAGTATTGACTCCAGGGGTTATTGATGTCTACCAATCAGTCAAGAGGTGAGTGGCACCCTCGGAGCACGTGGTGCATCCTGAAGGGAACGTCGCGCAAAATAAACAAAAGAAGTGAGTGGCACCCTTGGAGCACGTGGTGCATCCTGAAGGGCACGTCGTGCAAAAGAAACAAAAGAGGCGAGTGACACTCTTGGAGCACGTAGTGCGTCCTGAAGGGAACGTCGCGTTGATGATGATGAAGGAACAAACCTAGATAGCCCTAAGACATTTAACACATTAATAAATTCTTAAACAACTTCCCTAATTAAATGTCGCCCAGTTATGAATCTAAGTCCTAAGTCTAAAACTTCTCTATGGGTAAAATTTTGTCTAACCTTAAGAAAAAAACCCTATAAAATTAAAAAAAAAATAATTAAACTAAAAACCCCTTAAGTAATAGTTTTAGTCTTCATAAAATTTTTGGGGTAAAATGAAGAGAGTAAGAATTTAATTAAATTTAGTGGTTTTAAAATTGTAAAGAAGAATCTAATTGTTTAACTTGTGAAAGTGTAAAAAGATATTAAATTAATAATAAAAGTAAAAGAGTAAATAGCGCAACTGCCATTTTGGCTCTAATGAAAAGGGGAAAGAAGAGAATAATAAAAATTAGGAAACTAAGGAATGGAGGAAACATTATAAGAGAAAGAGGGGAACTTATGGTAAAAAGGGAGGTCAACATAGTAAATAATCTGCACTTAAGAACCTTCTAAATTGAGCTAAATTAACAACTCCATTCTAGAGAATGTATTTAAACCTGTAAGGGAATCTAGGAACACCTAGGAGCAAAAATAGGAGCAACTCTAGGTGGGTGAGGGAAATGAGACTTTTATTAATTTAAAAAAACTAATTATTGGAGGAAAGTGTGGGATGGATGACACATGTACGAAAGAAAAATTATTAGAAATTTTTATTAAAACTTAAATCAAATGAGATTTAGGGAAATTTTGGAAGTTCTAAAAGTCTATAAAAGAGAGAGAGGAGAAGGAAGAAGGGGATGGGTTGTTAGCGTAACGTTACGCTTCCATATTTGTGACTTGATTGATTACTTGTGGGGAGTTGGGATTTCCCATCTCGGATAGGAGTGGTAGCTCGGCCTTACGAGGCGAGCTGAGAGATAGATGTACCATATGGATATTGTGTGGGCCCTTTGCATCTCGGGGGGCTAAGGGGGAATCAGAGTACCCCTAGCATTGGTTGGGAGGTACCAGTGTAGTCTCGACGGTCGACGAGTAGGATTGCATGGAGCACGCAGACGTCACCCGGAGCAGGCGACCAGGCAACGATATGTTTTTCATTTTGCATGATAGAAGGTATTAGGACCTTGGCCCTCTCTTAATGTTATCAACATTTTTATATTGGCTTGTGAGATGAAAACTACTTGGCTTAAATCTGCGTGGTTTTGGTTGATGGACTGGTTTTTTTTGCCCGTGTTGTTGAGGTGCATTGGAAAAAAAAAAGGATATATATATATATATATAATACCCATGCCATTTTTTTTTACAGACCAAATTTTCTGTAATGGTGAATTCATTCTGCCATATATATATATATTACCACTGTTAATGAAATAGTTTAAAAATAATAAATTTGAATTCGTTCTGGCAATGGGTGTATGAGCATTTTCGTTTTGTAAAATTTAGTTGTGAGAATTCGTTTCGGCAATAAGTGTTTTGGCATTTTCGTTTTTGGTAAAATTCGTTCAAAGAATTCGTTCTACAATGGGTGTATTGGCATTTTTGTTTTGTAAATTTGTTCTAAGAATTCATTCTGGCAATGAGTGTATTGGCATTCCATTTTTGTAAAATTTAGTTCTAAGAATTTGTACTGGCAGTAAGTCTATTGGCATTTTTGTTTTGTAAATTTGTTCTGAGAATTGGTTCTGGAAATGAGTGTATTGGCATTCAGTTTTTGTAAAATTTAGTTCTGAGAATTCGTTCTAGCAGTGAGTGTATTGGCATTTTCGTTTTGTAAATTTTTTTTCTGAGAATTCATTATGGCAATGAGTGTATTGGAATTTTCGTTTTGTAAAATTAATTCTGAGAATTCATTCTGGCAATGAGTGTATTGGCATTCCATTTTTGTAAAATTTAGTTCTGAGAATTCGTTCTAGTAGTGAGTGTATTGGCATTTTCGTTTTGTAAAATTGTTCTGAGAATTCGTTCTGGCAATGAGTGTATTGGCATTTCGTTTTTGTAAAATTTAGTTCTGAGAATTCGTTCTGGCAATGAGTGTATTGGCATTTTCGTTTTGTAAAATGTGTTCTGAGAATTCATTATCGCAATGAGTGTATTGTCATTTCTATTTTGTAAAATTTAGTTCTGAGAATGCATTCTGGCAATGAGTGTATTGGCATTTCCGTTTTTGTAAAATTAGTTCAGAGAATTCGTTCTGCAATGGGTGTCGGGCATTTTCGTTTTGTATTGTTTGGTAAATTCGTCTCTGGCAAACAAAGTTCTCCCTCCTTAAACTGTCATTGATTTCTGGATTGTCTCATAACATATGCACAACGATTTATCTAATTTCTGGATTGTCTCTTAATTATAGGCACAACGTTGAACATCCTTATTTTCTAGTTTGTTTCTAATTGTATGCATTGGTGTACCTGGAAAGATTTTAAATAAGTTTTACTTGACAACAATCCCATCCTTATGGTGACACCGTTTTCTTTTGATTATTCATTAACAACGTTTCAACTCCTTCATATAGGGTAAATTCCCAGCTTTGTATTTTGGTTTACGATGACAACTATCATTTGTTAATCTTGCTGCTTCCTTTTACCTTTATCCCTTTTGGATATTTATAGGAACTTTTATCCCTTGCCTCAGCCCTCAATTATTTATTAATAACAAATATAGGCCGATAAGATATCCATTGTCTTGTGTGTTTTCACCCTTTTTCTCTATAAATTTTATTTGGATAGATCTTAATATCGTTATTCCACCATTAACTTTTGTTTTAACTTTTAATTTATTCTAGCATGTTATATGGGGCATTGAAAATGCACATGATCTATCAAGTGTAGAGTTTCATTATTATTGGATGAAGGGTATGAATATTGTAGAACCTTTTTAGATATCTTTGCATGATTATGAAATGGTTTAAGATTTAAAAAATGATTATTATAATTAGATTGATGAAGTGTTTCCTTTATTAATAATAATAATAATAACAATTATTAATATCATTGTTACTATTATCCTTACGAGTGGGATGAGGAATTTGTGTTTAAAGGTTGGTAAGCTATACACGATTTAATTCCTCGAAAATTGTTGTATATATTCCCCATGATTATTGGTTAAGTGATTTAAATTAAAATTTTTATAACAACAATAACATTTTAAGGTAAATTGATTTAGATGGAACTATGATGACTCTTGAAAAATTAAAATTCACAAAGGAAATTGTTTCAAGGTGGATTTAGATTGTACCTTATGATATTATGCAATTTAGACATGCATTGCAGGGCTCGTGGTGGAGGTTGGAATAAACTATGTTAATTTCCTTACTGGATTTATTAATTATCATTGTCTTGTAATGTGATTGTTATTCTTGCAAAGTTATTGTAACTTAAAATGAAATGGTGATGTCATTTTATCGCAATGATATTGTAGTTTTAGTGTTATGGATAACATATAAGATGTAAGGTGATTGTTATTTTTGCAAAGTTAATGTGATATAAATGAAATGTGTTTATTATTTCATGGCAGCGTTATTGTAATTTTTATTGTTATTGATAACATATATGGTGGAATGTCCTTGAATTAAGTACAATAAATTATTATGAGTTAGTAAATGAGGGTTGTTGTTCATTTAAATAATGTTGTACCTGGTTGGTAAACCTTCCATGTGCTTGGTCTGCTTGTGTCAGGCGGGATGTAGACACCTCCATGTTCCTTAGAACAGTGGCCAGCCCTGAGACCTTAAATGGTTAAAATCGATGGGAACTTGAGCTTGAGCCTTGCTTATGTGTCTTGGAGATCCTAGCCATTGCAGGGTAGGACGAGCAGGTAGTCAATCTTACTTATTGTCGATTGATCATTGTTAAATGCATGCAGTTACTTGTTGTGTGTTTTATGTCGTCTTGTTGTGTTTGTCGTGGTTTGCATCTTGTTCGTCGTCGGGTGGCGACGCAGATTCGAATGTGTTGTTTCCATTGTACACGCGCGCACACACTTTTAAAAGAAAAATAAAAAATAAAAAATTCACTTGTTATATGAGGTTCGTCGTCAGAACGAGGAGGTTCTTTACATTGAAGTAGTCTTCTCAACCAAACAAATTCAAAAGTTTTTGCACACAATGCTTTATATTTTGCCTGAGTGGATGACAATGATACAATAGGATGCTTCTTACTGCTCCATGAAACGATCTTGGATCTAATGCCAAAGGCATAACCTGTAGTAGATCTTTAATCATCTATATTTCCAGCCCAGTCTAAATCTAAGTAACCTGTGAGCTCAACATATAATGAATTGGTATATTTAATACCATAATCAATTGTTCCTTTGAGATACCTTAGTACCCCTTTTGCTGTATTCCAATGGTTTTCTAAAGGTTTTTCCATAAACTGACTTAACACACTAACATAATATGCTATGTCGGATCTGGTTTTAGTAAGATAGTTCAAGCTTTCCACCATTTGTCTATACATTGTACCATTTACCTCCTTCGAACCATAATCACAGTAAAGTTTCATGTTTTGTTGCATTGGAACATAAGAAAATTTACACTCATCAATTTTAAACTTCTTAAGTACTTCTCTGACATATTTACCTTGAGACACAAAGGTTTGACCAAAATTTCTCCAAACTTGAAGACCTAGGAAGTAATGTAACTCACAAAGATCTTTCATTTTAAATACCTATGACATCTGCTTCTTAATTCCAAAAATCAATTTTTATGAATTTCCTGTAATAATTAAATCATCAACATATAAGGAAATCAATACAACATGAGCCTTTTCATCAAACTTGGTATACAAATTTGAATCACTTTTGCTCCTCATAAAACCCTGTTGAAGAAAGAAGTAATCTATCTTCCAATACCATGACCTAGGTGCCTATTTCAATCCATACAATGCTTTCTTAATTTACACACTAAATGTTCCTGACCACTTTTCACAAACCCCTCTCGTTAAGTAAGGTAAACCTCCTTCTTTAACTCACCATTCAGAAAATAATATTTTACTTCTAATTGGTGAAGCTTCCAATGGTACTTTGTAGCTAATGCAATTAACATTATTATAATATTTAATTTAGTTACCGACGCAAATGTTTCTGCATAATCAATATCCTCCTTCTGTGAATACACTTTTTCCACCAATCTGGCTTTATATTTATCTATACTACCATCTCCTTTGAATTTAGGTTTGTATATCCATTTACATACTATGGGATTTTTATCTTTAGGTAATTCAGTGAATACCCAAGTTTTGTTTTTCATTATAGATTCATATTCTTCTGCCATTTATTTTCTCCACTCTTCATGTTCATTGGCTTCATTAAATCTCACTGTTTCTATGGCATTTGAAATATTACTCATTAGGGCATAATCTTTATACTTTTTAGGTGGATGAACGTGTTGTGAAGATCTTCTCAATTGGCTGGTGACTTCTTCTCCATTTTGTGAAGATCCTTCTTCACTGTTGGATGTATCCATGTCATTGGTTGACTTTTCCTGCTAGTTATTCTCTTCTTTGACCTATTCATTTTCAAGAAGTACATGCCATCCTTCATGATTGTTGTCTTCATTATTTACTTCTGCCTGCTCATGGAAAATTACATCTCTACTTGCAAACACTTTGTGAGTAGATGGATCAAATAGTTTATATGCTTTAAATTCTGAACAATGCCCAATAAAAATACATTTGATAGCTTTCACATCAAGCTTCTTATTGTTCTCCTTTGGAATATGTGCAAAATCCTTACACCCAAATATCCTCAAATTATTAACTACTAGTTTAAAATCTCATAAGGCTTCGAAAGGAGTTTTATGATCAAGACACCTTGTTGGACTTTTATTCTTTAAATAAACGACAGTGCTAATGGCCTCTACCCAAAAATAATTTGAGAGATTCTTACCTTTCATCATACTTCGTGCACACTCCACCAGAGTTCTGCTTTTTCTTTCTACAACTATGTTTTGTTGTGGAGTGCGGGGTATTGTAAATTGTTGTACTATTCCATGATCTTTTCAATACTTGATGAAGTTGTTTGCCGGATAATCCACAGTTGGTGTCATTTTTAATCACAACTCCAACCCTAATAACAACCTTAACTAAATCTCCCTTATTACCATAATTCATTTAATTAAAATATCTAATCACATAATTAAAAACACTAAAACTTATTCCCTTATTTATAAGTAAGTAAACAACTTTACAAACTTAGTAAGAATATATTATATATTATTGTATTATTATATGATTAGTTAGTTTAAACATCTATTTCAATCAATTAAATATTTAATCACATAATTAAATA
>ML800348.1:205950-221672 GCA_009831015.1 Picea engelmannii | reverse complement strand
TAAAATTAACTTCTGTAGGTTTCTAGACAGCCGACCTAGGTTACATTCTTAAGAAACATCCTGCACAATTACTATTAATTGACCGAGATCAGTAAGCTATCAATTGACGATTAGTCCTGATGATGAATCCTGATTCGGATTCGGAACGTTGACAAAAATGACACCAACTTGATGAAGTTCTCTAATCTATACTCTCCCCCTTGATTTGATGATAGGATTTTAATGGTCTTTCCTGTTTGCTTCTCCACCATATTTTTAAATTCCTTGAAGTATTAAAAAACATCTCTTTTTTCTAAGGAAATAAATCCATGTGTATCTTGTGCAGTCATCAATAAATAACAAAAAATAATAAGCACCACCTAAGGATCTTGTTTGCATTGGTCCACAAACATCAGTATGTATAAATTCTAATACATATTTCTTTCTCCTATCAAAATTAGAGGGGAATTAATCTATGTGCATTTTTCCTAATTCACAACCTTCACAAGCAACATACTCATTATTCAACATAGGGAGTCCTTCAACCATACTTTGTTTTTGTAATAAAAACAAATCATGATAATTAATGTGACCATACCTTTGGTGCCAAAGAGTTTATGTAGGAATAGTTATAGAAGTCAATGCTTGATGATTCTTGTTGGTGACATGAAGTTTGTATATGCCTCCAACTCTGACTCTTGATGCAAATTTTCTATAATGATCATGGAAGTCCTTCACTATACAATGTGTCTTGAAGAAATCTACCTTCAAATTATGATCTGTAATTGTGGACACAAAAATCAAGTTTTTTCTTTATCCCAGGGACATACACAACATTACGAATGTGTTTGACAATTTCAGTCGTCATTGTTGCTAGAATATCTCCATATCCCTTGATCTAATAAGAATGGTCATCTCCAAGATAAATATGAGCACCATTATGTGTTTCTTTAAATTTTATATACCAATTCTTGTTACATGTCATGTGAATTGAAGCTCCAGAATCCACAAACCATGCATCAACATCATCAGTTTTAGCAAACAATGCAACATTAGACACAAATAGTATAATGTATTTTGAATCAAAATTTGGGTTTTCTTCTACAAAGTGTCTTGAATGTTTTCTATTTTTATGCCTAGACTCATCATTTTTCTTCTTATAACATTCTCTCGCAAGATGCCCAGTCATATCACAATAGAAACACACAATAGAAACACTTAGGTTCATTTATATTAGATGGCATACCTTGATTTGACTTTGGAAATGACTTCTTGTGAAATGAACTTCCTCCTCTGGCTCCTTCTCAAGGTTTCCCTTTAGGGAATCTCTTCTTTGTCCATAGTGATAAGTTTGAATTCCGAGGCTTCAAATTCGGCTTCAAATTCATGCACCTATATTCTTATTGTAGCAATATACCTGTCAATTCCTCAAAAGGTAGGAGCTTTCTCTCTCCCTTTTTCACACTTTTTATCCTATATCTCCCAATTTATCTTTCATGTCTTTAATTCTCCCAAGAAATGTACTAACAGACTCATTTATATCCATTTTAATACTTATCAATTTACTCTTCAGAAAAAAAATATGATTTGTATTATTAGTCTCATACAAATATTTAAGTACTTTCCAGGTTTCTTTAGAAGCCTTAGCATCTCTAATGTGAGAAATTATATTATATTTCACAGACATTCGTAATAATACCTTGCCTTTGTTCTCCTACTTATCCCAATCTTGGATTGTTGTCATTGTCGCACCTGCATATGCATCGGGCCGTGCTTCATCTCCTTTCGCGATCATCCATACACCATAACCTTCCATCAAGGTCTGCATTTTGAATTTCCAATTGACGAAATTTGAGCCATCCAATTTATTGGATTTATTCAGATAAGTTTCAGCAAGTGGGTTTGCGATATCTGCAAACTCCTTCACACAACAAATTCCTCTTCATAGCAACGATCATGCGACAATAATGGCAACTAGTATAGAAAATGGTGCAGCCTCTCAAACCCAAGATGGAGGCGTCCGAAACAAAAACACCAATGGATCCATTCCAGAGATATTGGAGAAGGACTGGTTCCTTCATGCCTCTCCATGCTAGATGAGTTCCTTCACGTAGAAAAATCCTTCTCCTGCTTCCAGCGATCAGATCAACTCTCTCCTTCACAGAGCAACGATGCGGTGTGGGATTTGTTTTAAACAATCTTTTAATAATATATTTAATATATATATAAATATATATTTGACCAAAATAAATTTGATGCCGCCCTTTTGAACTTTAAATACATATTTCTTTTTCAAAATATATATACCTATATAAATTCACATAAAATACGGGAAGAGATATCTGATTCATTTTTTTAAATTTTTTTAAAAAATGTGCGCCTATAGGTATCCGAATATCATTCGCATGGAGTTATCAATTATCCAAATAATTCTAGCTGCCTCCTCTTGTTCTATAATTACACTCTCTTTGCAACTTGACGACTCCACAAACTAGCAAATGCTTTTGAAATCACCCAACCTCTTCTTGCTCAGAGAATCCTCATCATGCAACCTCTTTCTCAGAGAACTTTTGTACACCTCTTTCATCTTTTTCTTCAAAAGGACGAATTAAGAATGACCCTCCACCTCATGGTTGGAACCTTCGCCTCACTGCACACGTGCTTCGAAATCCTCGAGTTTCCTTTCCTTTTCCTTTGAACGTACAAACATACTTTGACTCGTTCTCTTCCTTCCATAGACCAAACACCAACTTTAGCTCTGATACCATCTTCAAAATAGAAAGAAAGAAAAAACCGACTGCTCTCAGGTGAGGTAGCACCTGGAGGCCATCAAAATGAAGCCACATACTGCATTTTATTAAATCAAAAGAGGAGTACATTATATCGGATGATATTTTTTTAGACAGTTGAAACCAACCTCTAACAAATAGGATCTAAATGGCAACTAATCTCCATTATTTCTAAGTGCACATAGACTATAATTTAATGAAAATAAAATCAATACAAGTAATTACACATGTTGTTAAATAACTAATCATATAACTAATGACATTGACAATAACAAATTAAATTAAATCTTTAAATTAATTATTATAAAATATATTAGAATAATATAACAAAATTATCTTTACATTTCAAAATACAAATCCCCATATTTTAAACTATGACTGTAACAAAAGAAAATGAACTCATATAATTTGACAACCTTCTTCACAATAAATAATAAAATAATATAACTTGTAACAAAAATGTATACTCTTATTAATAATCATTAATTGCTCAAGGCACCTAGTAAAACGATGAGATATTAATAAAATAAATTCCAATTTTCGAGTTCTCAAGTTATTTCTACGAGGGGAAAAAAATATGGTTACAAATATAAAAATGAATTAAGTTTTTAATTATGTTATTAAAGAATCCCTTAATAATAGAATTACTTGGTTGATTAATAAATTATCTATGTTATGCTATCTTTAATCACACTTTTCAGTTAAATATCATATGACTTCTTCATTTCATTAAAAATACAAAAAAGCTTCCATCAAATAGTTGAACATCATCTTAACAACTTTGTGCCTTTAATTGCATCACAATAGTGCCCATACAACTTAGAATATAGATAGCCACTCACTACATGGATAGAAAGATTACATAGTACTTTAAATAAATTAACCTTCCATTTATTAAATAAACAAGTGTTGCATGGCAGCGTAGTCCCTGCTAGATTGGGATGGGAGTAAATGCGACCGAGTACAGACACGTGGCTAGAAAGTTGACATACATGTGGTTTGCATGCAGAACATTGTATTTCCAAATTAGTTCTTCCTGAAATATATAAGAAATTATCAACATTTAAAAGGTTCCTCGACAAAAAAAATTTAGCATTCCCGAATTAGTTTTTTTTCCATACATTTTACATACGTTTGTGGAGAGAAAGAAAAAATAATAGTAGTAATGTATGTTACATAGGTTCGTGGAAAAAAGCACAAAGAAATTCACATCCCCCAATTAGTTATATTTAAAACAAGGGATCCTGGACACAAAAGAAATTGAAATTTATCAAATTATAGGTTCCTGGACAACATAAATTATACATACCAAATATGTAATTTTATAAAGTAGATATTTAGTTTTATACATACAAAATATGTACTTTTATAAATTATGGGGATGAGATTTTATAGAGCATACACGAATCTCTCATTCCATACTTAGCCAGTTTTTGGATCACGGATTCTCGGGCTGGCAGGCTCAAAATTGGGCCTCTGATGTTATGTTCCCTACAAATAGCACCGACAGTTCCGCGATATACAAATTGACAAGCGGATTTGCAGACTATAGAAATTTATCACAAATTAATAATGTCTGTTACATATCTCTAGAAATTACATGAACATTTAAAAGCATACAATAGAATAGTAATAACATCTGTTACATAGGTTCGTGGAGAAAAAAAAAATTAGCATTCCCGAATTAGTTTTCTTTAAAACAAAGGCTTTTCTTGGATGCAAAAAAATTAGCATTGTCGAATTAGTTTTCTTTACATACGTTCATGGAGAGAAACACAAAAAAATTATAGTAACGTTTGTTACATAGGTTCGTGGAAAAAAACACAAAGAAATTAGCATTCCTGAATTAGCAATCTTTAAAACAAGGGATCCTAGACACAAAAGAAATTGAAATTTATGAAATTTTATAAAGTGGATATTTTTATAAAGTATGGGGATGAGGTTTTATAGAGCATGCACATAACCCTCATTCCATACTTCGCCAGTTTTTGGATTGTGGTTTCTTGGGATGGTGGGCTCAAAATTGGGCTTCTGTTGTTCCCTGCCCTACAAATAGCATCGAGAGCTCCTACGTATACAAATTGACAAGCAGACTTGCGGACGATAGAAATTTATCAAAAAATAAACAATGTCCGCTACATATCTCTGGAAATTACATCAACATTTAAAAGAATACAATAGAATAGTAATAATGTCTATTACATAGGTTTGTGGAGAACAACACAAACAAATTAGCATTCCCAAACTAGTTTTCTTTAAAACAAAGGGTTCTTGACAGAATAAAAATCGAAATTTATCAAAGTATAGGATCTTGGACACCCAAAAAGTTAGCATATAATAGAATAGTAACAACGTCGTGCAAGACAAAAAATTTAGCATACAATAGGACACAAAAAATGTAGCATACCTCCATACATAGTTAGTTTTTGGATCGCGTCTTCTCGAGCTGGCAGGATCAAAATTGGGCCTCTGTTGTTTCGTTCCCTACAAATAGCACCGATAGTTCCGCGATATACAAATTGACAAGCGGACTTGTCGACTATAGAAATTTATCAAAAATAAATAATGTTTGTTACATATCTCTGTAAATTACATCAACATTTAAAATCATACAATAGAATAGTAATAACGTCTGTTACATAGGTTTGTGGAGAAAAACACAAAAAAATTAGCATTCTCGAATTATTTTGCTTGAAAGCAAAGGCTTCTGGACATAAGAAGAATCAAAATTTATGAAAGTATAGGTTCCTCGACACCCAAAAAGTTAGCATACAATAGAATAGTAAGAACGTTGTGCAAGACAAAAAAATTATCATACAATAGGACACAAGAAATGTAGCAGACCCGAATTAGTTTTCTTTGTAACAAACAAGAAAGGTTCATGGACACCCAAAATTTAGTATACAATAAAGGCATTCCTGAATCAATTTTCTTTGAAATTTATCAAAAATTAATAATATGTGTTACATCTTTCTGAAAATTTAAATGGGTTTGTCATATAGACTGGGATTGGGGCTCTCGCGGACCATAAAAGGAAATAAGTACAAGAATTAGGAATTTCAAAAGAAGAAGTGTGCGGCGGTAGAGAGGAAGACCTGAAAAGAAGAAATTGGATGTTATGAGTTTTTAGTTACAGTTTTCTATTTAAAGAGGTCATAAGTGGATTGATAAAGAAAACAAGATGACAATATACACTTAAATTGGATTGATAAAGAAAACAAGATGACAGTATAGACTTACTATGAATCCGATGCATTTTTGTTATTGTTTTCAATGGTCAGTGGAGTCCTGTTGACTGGTTGTTGCCCTTCCTAGACAAGGTTGCCCATTCTTTGTTGGAACCATTCTTCGATGTAGCTTCTCATGGGGGCCGTGTTGACTTCATCCCTGATTTCTATGTTGTAAAGTTCATTTTGTAATTTCCTTAGATCCATTGAAATACTATGCAGACTCTATTCAATTTCTTCATTTTGTGTCACATAGTCCAGTACCCAGCGCTTGTGATCATCTAGAGGATGTTCAAGTATGTCGTAAAACTTTTCGAAAGACAACCCCTTTAAAATATCAACTTGTTCCTCGAAGGCTTCTTTGGTCATTGACAAGGATTTGAGAATTAAGTTAGGGTCTTCAACCTCGTTGGCACTTCCAGCTAAGTACATTTGGAGAAAGCTTGTGAATAAATCTTCATTTTATGATATGACTTGTTTACATGACCTGACAATGAGCTCCAGGTTGATAATTTTCTTTTTCCAGCATGCTTTTACATTTTTGGTCTACTTTGGGGAGGGGATTTTCTCTTGTCTTCTTTTCAGTTCTGATGTGTTGATGTCATAGTTGGAAAAATGGGTCAGCACCTGTTCACAAAAATGCTGATCATTTTTTAAATTGGCCTCCAAGTCTTCCAGGAAATAAATTGCCCTCTTTTAGAAGGAAACTAAATTTTGTGATGCTTCCCAGGATTTAGTAACTAGCTGCATTCTTTTGTTGATGTTATTCTCTACAAGGGCTCTAGAGCATGCAAGGAGGGTAGAGGATTCTTTCATCTTGGTTGTAGTGGTAGAAGGCATGAGTTTTTTCCAAAGGACTAGAAAATTATGGGGTTGCAATAAAAGCCTGCTCAAACTCATTGAGGAGGTCTATCAGATTGGCATTTTCCGTCTCAATTCCTCCAATGGAATCACAAATAATTTCACCGATTACTTGGTAAAATGAGGATATTTGGGACAGACACATTTTTCTAAAGTTAATCTTTGTGAGAGATTTACCTTTTCTATTTTTTACATCTCTCTTTTCAATGACCATACTTTTAGATTGGTTGTAAAAAACAACGCTCTGGAATATGAAGGATTCATCTTCATAAAAAAAATTGGTCTCAGATATTTCCACCGCGGATGACCCAATTTTCTGCATGTGCTCAGTTTAAATTTCAAGGTGCAGCTGTTCACTTTCAATTTCGGGATCCTCCGCCTGCCTTGCATTATTTTTTCTCTTCTTTGTCAGTGGAATTTTGTGAGAACTATCAATTTTTATACGAGGAGGGTTCTTATCTCCTTCTCCATTCAAAGATTTATGGGTTGCGTTTTTAGTGGGGTGGGTCGTCCAAGCGATGCTCCGTGATCTCATTCTCTTGGGAGTGGTGGGAGAGGACTGGGTACCCTTCTCACCGGATACGTTTCCATGTTGTCTGTACAATTTAGTCGTGCTTTGCAATGTCTCTACGTCGTAATCGACAGAAGCAGGATTGTTGTCGACACTGTCCCTGCTTGGGTCAGGTGTCTATGGATAAAAGAGTTGTTAAAGCCAACTTCTAGTAAACATTCTCAAAAAATACCATTAGGGTCGAACCCTTTTATCATTTCATCATACGTTAGGTTCAATTTCTTGAAATGGGCAGCAAACTCATCAATCTTGTTGATGTTTCTGCACACGAAGTCTCTGACTTTCCAGGGAAGACGAATGAACTATTTTTTTTTCTTGTCATGGAAAAAATGCAACCAATGGTTGTATTTCCTTTCTATTTCTACAACAAACATATTTTTTGTGATGTGGCATGGAAGGAAAGCAGTATTTTCCTTAGATCCAAATACCATGAGGACATTGTGATTTTCCTTTTGTTCAAGTGTTCCCTTCATGTTCAAAAAATTTATTTCCTGAACATACATCCGTGGAGCATCCTTTCATAACAATAAATCTTTGAAAACTAATACAAAGCCATTAAAAGGTTCATAAAAACAATGGGAGGCCTTCTGCCTCCACAGGGCCTCGTACCAGAAAGTTACTGGGTCAAATCCACAGTTTATTTTATTGGAAATAGAGAGTTTTGGAAACAGGCAACAATGCACTATTGCAAAAATCAAGTAGGATGACATATAAAATTTGTTTGATTCTTTGAATCGTGACAACTGGGAACATATATCAATGGAAATTAGCTTCCCCCAATCAAAAATGTATTGTTCTTTGACTGTGAAATACAAAATATAAATAATTATATGGGAAATGTTTGTCGTAGATGCATGTCTCGTTATTCTTGTAAACAACCAAGAAATTTCCCAAAATGGATTTTGGCAATTTCCAACTGGCTCAAAACAATTTTCTGACAATTTTGGCAATTTACTATTTTTAGCAGTTTTAACCTCCGGGGTCATTTTGAGGGCCTAAATGAAATTTTTTCATATCAATATTCTCAATGATATTCGAAGGCATTATTGAGCCCCCAAAATGAATATCCTCGATGATACCTTTCCAATGGGCTATCATATGCCTAAAACGGAGATCGTATGGAAAAGTTACAACCCCGAGAAGTTGATGTACTAACTTACCAAAACGGGGCCCACATGACTTTTGGTGCTTCATCTCCCAGGGTTAGGGTTTTGGATGTCTAGGGTTTTGCGCATTCCTGTTTATTGTAAAAAGGCCTTTAGAGCCTCATTTTAATCATATTCTTGTGAATGAGCACTTTTGTCACATCTCTTCTTAGAGATAAGCTGCCACCATTCTAGCAAGCTTGTTTCTGCTGCATTTTACAGTTTCAACTTATTTCCTTATTGAATAAAAAACTAGTTTTACTACATCTCTGTTATTTTGTGTTAAGCACCTTTTAATAATCTATATTCATTTCATTCTTATCATAAAATCCGGATCAGTGGTATCATAGCGGTCTTCTCCTTGTCATCTTAATGCATGTCCCCAACGAGGTCAAAGTACAAAGAGTTGGGTCTCGAGCTTGTTTATCTTGAGGACAAAATCTCTCACACACCTAAGCGACTTCGCATGGTAGGAGAAAATAAATATGACGGGATAAGATATCCTTTCAAACTATTGATTGAGTAATCCCTCATGCAACAAAGGAATGAGATGATGGATAGTTTCGGGCAAATCCTTTGGCAGCTACCAACAAGTGATACATCTTCTTCGAGCGGAGGTGCCACCCCATTCAAGGTACAAATAAACTTCAACATTCCTATATTTGAAGGTCATATAGACACATATGTTGTATAAAATTGGTTGAATCTACTAGAAGGGTATTTTTCTGTCCATAACTTTTCGAATAGACAAATGATTACTTTTGCACTCCTCAAAGTCGTTCCCCATGCCAAACATTGGTGGGAAATTTTCTATGAGAAAAAGAAAACAGAGGATCCCTCATTATTTACAGTCACGACCACCTGGGATTCCTTCAAGGATTCTATTAAGGAACAATACTACCTTGTCGGAAGTTATGACGACTTGTATACCAAATGGACCACACTGCGGCAAGAAAGAGACCAAGCAGTGCTAGATTTCACGAATATCTTTCATACCTTGCACACCAAACTGGGTGTCAAAGATTCAGAGAGACCTCTAGTGCTCAAGTATCGCTATGCTCTTCATAGATAAATCCATACCAAAATGGAATTTTTGGACATCTCATCCTTGGGTGCGGTCTACCGATATGTCGTCAAAATTGAGCGGAAGCTCAAACAAAAGACATGGCAATTTGGGCCTAGGAACCCCTCACAACAAACGTCAGGAAAGGGCGGCCCAAACCCACATAACAAAGGATAGAGAAAAGATGGACACTATCAGGACAACCAGTCCAAGCCGCATGCAAAGAAGAACACCAGAAAGAAAAAGAAAGATACCAGGAAGTGGTGCGACTTCCATAAGAACCCTTGGCATAACAATGTTGACTGTCGTTCAAAGTAGTCGCTCGTGGCCGAAGTCAAATACTATGAATCATATGTGGGTTCAGACTCTAATCCAGAACTATAAATGGGAAGATAGATCATTGACGTGGAACCAAGTTCCACTGTTGCCACCACCAAGCTCTAACCTAGTGAACCAGACGAGCCAAAATAAGGAGAACGCCTCTTCCATTCATAGATTTGGGTAAAAGGCACCCCGCTGCACTTCATCGTTGATAGCGTTAGCCAAAAGAACGACATCTCATCATAGGTCGTCAAGAGGCTAGCCCTGCCGACAACACTGAACCCACAACCCTACACCATTGGATCGCTTCGCCAAGGAAGCGATCTCCGTGTCATCCAACAGTCTCTATTGTCATATGGCATCAAACCCTTCAAAGAAAAGGTATTGTGTGATGTTTCTCCTCTCGAAGTTTGTGATGTTCTATTGGGCCATCCTTATTTATGGAAATGTCATGTTGTATATGAGTCTAGGCCTTGTAGTGTTATTATTACTTTGAACAAAAAATTTTAAAGGATACTCAAGGCAGTCCCACCTAGTGCTATTTCCTTTATCTCTGCTAAGTAATGAAGGAAGGTCATCTCTCAGATGGGGAATTTTGTCTTCTTCGTGATTCACTCTCAGAATAAGCGAAAGATCATAGCCACATCCAGGGTCTCTGTGGCCGACCTCTCCACACAACAGAAGAAAGTAGATAAAGTCATGGAAGAATACTAAGATATCTTATCCTCACCTATCGGGGTACCTCTGCAGTCTCAGGTCAAGAACCCCAGTGATATGACGCCCAGTGCACCGCTACCCAATGGGCCAGTCTATCGTCGCTCTCTGTTAGAGAATGAGGAGATCAAGCAACAGATCTAAGAACTTCTCCACAAGGGGCACACCCATCCGATCTCATCACCTTGTGGGATCCAAATCATGCTGGTACAAAAGAAAGATGGAGCCTGGCGGCTCTGCATTGATTACCAGGCTCTGAATAAAATCATAGTAAAAAACTAGTACCCGATTCCCCGGATTGACGACTTCCTTGATCAACTCACAGGGGAAAAATACTTCAGTAAGATTGATCTGAATTCTGGCTACCACCAGGTCTCAATAGAACAAAAAAATGTATGGAAAACCACTTTCAAGTCAAAAGAAGGTCTTTTTGAATGGTTGGTCATGCCCTTTGGTTTGACAAATTCTCCAACCACTTTCATGAGGATGATGAACGATATCCTACGACCATTCACCAATACATTTGTAGTGGTGTATCTGGATGACATTTTCATTTATAGCAAGACTTGGGTCAAACACTTGTAGCATATTCAGCAGGTTCCGCACACCCTACGACATCACAAGCTATATGCCAACTTGGATAAATGTTCCTTTGGCATGGACAAGGTCCATTACCTGGGATACATAATTTATCAACATGACATACATGTGGATCTAACCAAGATCCAAGTCATCCGTGACTGGATAGCCCCAACCACACTCACTGAGCTTCATAGATTCTTGGGCCTTGCCAATTTCTACCACAAGTTCATGTTGGAATTCTCCCATATTGCATGGGCCCTTAGCCAAATAACCAGGGGTGGTGGTAAGGCAAAATTTGCATGGGGCCAGTCCCAACAACAAGCGTTCGATGATTTGAACAACGCTTGTGCTCAACCTAAGTACTTTCACTACTAGACCTGCAACAACCCTTTGAGATCAAGATAGATGCTTCAGACTATGCGGTGGATATCATTCTCACTCAGCACGGCCACCCCGTGGCCTATCATAGTGAGACACTATCAAATGTTGTCCGTAAGTACCCTACTTACAACAAAAAAATTTACTCCATTATGTAAGCGTGCCGCCAGTGGAGACATTACATTCTTGGAAAGGAGACAATCATCCACATTGATCATAAGCCACTGCAGTTCATGCAGACACAAAAAAAATTGCAAAATTATTTCCATCAAAAGTGGTCCACATACTTGGAGCAATTCCACCTCAACATCAAATATAAAATAGGAAGAACTAATCACATCGTTGATTTCCTCAGCAGACCACCAGTTGTAGCACTCACCACGGTGCTAGAATCCTAAGGCCATGAGACCTCTGGATGGCTCCAATTCTATGAGATAGACTCAGACTTTGCCACCACCTACCAAATGTTGGGTGAAAACGCAATTGTCAATAATTTCCATCTTCATAATGGGTTGTTGTGTCATCTGGGCCATATTTTTGTTCCATCAAGTGAGCGAGCAAAGTTTATCTAGGAATCCCACTACAGTCGGGTGGCAATATACTTTGGTGTCTAAAAGACAGTGGCGATGCTATAGAAACATTTCTACTGGCCGAAATTTCGATAGGGGGTCAACAAGTATATCAGGTCCTGCACTGCCTGCGCTATTGCCAAACTGACCACTAAGAAACATGGCATGTACACCCCTCTTCCTACTCCTGACAGGCCATGGAAATCCATCTCAATGGACTACATTTCAGGCCTCCCATCCACCAAGCAAGGAAATGACTGTGTTTTTGTGGTTGTTGATCACTTTTCTAAGATGGAGATATTGGTTTCCTGCAAGAAGAACATCACAACAAAGGCCACTGCCAAGATCTTCTTTGAACGAGTCTAGGTACATTTTGGAATCCCACAAACCATTGTCTTAGATCAAGACATTCAATTTCTTAGCACATTTTGGTCGAGCCTCTAGTCACTGCTAGACACCAAGATCACCAAATCTATGACCTTCCACCCCCAGACAGATGGCCAAACTGAGGTCATCAATCGAATGATTGTGCATATCCTTCACATGTATAATTTAAAGCACCCTTCCACATGGGATGTGAGCCTTCCCTATGTCTAACATAGCTACAATCGAGCCTTGCATACCTCAACTAGCCATATCCCCTTTCAGGTGGGGTTGGGATTCCAACCATTGGGTCCCATAGATGTTGCACTTCCCCTTCCGGTCACCTCAACCAACTCATCTCCTACTCCAACTGAAGTCGACAAATCCACCTCATTTATTGAGAAGATCCAGCACATCTACCAACAGGTTCAGGATATCCTACAGAAGTCCAATGACAAGTACAAGCAACACCATGATCAACATTGGGTGCCACATAAGTTTCCGTGGGTGACAAAGTTTGGTTGTACCTGTAGAAAGAACGCCTTACAGGACCCCATCAGAAGCTTTTCCCACTCCGTTATGGGTTGTACACCATCACCAAGGCTATGGGGGTTAATGATTTTGAGCTCAACATTCCTCCTTTCCTTGGCCCGCACCCACTGCTCAACGTGGATCTCCTTCACCCTTATTTCCCACCATTATTGGACACCTAAGACATAGCAGAGAAGCTGACACCAGCAGAGCTCAACCCCGATTGCATACAACAGGAATCCAATGATCAGATTGTGGACAAACAAATAAAGGGAACTTGAAAACAAAGGATCCAACTTTATCAAGTCGTCAAAGCAGGGCAGCTCCTGCACCAAGGCAAGTGGCTCACCTGGGGCCAAATTCAACAAAGCTTTCCTCATCTGATGGGGGAACTCAACGCAATGGATACCATTGCTTCCTAAGGAGGGAGGATTGATCCAGGTGGATATTAGTTTCCACCCACCTTTTCCAACTGGCTCAAAACAGTTTTCTGACAATTTTGGCAATTTACTATTTTTAGCAGTTTTAACTTCCGGGGCCATTTTGAGGGCCTACATGAAGGTTTTTTAGGATCGAGCTTCTTAGTTATAACCAAATTCATAATATATCCCCCAAAATGAATCTCCTTGATGATACCTTTCCAAAAGGATATCATATGCCTAAAACATAGATCGTATGCAAAAGTTACGACCCCGGGAAGTTGATGTACTAACTTACCCAAACGAGGCCCACATGAATTTTGGCGCTTCATCTCCTAGGGCTAGGATTTTTTATGTCTAGGGTTTTTGGCATTCCTGTTTATTGCAAAAAGGCCTTCAGATCCTCATTTTAATCATCTTCTTGCAAATGAGCGCATCTATCACATCTCTTCTCAGAGATAAGCCGCCACCATTCCAACAAGCTTGTTTCCACAAGATTTTACATTTTCATCTTATTTCCTTATTGAATATAAAACCAGTTTTATTGTATGTCTGTTATTTTGTGTTAAGAACTTGTTAATAATCTGTATGCATTTCGTTCTAATCGTAAAATCTGGATCGAACCTTGTGATATCTTTAGGAACTGTTGTTAGGTCTTTGAGGAAGTCGTCTAAGATGTCCAACTCATTATCATGTTTTTCTAGAAACTGGTTGCAATCTTGTCCTTTGAATGTCAATGTTGGTTCCGACAATTTTAACATCTCGTGGAAGACCTGAGGTGACAAAGAAACGGGAGAATGGTCGGGCAGTGGAATAATTATTTTCCCTAGAATATATTTTTTGGCGCACCAAGAGACCACCTCCTTACAGTCAAAAACCTCAGGGACGCAGCCTGCATGATCAATTCCAGAGGTCCAGATCACTTTGTTCTGGGTGGAATGGGATGAATAGTAAAATTATACCCCGGACCACTGGAATTTCTGGTCCTGTTGTCCGAAGATATTTACTATATCTCCACAAAATTGTTGTCGAGCTGCTGCCATAAGTGTACAAGAACGTTTGTTTTCTCCCGACGATGAATGAAATGAAAATTTGGAAGGGATAATATAACCCTGCGCAAATCTTGGTCTAAAGCGTTTGAATGGGAGATGTCCTCTAGACTTTCATTCATTAATGAAAATTTGGATGGTTGTTGCATCATGTGTTGTTAACATTAAACACTAGTAATTGCATACATAGAAATGTGAACATGACGGATATTGAAATGAGCGATTAAGAATTGTAGATTTCTTGAGCGAGCCAACACAACAACGCATGTTCGACATGAAGAATCGGAAGGGACAAAATAACTCTTCCCACATCTTTGTTTAATGCGTAATAATGGGAGATCTCCTCAAGCGTTTTTCCCATTAATGACAATGTTGACGGTTCCTGCATGGTCAACTGTTAGCATGAAATATTTATAATTGCATTGTAAGAAAGTACGGAGGTCACAGGAAACAAAAAAAACAGCTTCAAAATAGGGTTACAAGGTACAACCATTGAAGGTGAGGGCGTGAGGGTCAAATTGTATGTCTCAGAACCTTTTGAGTGCAATATGCATAACAACGAAGAGGGTATGGTAGGATAGTCCAGAGGGTAATTTGTATATGACTAGTAAGAGCATAACTAATGTATATCAGGAAGGACATGAACTTAATGGGGATGGAAGGCAACGAGAGATACTTTGAAACATTTATGAGCTATGGTAGAGTGAGGCTTGCGAGTTCGACGAGTCTACACTGGAATTGTAGATCACGGAAATGAGGATCCAAAATGGGGTCACAAGGTCTCCCCATAAGACATTAGGACCAATGGTCAAATTGTATCATTCAGAACATTTGAATGCATAATATGTAACATGAAAGAGAGGATGATGTCAGAACTCGATAGTTAATTTCTATATTGCAGAGGTCTGGATGTGAACTGTTTCGTATCAACGTGTGTAGTTGTCACTAGTAAGAGAATATACAATGTAAACATAGTTACCAACATAATGAGAACTCTACAGAGTTCTCGTTTTTTGGGGTGTCCAATTTTTTACCTCGTTTTTAAAAATGGTGCTACCGGTAGCACCCCCTCTCCGTTTTTAGATGATTTTTGATATTTTCAATTTTTTTATCCCCAATGTTTCCACATTATTTTTTTAAATGCTCATTTTTCATCTATTT
>ML800348.1:190199-200765 GCA_009831015.1 Picea engelmannii | reverse complement strand
CCTCCTATAGACCTCCCATTTATAAAATAGAAAAGTGTTCATATGAACCTACCAGTATTTTCTATCTTAATCATACTCGACTAAATATTGCCTTCGCTATCAATTTGTGTTGTGTTCCCGATATCTGCAAGCACCTCATGAGATTCATTGGCATGTCTCTGTGGAGCTTTCTCTGCAGTCCTGTTTTTTGCAAGGCCCAACTAATAACTACAAAGTTTACCACCATCTGAAAAGCACGAAACTTCGATTGGTGGGAGCCAGTTCATGAGGACCTTTCCCGAACGAAGCCTTCCATCTCGCCCCTACCCCACAGGGAGTCATCAAAAAGGCTACTGGCACCTACCCACCCACAAAACATCCTTTCTTTTCATGGGTAACCCTACAAGTTAGTTAGGATTGGTATTGACCGTCTATTCTATTCCATTTTGTACCCTCCCGCCTCTACAGCCCCATTTATTTTTTGGAAGTATATAACAAAATACAATTTGTGCATAATTTATGATGACACAAATATGAAAGGAGATAAAAAAAAAACAATTTAGTTTGAAATATAATTTTTGGCTCTTATTTTTTACAAAAAAATGTATTTTGTTTTTTTAATTATTGTTTTTCGGGGAAATTTTATTTTTTTTTCATTTCTTTCTAATTTTTCTTAGTTTTTCACAAATTTGTTAGCTCATAAAATTTATTAGCTCATATGTTTTGAATATGGTCAATATAACAATACTAATTAAGAAATTATTTATGTTTCATTCAATGTAACTTGTATTTACTGTTTTATTATTAAAAGTAAAAAATTATTGAAAAGTGACGTTGAATTTTTAAAGTATATTGTGATATTTTCATGGCATTATGTATTACCTTATGCTTTGCATGATAATAAAATTTAAAAAGTAAACATTTAAGGGTTTCTTTTATGATTTTGTTTATAGTAATTATGAGTTCTTTTACCACATTATAAAAATGTGTCATTTTCATACCCAATTTTAAAATGGGTGCTACTGGTAGCAGTACTTTTCAATTTGATGGTTGATTTTGAGGTTTTTGTTTTAATGGTACCAAGTGATAAAAATACGATTTAAAATGATCTCAAAATTTAACGTTTTGAAAAGAAAAAGAAAAAAATTCAAAAACATCTTATTTGTTTTTAGGTGTTGATTTTAAGGTTTTTCTGAGCTATTGTCTAATTTTTGAAGCCCATGGTTGAAAAATGTTGCAATTTTCACCCCGTTTTAAAAAATGGTGTTGTCAGTAGCACCACTTTTTGATTTGGGGGTTGATTTTGATGTTTTTTATGCAAAAATATGGGTTTTTGGGTCCAGAGTTCTCGTTTTGAGGTCACAATTCTCATTAAGTTGGTAACTATGTTTGTATATTAGGAAGGACAAGAAGTTAGTGGGGATGGAAGACAATGACAGATACTTTGAAACATTTGTGAATTGGGGTAGAGTGAATCATGTGAGTTCGAGAAGTCCGCAGTAGAATTGTAGATCAAGGAAGTTTTGAGTGCAAAATGTACATCAAGGAACAAGAAGAAGCAGAGTTTGAAACCGCCAACCTGACAACCGTGGCCATAAAATTGGCTAAGTATGGAAAGAAACAATGGCCGGTCAGATTCGTCGTGTGATTATATAGATGGAGATAAAGATATGTCATCCCTCCAACGCTGGAACCCACAATCATAGAAAGGTGACTAAGTATATAACCAGAGAGCCATAATACATGGGAAGAAGAAAAGGGAAAAAGGATTAAGGAGTCCGCGGTGGAATTGTAGATCACGAAAATTTTGAGTACAAGTTGTGAACATGGTAGTCAATTTGTATATTGCGGAGGGAGGGATGCCAACTGTTTGGTACCATTGTGTTCAGTTGTCACTAGTAATATCACAACCAATCTATATTAGGAACGCGAGGAAGTTAGTGAGGAAGGAATACATTGACAAATACTTTGAAACATTTGTGAACCGTGGTAGAACAAAGCTTGGTGTGAACCCGAAACAGTATCCAAGAGTTGGAAATTTCGTGAACCTGACAATAGGAGGATCCAAAACAGGCTGACAAGGTCTCTACAGAATATGTGAGGCCCCGACGTTCAAATTGTATTGCTCTGAACATTTGAATGCATAATCTGTAACATGGAAGAGTGGACGATGTTAGAATCCGGTAGTCAATTTGTATATTGTGGAGGATGTTATGCCATTTGTTGTGTACCTCTCTACCCAGTTGTCACTACTAAGAGTTAATTTAGTATTGAAAATAATTTTTTAGAAACTGTTAGATCCTTGATGGGGATTACCATCCATAAACAATGGCAATCTCGACCCCGCCAGCACTGGACTCCATGTGTCAATTTGTATATCGCAGAACTGGGAGCATTGTTTGGAGGACATGGAACAATAGAAGTGCAATGTTGAGTCAGCCAGTCTGCAGGTCCTCTTTTCAATTTATATATCGCAGAATTTTGGGTGCTATTTGTAGGGCACAAAACAATGGAGGCCCAATTTTGAGCTCGCCTTCTTGAGAACCCGCAATACAAAATGTGGCTACGCATGGAATGCACAATCCATACATGCTCTATAAAATATAATTTCCATACTTTATAGTCCCATAATACACGAGAATAAAAGAAGGGAAAAAGGACAGAGGAGTCCGCAGTGGAATTGTAGATCACGAAAATTTTGAGTGGAAGATGTATATCATGGAACAAAAAGCACCAAAGTTCAATTGCGCCAACTCGGAAACCATGTGCATGAAATTCACTAAGTATGAAAAGGAACAGTGGGCGATCCAATTCTCCATGCGAGCATATAGATGGAGATGAAGATATGTCAACACACCAACATATATAAAGGTGATCATAGAAATGCGACTAAGTGTATGACCAGAGAGCCATAATACATGGGAAGAAGAAAAGGGAAAAAGGACTAAGGAGTCCATGGTGGAATTGTAGATCATAGAAATTTTGAGTACAAGATGTGAACCCGGTAGTTAGTTTGTAGATTGTGGAGGGTCGAATGCAAATTGTTTCGTACCATTGTGTTCAATTGTCACTGGTAAGAGCACAACCAATCTATATTAGGAATGGCAGGAAGTTAGTGAGGATGGAAGGCAGCGACAAATACTTTGAAACATTTGTGAACCGTGGTAGAACAAAGTTTGGTGCCAACCCCAAATAGTATCCAAGAGTTGGACATTTCGTGAACCTGACAACAAGAGGACCCAAAACAGGCTGAAAAGGTCTTTGTAGAAGACGTGAGGCCTCGACATTCAAATTTTATTGCTCTGAACATTTGAGTGCATAATTTGTAATAGGGAAGAGTGGACGATGTCATAATACAGTATCCAATTTGTATATTGTGGAGGGTGTGATGCCAATTTTTTCGTACCTCTGTTACCAGTTGTCACTACTAAGAGGTACTTTAGTATTGAAAATAATATTTTAGATACTATTAGATACTTGATAGGGATTACCATCCATAAACAATGGAAATCTCCACCCTGACAGCCCTGGACTTTGTGTGTCAATTTTTATATCGCAGAACTAGGAGCGTTGTTTGGAGGACACGAAACAATAGAAGTGCAATGTTGAGTTAGCCAATCCGCAGGTCTGCTTGTTAATTTGTATATCACGGAATTCTAGGTTCCATTTGTAGGGAATAGAACAATGGAGACCCAATTTTGAGCCCACCCACCCAAGAACCCGTGATCCAAAATGTAGCTAGGTATGGAATGCATAGTCCATACATGCTCTATAAAATATCATGTCCATACTTTATAGTCCCATAATACACGGGAAGAAAAAAAGCGAAAAAGGATAGAGGAGTGCACAGTGGAATTGTAGATGATGGAAATTTTGAGTGGAAGATGTATATCACAGAACAAAAAGAAACAGAGTTCAATTGTGCCAACTCGACAACCGCGGGCATAAAATTTACTAAGAATGAAAAGGAACAGTAGGTGGTCCAATTCGCCATGCGCGGATATAGATGGAGATGAATATATGTCAACACGCCAACGTTGGAGGCCATGATCATAGAAAGTCGACTAAGTATATAACTAGAAAGCAATAATACACGGGAACAAGACAAGGGAAAAAGGACTAAGTATCTCGTAGAAGAACATCTAGTGTTTGATTATTAATGAAAATTCTTTCAAACAACTGATGAGTTTTCACTAGTTAAGGCATAAATTGCAGATCACAGAAGTATCTTTCGTACCTTTGTGTCCAGTTGCCACTATTAAGAGCATTGTTTATGTATATCAGGAAGGACGCGAAGTTGTTGGGGATGGGAAACAATAACAGATACTTTCAACGAAGTTAATGTATACAAGGAACCCGTGGTGGAATTTTAGATCATGGATGTTTTGAGTGAAATATGTATATAATGGAATGATAAACAACCAGGTTTGTAAGCGACGACCATAAAATTGGCTAAGTATGGAAAGGAACAATGGTCGGTCGGATCTGTCATGTGAGGATATAGATGGAGATGAAGACATGTCATCCCGCCAACTATGGAACCAGATACCATAGAAAGGCAACTAAGTATATATCCAGAAAGAGATAACAAGAGGGAAGAAGAAAAGGTCAGTTCGTGTGTGCCAACCTAGCAACCGCATCCATAAAATTGCTTAGGTATGGAAAGGAACAGTGGTTGGTCAGATTCATCATGTGAAGATACAGATGGAGACGAAGATATGTCAGCCCGTGAACCCTCCAGCCACCCATCATAGAAAGACGACTAAGTATAAAACCAGAAAGCCATAATGGATGGGAAAAGGAAAAGGAGAAAAGGAATAAGTATCTCATAGTTGAAAAACCCTTTTTTTTCGTTTATTAATGGCAATGTTTTCGAGCCCCTGCTCGGTTCTCACTAGTAAAAGCATAAACTGCAGATCACTATAATTCTTTGGTTGTAAGATGTATATGATAGAACAGGGGACATAGTTGTTGGGTACCGCGAACCCGGGGACTGGTGGCCAAATAACTCGCTAAGTATTGTCCAAGAGAAAGGTTTGATATCTATTTCAATAGTATTCATACTAATATGTATTAATGGAGAAATTTTTCATATTTATCTGAATAGTATTCATACTAATATATATTAATGGATTGTTTCTGTTCAAATACAAATGATCTCCCAATTTGCAGGATGCTCTTCGGCTCGCAAATTTTGTTGAAACCACGAAAATTTTGACTGCAACATGTACATAGCGCAACAAGAAACATGAATTTGCATTGTGGTTTCAACGAGATAAACTCCTTATAATCTATTTATCTTGTATTCCTTGCAATGACATGAGAAAACGTCGACTCTCCATAAACATCAATATGTAAATTAAATTAAATGCAATCAAAATTTGGTGTGACTTAAGTAATTAAGACAACTTCAATTATTTCTTTATTAATGCCAAGATTTTTGAATGCCTGGTGAGTTACCAGTAGTTAAAGCATAAATTGCAGACCACAGAATCTCTTTGGCTGCAAGATGTATATGACGAAATAGGGATGGGATGGGAGTAAATGTGACCGAGTAGACACACATTGCGTCAACATACTAAACAGGAAAATTGCGTCAACACTTGAGTTTCCTTGTTGTAACTCATTAATTCATTCTATTTACGGCACCCAAAGAATGGAAGCATGATGGGTTCTCCAATTTCTTTCTTTAAATACAGGGTCGGGGCCACATAAGTATGGATTATGAAAAATTATTCTTAAATGTAAAATGTAAGCAACAAATAGAGTAGGATTTATTTAAATTGAATTAGTGGGAAGCAGAAAGAAAATCTTGTCATCCATGTTTAACAACACAGGTGAAGAAGGTAAAAAATAAAATTAAAACAAATACCATATATTGGAAAATACTATTAAAAAATAAACCAGAATTATTCTACATTCAAATAAGATGGGTTAAAAAATACAGCTGAGGCTATTTTCCACAACGATTGCGATTTCGCCTGCTGCCGACCAATAAAAAATATGTACATTGATGAATCCTCTTGACAATTTTCTTGATGTTCAAACCCTTTATTTATAAAGAAATGAGTTGAATATCAATTTGAGGTTTTGTACTTAATCGATGTTGCCAAGTACATATATCCCAATTTTTTGAATAGCTTGTCTCTTCCAGATATGGCATGCTTGCAATGGCTGGTTATTCAACATTCCATTCTTTTTCAAGTATTACTTTCCCTCTACCATCCAAAAATTTAGGTTTAAGGTGCTTTCCTTGCAATGCTCCTGACCCTTGACATCCGAGACAACTTAGAAATGAGATTCAGGACAATTTCAAAGTGGAGGGACTCGTTTTATGTCACAATAGCCATGGCAGGGGAAAAAATATCAAGTATGTTGTGAATGGGATTCTCCCTATATTCGATCATCTGTTTCGTTGAAAAGCCTGCTTGAAGATTTGTATGTTGAAATTCTTTTCCTTATTACAGTAAATTGGAAGAAACGTCCAACCCAACTGCAAAATGAAAATCTGTTGAGGTACATAACTTCTTCGGGAAGCACAGGTCTGGCAAGTGCATCAAATGTTGTAGAACACATCAACACAGGTCTGACAAGTGTATCAAATGTTGCAGATCGCATCAGAATATATCTTTCCTCATAGCGGTGGTAGGTATGGCGGCCCATAGAAAGGTCTGGAATGTTTAGAGGTGATGCCAAATATGTGGAATCTGCAACTACATCCAGAGGAAACCAAACAAACTTTGACAACGAATATGGCTTTATGTCAAGTTGGTTACCAGACCCACATGTAGCTCATCAAACTTTGAAATAGAAACTTTTGTAGTGATAATATTTCATTTAATCCACCCATATAGTTTTTGTTACCCGCCTCTAGTTACATTCGCAAATGGAGTAATATTTCATGTCATATACGAACATGGCAGGACATTTTTGCAAGACACTGTAAATGCGCTGCCCGCGAGGAACACAAATTCTTGTGGGATCTGCAGAATTCAATACACTTGCCAAATATGTGTTGTTGGAAGAAGCTATATACTTCAACGAAGAACTATTTTTCACGTGACCTAAAAATCCATTAAAACTCCCAGCAAGAAAACAAATAAGTTAAACAAACAAATCTCTAGGCAGCCTTTTCAACCAACCAAGGAATTGAACACGGGGAGAACACCAACTAGAACATACTTGTTCTTGTTTTTTCCTCCTCTCTGAGTTTCTCTTCTATAACAGAGTTTTTTTTTTACTCAAAGATCACGTCACATAAAACCAGTCTGTCTTCTTTCATATGGGCCTCAATCACATCTCTAAGTTGTCTTGCATGTCCATGACCAGGAACATTAGAATGAAGGCACCCTAAAGGGCAACTCTTTGATGATAGAGATAAATGACGATAATTATTTAAAAGCAATGCTGGATGATCTTCAATATATTTTGTGTTAATTTGTTTTGATGACAGATGTTCTTGATATTTTATCTTATTAATGCCAATATTTTCTAATATGTATGTCGAACAGTGACTAATAGCACGTATTAAAATTCCCATATCTGAGAAGATTCTCAAATCTGACATCTAAGATATGCACAATATTAAAGAGGGACATGATGTCAAGGCCTCTGTGGGTGACATGTTCGTTGACTATGCTCAAGTTTTTAAGAAAACTAAAAGACCGCAATAATATATATATATATGCAAATTCAAAATGCAGACAAAATAAATTACCAGATCCCATAATATTCACCTGTCTATTCATTTTAATGGGATATGTCCTCGAGATTTCCATTTATTAAAGCCCATATTTTCGAACCTGTCTGGTCGTTTCTGACTTTTGAAATCATAATTAATGTCTTTTGGGAAGGGAAAAAGGTAGCGGGGATGGAGGGGAGAAACAAATGGTTTTAAATTTTCTGAACCCGAAAAATCATCAACCCGGTAAACTTTGAAAATCCAACCAAGTATGGAAATCTAGGAAGAATAGACAAACTCATTGCAGGAAGAGGCACAATTTAGAGTTCGAGGAGTGTCGGGTCGAGTTCTAGAGCACAAAAGTTCTAGGTAAAAGATGTATACACTGAACATGACATGTCATAGTTCAATAGAACCTATCCACGAAGCCACGTCCATAAAACTGGCTAAGTATGGAACCAAACGACGGTCAGTCGGAATGACCACAGAAAGGCGAGAAACTATAGAGCGAGAAACGCAATTTACAAGAGGAAAATAAAAAGGAGAGAACAACTATATCACTCACACAACAAAACCTACTCTCATAACTAGTATTAATTATTAGCATTGAGGATTGTTTTGAATTGTCAAAGAAAAAAAGAAAAATTAGCTAAATATTGTTCATAAATAATTAATTAAAAAAAAGTCTCCAATGAACTAGTATTAATTGATAGAGGATGGGAAGTATTTATTTTACTAGCATTAATTAATTGGGGATTTTTTTGAATGGTCAAAGTAAAATTAATTAAGTGGGGTTTTTTTTGAATGGTCAAAGGAAAATTAGATAAATATGGTTCATAAATAACTAATTAAAAAAAATTCTCTAATGGACTATTATTAATTGATAGAGGAGGGATGGATCCTCAAATCAATTTGAGGTCAAGAACAATCTATACTCTTTCATAATTCAATTTGAGGTCAAGAAAAATAGATGCATTTTCATATTAATTTGATTTCATATCAAGAGTTATTGTGCTATCTAATAGAGATTTAACAATGATCTAGTAACAAAATTTAATGACTAACCAAATGAGACACGTGATAAGAATAGTGTATTGTTGATAATACAAAAAGAATTTCTCAATCAATGTTGGAATAAGAGGAAATAAATATAGTAGGAACAATTTTGTAGGTAACTTTTACAACTCAAATAACCGCTAGAAACCACTATTCAAATGAGATCAATAATCTACAGTGCACAAGAAGATCACAACTTTAAGAATTTCTCATTAATGGTGAGACATTAGGTTTAATAAGTGTTAGCTCCTAAGGTATGTATGGTCCATGAATTGGGCATAAATTTCCTTCCAAACAAAGTACATTTTCCTTTCATGCATTTTTGCGGTGAATTATTGATTAGATTAGTTCTTGCTACTTTCTCTTTTTTGTTCTCTTAATTGAATTGAACCAAAATATCAACAATTGCAAAACTCCTTGGTTATATTAGTCATTGTTCCTTTCCCTTTCTCCTTCTCTTAACTAAAGTGAATCAAAATCATAGCAATATCATTACTCCTTTCAAGGGACACTTGTGAAGAGAAGATTTGTGATCACATCCTGTGAAATTGTTAGCCTTTCCTCTATCCTCCCATACAACCAACTCTCAGAATCCAAGACTCAAGGTTAAAATTTGTAAACATTAAAATATGATAAATGTAAAGTCCATGAATACAATGTTGCAAATGTCAACTAAGTGTTAAATCACAAATAATGTTTTCCCTCATCTTTTTGAGGGCATTTGTTACAATATTAATTTACTCAAACATTCTTCTTTGTGAGTGCCAACAAAGGAAAAGTATAGTTGTAATTTCTTGAGAGTATCCCTACAAAGAGACTTCAAATTATCCATTTGTATGTCTTCTAACTTTCACTATGGATAATGGCATGCAAAATTTAATCATTAATTAAACATTAATTACTAAACACTTGTCAATTAGCTAAAATTAATCTTTAAAATTTGTAAAAAGTGAAAGGTTTTGCATTTACGAATCTCAAAACCTCATATCCAATCTATTAAGTATATTTCTAATAATGAGGTCAACTACATGATATATCTTATCTTGTAGGTAAGTTTATCTAAATCAAATTATCATTTATTATTTTTTTCTTTGAATGTTTTTTTGAATTATAGTATTATTTCATAATTATCATATCCATATCTTTATTACTCTTTAAGTTTTTTAAAATACAATAAAAACAATATATGATTTAGTCATAAAATATATTGAAAAATTAACATAAAAATTAAATGAGATTAAGTAGGATTTTTCATGTTTTGGAAGAATAGAACGTCTCATTAAAAGTATTATTATATGAAAACCCATCAAACATCTTTTATTTTTGGGGCAGTCACAATCAAGTGAGACATTAAATTAGTGTATGAGATCCCCTTATCTCCTTATCCCCTCATAGTCTAATCCCCTTCTCTAACTTTCAAGGAGGAAATACATGTTCTTAACCATTAGGCCCACTCACGTTATAATATTTATACTTTAAAAAATTTAATAATCATAGAAGTAGGCTTTATAAAATTGTTTAAGAAACTTAACTTTCATGACTTTATAAAGTTGTTTATTATATAAGTTTTCGCATTTTTATGTACATTAAAATTAATTTTTCATGGAAGTAACCTCTATTATATTTCCATGCAAGTGGCTTCTAAAGTTATATATTATAGAAATTTTCACATTTTGGTGTATAAGGAAATTTAATTTCCATAAAAATAAGTTTAAAGTTATTTATTATATCAATTTAAATTTATCTTAATTTTGGATTTCTCATGTGTCTAAAGAAATTAACTCATTCAAGTCCAACTTTTCCTAAGTATATATATATATATATATATATATATATATATATATATATAT
>ML800348.1:160222-176851 GCA_009831015.1 Picea engelmannii | reverse complement strand
ATGTTAACTTCTTTTGTCATAATGTGTCATATGCTATTGGATTTACTTGTGAATTATGTAAATCAATATTCTGCACGTGATTCTCATATCACTAATAATCGTAGTAATAGTGCATAGGCCCTTTATAATTACTTCCTGGTACTAGTTGAATGGCGAGTTTGGTTATGTTAAACTTGTATCCTTATTTTGTCCACGCGCCTTCCGTAAGGTGGGCAGTTGTTCTTCTTATGTATGTTGTACTTGATATTGGTCGGTTGTTGGTTGGTCTGTTGTGTCAGGTGGGATGTAGACACCTCCATGTTCATCAGAACAGTCGCCAGCCCTGAGACCTTAAATGGTTAAAGACGATGGGAAACCGGGCTTGAGCGTTGATTATGTGTCTTGGAGGTCCTAACCTTGTAGGGTAGGACGGGCGGGTAATTAGTCGTAATTAGCAGTCAATTTTACTTGTCGTTAATGTTGCATTGTGCACCTTTGCCTATGGTCTTAGTTGTTTGCGATTTCTCGTCGTATGCTTTTTTCTACTTGCAATGAACACCGTGGTTACGCCTTGTTGAATGTCAAGGGGCGTCATAGAGTCAAGTGTGTTTTTATGTCTACACGCGCGCACACACCGCACCCACAAAAAGAAAAGAAAAAAAAAATTTGCACCTATCACTAGAATGGTTGTCGTAACGAGGCGGTTCGTTACAAATATCTCCATATCCCTTGATCTGATAAGAATGGTCATCTCCAAGATAAATATGGCCACCATTATGTGTTTCTTTAAATTTTATATACCATTATTTTTACATGCCATGTGAATTGAAGCTCCAGAATCCACAAACCATGCATCGACATCATCAGTTTCATTAGAAAACGTAGAATTAGACACAAATAGTCTAAGATCTTTTGAATCAAAATTTGGGTTTTCTTCTGCAAAGTGTCTTGAATTTTTTATATTTTTATGCCTAGCCTCATCATTTTTCTTCTTATAACATTCTCTCGCAAGATGCCCAGTCATACCATAATAGAAACACTTAGGTTCATTTCTATTAGATGGCATACCTTGATTTGGCTTTGGAAATAACTTCCTGTGAAATGAACTTCCTCCTTTGCCTCCTTCTTATGGTTTCCCTTTAGGGAATCTCTTCTTTGTCCATAGTGATAAGTTTGAATTTCGAGGCTTCAAATTCGGCTTCAAGTTCATGCGCCAGTCTTCTTCTCATAGAAATATACCTGTCAATTCCTCAAAAGGTAGGAGCTTTCTCTCTCCCTACAAGGCATGTTATAAACATTTGATAGTCCTCTAGCATTCCATTTAGGGAAATTGTGACAAGATCAATGTTTGACACTTTTTCTCCTATATCTCCCAATTTATCTTTCATGTCTTTAATTCTCTCAAGAAATGTACTAACAGGCTCATTTATATCCATTTTAATACTTAGCAATTTACTCTTCAGAAAAAGAATATGATTTCTATTATTAGTCTCATACAAATCTTTAAGTACTTTCCAGGTTTCTTTAGAAGCCTTAGCATCTCTAATGTGAGGAATTATATTATCTTTCACAGACATTCGTAATAATACCTTGCCTTTGTTCTCCTACTTATCCCAATCTTGGATTGTTGTTGTTGTTTCACCTATAGACACATCGGGCCATGCTTCATCTCCTTTCGTGATCATCCATACGCCATAACCTTCCATCAAGGTCTGCATTTTGAATTTCCAATTGACGAAATTTGAGCCATCCAATTTATTGGCTTCATTCAGATAAGTTTCAGCAAGTGGGTTCACGATATCTGGAAACTCCTTCACGCAAAAAAATCCTCTTCAAAGAAACGATCATGCATCAAGAATGGAAACTAGTAGAGAAAATGGTGTGGCCTCTCAAACCCAAGACGGAGGCATTGGCAAAAAAAACACCAATGGTTATGTTCTAGAAATATTGGAGAAGGATTGGTTCCTTCATGCCTCTCCATGCTAGACGAGTTCCTTCACGTAGAAAAAATCCTTCTCCTGCTTCCAACGATCAGATGAACTCTTTCCTTCACAGAGCAACGATGTGGTGTGGGATTTCGTTTAAACAACCTTTTAATCATATATTTAAAAAATATATAAATATATCTTTGTCCAAAATAAATTTTACACCGCCCTTTTGAACTTTAAATACATATTTCGTTTTCAAAATATATATACCTATATCACTTCACATAAAATACGGGAAGACATATTTGATTAATTGTTTTAAATTGTTTTAAAAAATGTGCACCTACAGGCATCTGAATATCATTCGCATGGATTTATCAATTATACAAATAATTCTAGTTGCCTCCTCTTGTTCTATAATTACACTCGCTCTGCAACTTGACGGCTCCATAAACTAGCAAATGCCTCTGCAATCACCCGAACTCTTCTTGCTCAGAGAACCTTCATCGTGCGACCTCTTTCTCAGAGAACTTTCATCCACCTCTTTTGTCTTTTTCTACAAAAGGGAGAATTAAGAATGACCTTCCACCTCACGATTGGAAGCTTCGCCTCACTGAACACTTGCTTCGAAATACTTGGGTTTCTTTTCCTTTGCCTTTGAGCGTACAAACAGACTTTGACTCATTCTCTTCCTTCCATAGACAAAACACCAACATTAGCTCTCATACCAGCTTGAAAATAGGAAGAAAGAAAGAAACTGACTGCTCTTAGGTGAGGTAGCACCTGGAGGCCATCAAAACAAAGCCACACACTGCATTTTTATTAAATCAATTAAGGAGTACATTATAGGATGATATTTTGTTTAGACGATTGAAACCAACCTCTAACAAATAGGATCTAAATTGCAATTAATCTCCATTATTTCTAAATACACATAGACTAGAGTTTAATAAAAATAAAATCAATACAAGTAATTACACATGTTGTTAAATAACTAATCATATAATTAATGACATTAACAATAAAAAATTAAATTAACTCTTTAAATTAATTATTATAAAATATATTAGAATAATATAACAAAATTATCTTTACATTTCAAAATAAAAATCCCCATATTTTAAACTATGACTGTAACAAAAGAAAATTAACTCATATAATTTGACATCCTTCTTCACAATAAATAATAAAATAATATAACTTGTAACAGAAATGTATATTCTTAATAATAATCATTAATTGCTAAGGCACCTAGTAAAACGATGAGATATTAATCAAATAAATTCCAATTTTATAGTTCTCAAGTTATTTCTACTAGGGAAAAAAAATATGGTCACAAATATAAAAATGAATTAAGTTTTTAATTATATTATGAAAGAATCCCTTAATAATTGAAAATTAACTCGGTTGATTAATAAATTATCTATGTTATGCTATCTTTAATCACACTTTTCAGTTAGATAGCATATGACTTCTTCATTTCGTTAAAAAAAATAAAAAATAGTTGAACATCATCTTAACAACTTTAAGCCTTTAGTTGCATCACAATAGTGCCCATACAACTTAGAATATAGATAGCCACCGACTACATGGATAGAAAGATTACATAGTACTTTAGATAAATTAACCTTCCATTTATTAACTAAATAAGTAAATTGTTCTCTAGCAATTAACATTAAACCAATTACAAATGCATCGTGAATGTAAGAATTAAGATGAACTAACCGATGCATGATGAATATAATTATTACGTTGATTTCTTATAGAGGGGAAAAAATTTAATAATTCGATGAACATTGAGAAAAAACAACATACAAATTTATATAGACATCAATTGATTAAAAGTTGATTCGATTAAAAGTTGATTCATGAGGGCATCTCCTGATGAGAATCTTACAAAATTTAATTGAAAAATGAAATTTGTAGATTTTAATATTCTATTATTATGAGATAAAACTATCACAGCCATTTAAAATTGTGGTTGATGAACGTCGAAAGGCGATGCCAAAGCTTCCTCCTGCAGGGTAATGGACGGAACCCTAAATGCCCTCTATAAGTTATAATAAGCTTTTGATTATCTACCCCGAGCCCGCAACAATGGCCTTCCCCACCACACTGTTATAGTCTTCCACCCTCGGCCATAAACGCACAGACACAACGGACAGCCAGAAAATGAAACATCCGGACAACAAGAAAATGAAAGGTTCCGACAGAAAATGAAATGCACAGCCAAAAAATGAAACACACAACCAGAAAATGAGTGTCTACAGTTGAGAAAATCCAACCAGAAAATGAGTGTCTACAGTTGAGCAAATCCAAACGTGACAATCTCAATGTTTAATCATTTAAACATGGCAATCATATAGTGCTACAGTAATTTCTTAATATGATTAGGTAAATGTTGAAAAGTAAACAGGTTAATAGATGCATTCAAAAATACAAGGACGTTATAAAGAGGAAATCACATTCATTGATTTGGGAGGATGACTAAGAATATGCCAGCATCTTCAATTGTTAGCCATCAGATTAGAATTTTAGATTAAAAGGTGATTAATTGTGCTCATTGTCAATAGGTGTATGCCTTTCAGCGTAACAAACACAACAACCCAAGGATTATCCAGGAACAATTTTTCTAAAATGTGTAGAATCTGAAATGCAATTATTAGTCCCTGCCTAGCGATCAATCATCGTGGTCATTGACTACCTATTAACCGGTGTATTCTGTGTATTAATTGGTCCGTTTTGACACATTTGAAATACAATTATTAGTCCCTCCCTCCTGGTCAATCATCGTGGTCGTTGACTACCTATTAACCGATGTATTATGTTGCAACCTTGCCTCCTACATTCACATTGCAAAATTCCTAAAAGATTCTTTCTTATAAGAATTTGGCCATTTTTTCACTCTAATATTATTTAGATTGGAGTATAACTCCACGATAGTAAAAGAATAAATATAAAAAAATAAAATAAAAAATAAAGTCTGGATCCTTCCTGCACCATTATTTGAGACTTATCCCATTAGATTCCATTCTTCACCCTGATCATAGTCATATCTATCAATTTTTTAGCAATTTTTTTTCCCGTGGAATCGACCCCTTCCCAACAACCCTATTTGGCACCTATCCCATTGAATTCCTCTCTTTTCATTGATAGTAGTGGTACCATTCACTAGTAACCTCTTTCTGTGGGGTCCCACTTTCCCCCCTGTCCCATCCACATGGTCCACACTCACAGCCAAGATTGGTAACGTCGTCTCACTACCTTGGAAAAATATCATGACCAAACCTGGATTGATATTTCTTCTCTTACTTCTAGTATTGGTAACCTCAACTTCTAGCCTGCTCCGCTCGAATCACTTCCCACAGCCATCACTCAATTGGTCGCCATGTGTCAGCGATTCCAGGATGTAGTGAACAATTTGACCGCCTTGTTTACTCCCACCACAAATCCCTTCTCTTCTTCCACACCTTATAACTATGAAGGTATTGAATCCTCCTAGTCCAACTCTTTTCCTTCCTACCATTTTCAGCAGGACCTACATCCCGCTTTCTTGGAGGTGAACAAATTTGATGGATCAGATCTTACAATATGGGTGAATCAAATGCAACACTATTTATCTTTGTATGACATTACTGATGAGTTGGCCAAAATCATATATGGTGTTCTCCATCTAGATCTATAATGTTGTAAATGGTGGAAATGGAGAAAACATGCCCGCCAACACAGTTTGTTGTTGATGTTTATGAACAATTTAACACTGAAACATACCATTTAGGCCATTTGACCAAGTTGAATCAATTTGACACAGTGGAAGAATTTATCATTTCTTTTGAGTGCTTGGATTTCTGCACGGAGGCCATGTATGATGGTTTTTTTCATGAATTCTTTATTAGTGGCCTCAAGGATGAGATTTGTGCCCATGTCCTCATATCTCTCCCTCAGGTTTGGGTGGAAGATACTAAAAGAGGTAAGGAAGCACAACAAATTGTCTCTTCTCAAACTAGAAAACCATCCTTTCTTCCCTTCCCTAAACCCACCACTTCATCCCCTCCTTCCACTCCACTAAAGATCCAGAAATTGACCAGGGAAAAAATTGTTGAATGCCAACAGAATCTCTAGAAGCAGTCAAGGCCCCCCCTATGTTCAAGTTACCAGAGCCAACTTATCTTACTATGCCCTTGGATCCCCCAGAAGTTGAACTAGTCATTTCACTCAATGATCTCACTCACTTCTCTACCCCCAAACCCTCAAGATAATTGGCTACATTAACTATTGGAAGGTCTTCATCGTCATTGATAGTGGAAGTACCCATAATTTTATTCATCATTGCATTTCCCAAGAAACTAATTGCTATATCTGTGTAGTCAACAACTTTCAAATCATGATTTCCATTGGAGGTTCCCTGAAATGTGGGGGCCATTGCAAAAGTGTGTGTCTCAAAATTGGTTAGTACCACAGGAAATCTCATATGTTTTCTATCGACATGGGTGGTTGTGACATTGTGCTTGGTGCATAATTGTTACAGAATCTTGGTCACATCCTCATGTGTTTTAAGGAATTAAACATGCAATTCATCTAGGAGGGTCGGCAGTATAAGTTTCAAGGAATCAGTGATGACTCCTATGAAATCATCAGTTCCCATCACATGGAAAATCTCCCCAAGAAAGGTCATTCTGACATTAGTGTAGAACTTCGCTCCATTCATGCCACTGAGACACCCTCTGTGCATTCATACCTCCAAGCCATTCTCTCCAAATGTCAATTTGATTTTTCCACTCCTTAAGGACTTCCCCCTTCCTGTGATGTTCATTATCATTCCATTCCCCTAGTACTCGAGAACCTTCCTCCAAATGTTCTCCCTTATCATCATCCCTTTGCATAGAAAAATAAAATTGAGAAAATTGTGCAAGAATTACTCGTCACAGGTTTTATCCGTCCTATCTCTAGCCCCTACTCTTCTCATGTGTTCATGGTACTTAAGAAATAAGTCTCTTGGAACATGTGTCCTAACTTTCGTGCCCTCAACAAACTCACCATCAAAGAAAAATTTCCCACCCCTATCATTGATGATCTCTTGGATGAATTAAGTGATGCTCAATTCTTTACTAAACTTGATCTTCATTCTAGCTAGCACTAGATATGTATGAAAGAGGTAGACATTCCTAAGAATTATTTTCAAACTCATGAGGGCCAATACGATTTCTTGGTCATGCCCTTTGGCTTGTGTAATACTCCCTCCACTTTCGAGAGCCTCATCAATCATGGCTTTCATCCCTTTCTCCATCATTCTGTCTTAGTTTTCTTTGATGATATTCTCATCTATAGTAAAACATGGAAAACCCAATTTGCCCATGTGTATTGAGTTCTTCATCTACTCTCCCAACACCAACTTTTCCTCAAACAATTTAAATGTTCTTTTGGAACCTTGAAAGTGGAATACTTGGGTCATATTGTTGGCAAGGATGGTTTCAGGGTGGATTCTAAAATAATTGGAGCTATGAAGTATTGGCCTTGTCCCAATAATCTGAAGAGATTATGTGGGTTTCTTGGTTTAACAGAATATTATTGCAAATTTTTGAATAATTATGGAAAACTTGCAGTGCCTCTCACCGCTCTCCTTAAAAAGAATTCTTTCATTTGGAATGCAACAACTGATCACTCCTTCCAAGCCTTGAAATAGGTTATGTGCATGACTCTTTTCCTGGCCCTTTCTGACTTTATAAATCCATTTGTCCTTAAATTTGATGCTTCAGAGCCCTAATCCAACATTTTGGCCTCCTTAAATGTCTCCGTCTCCTTTCCCGCATCGAATCTCTTAGGTGGCTCGATATTCTTCTTAATACATTAGTGTTGTACTGATTCCTGTTTAGCCGCATCATCCCCTATTTTAGCACCTCTGCGTGTCACTATGTTGATGTACATGCCATCTTATCTAGGTTTTGTAGATATCCATTGTATGTTCTGATTATTCTAATTATGTTTTTCTTTTGTCTTCCCCAACAATATTGTGCAATCCTCTGTATCATGATCTGTTGTGCGACAATACATGCATGTTGCAGGTGGTAGTGGACATTCTCTTCAATAGTTCCCTGGCTTTGGGTAGTTATGGCACACTGTTGGAACTCTTCCACGTCCAAAGCCTCATCTTCCTCGTCCTCCTCCTCTGTACCCAGGGCGATCTCCACGCGGTGTATTGTATTGAGGTACCTAATTATACTGTGCATAGTTATACTGCGGTTGCACAGTGTTATACTATAGATGTGCGTTGTTATACTCTTGTGACATAGTATTATACTGCGGTAGTTCCTGATTAAATTGAGGTGTGGATTGATCTTTCATCATTTCATCTTGCACCCTATATGTGTCTGACGTCCTTTCCCTCATCATATCCATGGTTATGGAGTCTTTGTCATTGCGCACTACTGACTTGCAAAACGTGCAGTATGCATTCTTTGGTATTGTTTGGTATTTATGTATCATAGAACAATGATATGGATCATGCCCGTGGGTCTTGCAAATTTCACACCAGTGTCCTCCCATCAACAATGGAATTGGCATCCCTGTTACCATATACTACATGATGTTAGACATTCCTTCTTATGGTGCCCTTATGTTCTACATGTGGTACACCAAACAACTTCACACTTGTCCTTTCCCTTATTCTGATTGAGTTGAAAGGTAAGATTCTTCAGATCCTCCTTCAACACCTCTATAGTTGGATCTGTCTTGTGGTAATGATTCTCCTCCATTTGCAAGGCTTCCTGCAGTGCCTCTGCTTGATATTGGAATTTATGTTGTCTGAGTGGGTATTTCAGGTGTGGTAATAAAGAATTCACTAACGGATGCCTATGTTGCATGCCATTCATGGCATACCTCAATTTTCCTTTCAAACATTTCAATCGTTGGTCAATTTCCCAGAAAGATTCTCTTGCTTTCTGTCTGATTTATCATCTTGTTCATTTATCTATCCTTTGAGCTCGGCTTCTGGAACTCATTAATTGGTAATTTCTTGACATATGTCAGTGTCCTTGTCATCCTCGATGCATTGTTTACATTTAGACTCATGTACCAGTCTAGTGTGTGGTCTCTTAGCATGATAGCTAGCTATGAAAGTTTAGTGTCTTCATTAGTGATGTGTTTTTCTTCCCAGATATTATCACAAATAAACAAGTGTTTATCAGGGTCTTCTAAGGCCTCTCCTCGAAACTTTGGTAATCGAATGGTGGGATAATGTCCTACCATCCTGAATTTTGAACTACTACCTCCACGTGGTGTAGATACTTGACTAATGCCTCCTGAACTAGCTCCCCCAATTGTTGTTCCTTGTGTAGATGTACTTCTTTCTATCTTCCTTCTCCCGAAATTTCGTTATCTAAATGGTGGTGCTCTTCTTGGTGTGCTAGTTGCACATGTGTTTATGGGTTCCACACTAACATTAATATGGATAGGATTTATGCCTTCGATTCCTGCTCTTAGAGCCCTCGTCTTCCTCTCGTATGTCACGCGAAGGATTTCATAAATCTATTACACAACCCGAAGATCCTCTTCCTCCTCTTCATGACTTGCCAATCCTTCCCTCACTACTACAACTCTCTTCTTGGTGTTTACCTTGTACTGGTAGGGTACTCCACTGCGCATCTTTCCAGTTTTCGCCATGATCCTCTTGATCTGGTCATTATCCATCATTATTGGGTCCAAGGCCTCCTCCTTATTTCGTTTATCTCATTCTATTTCTCCTTTTCATGTTAGTGCTTCCCCCCTTCCCCCATGCACGCAGGGAAGTTTAGTTGTTTGATTCCTTTGTCATTACACCTTTGTTGTAGAGAAATATCTTAATAGAATTATACAATGATCTAATATACCTTCCTCGAGGGCCATATAGAAACTCTTTCTTTGCTACGTTGTACGACTTCGCGGTATCTATTGCAAATTTTGTTATAAATCCTGCTACAATAATGTCGAGCCAAAAATATATTGTGTAGGTGAATTTATTATTCACATGTTGTAACTGTGCGATATGAATTGAGTTCCACTCTAACTGTCAGATCCAATTTGTTGCGTGGTTTTATTTCAACCTCAATAACCATTCCTTCAATAACTATGGAAAATCACAAAAAAATACTTCATGCAGATCAGGGAACACATATTTCTCAAGATATTTGCGTGGTGTTACTCCAGGGTTTCTATTATCTTGTTGCGCAAACTCTAGCTCCTTTGTTTTTAGCCATCTTTCTATTTCCTTTATCGTGGGTCTCTAGGGTATAAACATCCACTTCTATATTTTCATTCTTTTTGACACTTCGGTCCCAGATCTTACATTTTGTTAACAGTTTTTCAACAGATCAAACATTATTTTAACAGATCTTCAACAGATCTCATCCACTCAATCCTATCTTGTTCCAACCGGCAAAGGAACCATTTGTTGGTTGGTTATCTTAGTTATGCCTTGAACATGATTTGACCCAGGTTCAGGTCTATTGGGGATCAAACAAAACCTATAAAACTATCGACCCTCTTGGTAAACCAGAAGGCAGTACAACGCACAAGGTGCACTACGTAGTCCCACCCGAGATAGTCCTAATGGGTCACTGCAATTCTCAAATGCTTGCAGTCTAGGATTGAATGGGGATCTATGAATTGCGCATTGTGAATTCTATCTAATTATTAAAGTAATATATCGCCATTCTCATTCATGCACATACTGTAATTAGATCCATTAATTCATTCATACATCATTATAACATATACTCAATGACAGTAAAAGGGATACAAACATTCAATCATGTAACACAGGTGTTACCGTGGTTCACTCCCTCCTAGGCTACGTCCACAAAGATCTGGCTCTCAAGCTCTTTTATTATGGCAGTTCCAAAACTACATTGTGATGCACTTTACAACCTATTCTCAATCAGGTCGATATCTATTATGAGGCAGACTAGATCACACTAGAATCATCATCCTATGATCTAACCCTCAAGATCTACCCTTATGACCCTCTAAAACTCAACATCTTACAATACTAGATTGTATTGGAGTCGTGTTACAAACAAGTTAGTCCTTCTCACATGAGAAACACTTAATAATCAAAACCCCCCTTATACCTCCTAGGCATCTATTTATATGTACTTTTGTCTCATCATCCATTACATTCTCTTACCAAAACCCTAACCTAGTTAGGTCTTCTTGCATGATGGCCTTGCACGCTTTCCTCCTCTGCATGCACGCTTTCCTTTTGTCCACTAGTTTTCCTACCTGCTTTCTTTCTTTCCCATATTATTGAATGTGAACCTTGCATGCCTCCCCCCCAACTGTATTTCCTCCACATCATGTCGTTTCCCAAAAATAGGCTTGTGCCCAACATGCACCCAACACTAACATCATGACTCGTCTCAAGTCACTGCCTACTTCCTGCATCTGTTACTGGTTGTTGTAGTGCTTCATACATTTATGTTATCCGTTGGCACTACTAGTGAGACCGTCTTCTCTTTTTGGCCATAACGGTGACCACTTGTTCTATGATAGGATATTGTAAAATCTCTCCTCCCTCAGACCCGATCTATTCAATGCTTCTCTTAGTTGCGTTGCTCTCCAGGACCAACTTCTCCACCTTTTCTTTTAGGGGCTCTAACAACACCTATATTGTTGTCTTTTGTGCTTGCATTTCTTTCTCTTCCAACTATAGAGCCTTCACTTTGGTGGCAGTCTTGATCTTCTCCGACAATGACACTATTTTCTATCACTGCTTCACTTCCTCCATTGTTGGGTGGAGTTTGTTTTCCGTTTCTTGTAGTTCTTGGAGGTTTCCATCCTCTAGGAGGTGAGTCCACAACTGCGCAATATTTTCTAACAGATCAGTGATTGCCTATATGCTTCAACCGATGTCCTCAGCACTTGTTGTTGCTTCCTATTCTGGTTGCGCTTGGACTTTTGAGGGAGTAGTGGTTGTGACACACTCCTCCAGCTCTTTAATTTTCTCCTTATATTGTTGTATAGTCTACTCTATCCCTCACAACTTCTCTTCTGAAGACACTTCGTCCTCATTTGTGCTCTTAGGAATGGCTGGATACAATATGTGGATCTGAGTCTCCATCTCCTCCACTTTTTGTTTCACTCTTTCTTTTTTTTGTGCTTCAAGGTTGAGGGCTTCCTTCATCATGATGTTTTCTGCCTGGGCTACTTGTAGATTCATCACGTCTGCTCTTTCCTTGCACTGAATATCCTCTGCAATGCTTACATGAAGTTTATACAATTCCTTTGTTGAAATCTTGGCCAATGCCACATCAAACACTTCAATGTCCTTTAGGGGTTTCTGTGTTGTATCTTCATTAGGAAACATCATCACAAGTGTGATGATGAAATTGGTGCTCACCTATGCAGAACATTGCACTGTTTCAGACACTAGCATTCCTTCCTTAGCTTTCATGCATGTTTATTTTGGTGCATGTGTTGCCCCTATCCTTAGTTGCTCTAGTGCATTTTTTACTTCTTGCACTTGATCTACAATTAAATCCCTATACTTCTCCGCATTCTCCCACACCTCGGCTAGTATTTCCTTGATTATTGTCTCCACTAACTCCACATCGTCTAGGGTTAGTGATATATGGCTCTGTGGTTTGTGAGCCTTGGCCTTCTTTCAGCCACCATCAGTTTGATCCCCTGGCCTCTTATATTGGGTGTCTGATGGCTTAGGAATAGTGGGCCTTTGAGCATCTCCGACAATGGTTGGACCCATTTTTCTGTCTCAGGAATCGCATGGGTCCTTGTCCCTGGTTCTTCCTCCTTAGGGATCTCCTGTGCCCCTGTACCTATTTCTTCTATGTGCACTTCTTCCATTCAATGTGTTGGTGGTTGTTCTATGCGCAGTGGAGCCTATGTAGTGCCCCTTGGTGGTCTATTATGTTTTCTAGGTTTCTTCTTGGCTGGGGTGCTTCCCCCCTCTTTACCTTGCATACTCCTCTTTTTGGCTCCGGTCCCGTTGGTGCTAATTTGGTGTGTTGGGGATCATCTTCCCTGCATCTGATTTTGTGGGCTTGTCATTGCATTTGGAATATAAACTACCTTCCATTATTCGGGCCACTCCTGGACCTCTCTTTGGATCTCTTTAGACGTCACACAGTAGTTGCGATGTATCCATTCCTTGGCTTTGTCTCTCTTTTATTGCAAACATAATCTATGATGTGTTGCCCCGAAGTTAGCAACCTGTCCAAACTCTTGGAAAGTCTCTGGTGAAATGTGCCATGTATCTACAAAATACCTTGCAAATATGTCTTAATTTGTCTTCTTCCTCTTCGAGTCTACGCTGCTATGTAATGATACGTATCGTGTTGCGCCACATTTCCCTGGTCTCTCCAAATACTTACTGTAGACTGGTTTCTATATGGAAGAACTTTGTGTTGGTTTGCTAACTTCAGTTGGACTGGTGAGTAGCCTAATGTGGGTTCTCCCATGCATTGCCATGTATTTTTGGGTAATACATTGACTTAAGATCCTAGATCTAATATCACATCGCCCATGTTAAAATCTTTGATGTTGGCATTCAATCTAGACTCCTTGTTGGTTCTCCTTCTAGTATGACGGTGATTGACTGTCCTCTGTTCTAACTTTCGCTCAGAGTTTGTGGTTCATCTGTCTAACAGATTTTGTAGTATTATATGAGATGATGGATCCTCAAATAATTGAATACATGATTGTAAGAAAGTTTTAATACTACTTACCTGGTTTCCTGGGTGGACTTCACTGGTATGGTCCAATGTTGATGACATTTCATACATTGGAACATCTTGGGTATGTTGTGTGGTAGATGTAGATGCAACATTCTTCTTGAGAAATTCTTGTCTGGCCTCCTTAAAGGTCTCTTTCTCCTTTCCTGCATCGAATCTATTAGGTGGCTCAATATTCTTATTAATCCATTGGGGTTGTATTGGTTCCTGATTATTCACATCATCCCCTGTTTTAGCACCTCTACATGTCACTATGTTGATGTGTCTACCATATTCTCTACTTTTTGTAGAGATCCACTATATGTTCTGATTATTATGATTCTATTTTTCCTGTATCTTGTCTAATAGTGTTGTGAAATCCTTTGTATCGTGATATTCTGCATGACAATACATGCATGTTGCAAGTGGTAGTGGACATTCTCTTGCATAGTGCCATGGTTTTTGGTAGTTATGGCACACTACTATATTGGGGCTATGAGTTCCAATACTTGTGGTTACTCATACTCATTGGCCTCATTGTTTGTAAGGAACCAGTCTACAGTAAGTATCTGGAAAGACCAGGGAAATTTGGTGCAACACGATACGTATCATTACGCAGGAGCACAAACCCAAAGAGGAAGAAGAAAAATACATACATATTTGCGAGATATTTCACATAAATCCAGGAACTCAATGCATATGCATGGCACATTTCATGAGATACTGTCTTGGAGTTTGGACAGGTTGCTAACTTCAGGGCAATGCGTCATAGCTTATGGTTGCAAGAAAAGAGAGACAAAGCCAAGGAATGGCTACATATCAACTATTGTGTGATGATGGAAGAGATCCAGAGAGAGGTGGAGGATTGGCCCGAAGAATGGAAAGTACCAGATATTCAAACTGCAATACCAAGCCCAAAAACTCAGATGCAGGGAAGACTAGCCCTGACGCACCAAATAGGCACCAATAGGGCCGAAACCAAAAAGAGGAGTATGCAAGGTCAAGAGGGGGGAAGCACCCCGACAAAGAAGAAAACTAGAACACATAACATACCATCAAGGGGCACTACACAGGATCCACTGCACGTATAATGTCCACCAACACATTCAATGGAAGAAGTGCGCGTAGATGAAATAGGCAGAGGGACAAAATAGATCCCTGAGGAGGAAGAACCAAGGACAGAGACCTGTTGAGGGGTCCTAAATCCCTTTAACTCAACAGTAGGAACGAAACCCACCACCGAGGCCCAATTAGACTCTGCAACTTCTAATGGTGGAATGGTTCTCCAGATGTTGCGATCTAGCCAATTAATCAACGGGCATTATGTAGTGATTAACAAGATGTCTTCTTGTGAAAGCTACTCCTTCAGTTCAAACATTCTCCTTTTTGTATTTTCCCTTATAGGTGGGACTCACACAAGATAAATGTTGTTATAAACCAACTGGGTAACAAAGGGGAAAGGACTTAAACACTGAAGAAGGATGAGCTCGGGATAACTCTCATACTAAAGCATGCAGACAATGATTCTTACACCTACCACAAGCATAGTACTAATACATTAACCTGTTGGTGTTCTAATTGTTGACTGAGATACGATTATTAGAAAAAATACATAGATGCAATAAATGATGGCAAGAAAAATAGTTTCCTTAGCTCTAATCATTGACCACACATTAACACAATGATTTACTTTTCATCATTAAAAACAAGAAATATAAAAATATTGAATCAGATAACTTATCAACAGATTCTGAGGCTCTTACTCGTTACAACATCCATTCATGAGATAAAATCAGAAATAATTCTTCTTCAGATCCAATCACATATGCTTTTGATGAAAAACACAAACTTCTATCTAGTCCTAAACAAGACTTCTCAATTAAGGTAGCTCTAAAATAATTATTTACAAATCCAAAAATGAGGGTCTTTGCAAAAACCATACGACCTTTTCTAACAGGTCAATTCTCTTATTTATAACATATCATTAACTAAAAATAACTATCAAAATTGAAAGATAAGTAAAACAAAACATCATCACATGGCGCTTTTATCTCTCAGTCTTCTAAGAGTCATCAAATGTTTGTACTTGAGAGGATGAATCTTCTCGTACTCTGACCATTTGACAAAGAGATCCTCACATGTGTTGGAATACTAGAATCTTTGTTGGTCCATTGGGGTCGAAAGGATCTCCTTTATCTCCACTTACCATGCATGATACTTGAATATTCTAACACTTAACTGCTGCAAAACTATTTGAGCCTTGATTGGGTGTTCCATGAACTGCTGCACTTGACCACGCGCCATGTTTTCCACCTTTTCTATCTTCGCAACCCATGATGAGTCTTGTTAAACATGTAATTTGACTATGTCATGCAAGTCGACAAAGTCATCAGGTGTGTTGAATTATGGAAGTCCAATGTCTCTCATCGCCTAGTTGATCTTGGTCCAGCTCTTTTCACACTCGACCCATTTCTCTTGGATTTCCTGATGAGGTTCTTGGGCCATTTTCACCCAGTATTCGGTCAACTTATTTATGTGGTCGATGATTCTATCCCTTAGTACCTGGATTTCATGCTCTTCGGTGCCTCGGCCCTATTCAACCATGTTGATGTAGTCAATCTTTTCCACTACTTGGTGTGATTTATCATACCATATTTCCATATCCTTTCACATCGCCAGCACCATGAGGGTATCTTCTTGGAAATCGACTATCCATGCAGTGAAAAGTTTCCGCTCACTCGTAAATTTATTGTAGGCCTCTTGGAATTTGCTTCTCAAGAACATTGTGGCCTGTGTAGAGTCCTGTTGACGGGCGAAATTGACCATCCGTCAACTGGAAGAGCGAGTCCGGTCCGGGGTTGTCTAAATAACCCAAGTTGTTTGGGGTAACTCGTTCTGACGGGTTTAATGGCTCCGTTAGCCAATCTAAGAATCCTAAAAGAAACGAATAAAAGAGAGAAATAACTAACTAATTACTAAACACACTATATATATGTACATATATTGAAATGTAACTATAG
>ML800348.1:131092-152046 GCA_009831015.1 Picea engelmannii | reverse complement strand
AATGAGCAAAAGAATAAACACATAATCATAATTTAAACAAAAGTAAACATTTGATAAAAATTAACGTTTTTGTTTAAATTGAGATTTTTATGCTCTTTTTTAACTTTTGACATATACTCTAGTAATAAATGACTCATACTAAAAAGAATGTCTTAGGTTTGTCTCAAAGCAAGCCAAGAAATGGAACTATTTGAAAAGGTTGATTCTGTAGCTCATTATAATTATCAAGATTTTAATAGGGGCCCTTTAAATTTTGTAAAAATATAAGGGGAGTTGTTGGGGCCCAACAAGTCCTGATAATATTTAGCGAAATGGCGTAGATTCTCCAAATACCTAAGCACAATAACCAACTCATCTTCATACTTTATCACTCTATCCAGGTTGGCATCTGTGATTTCCATCCCTGTGCCGATAGGCTCAGACGTCTTGGCATGCTCCGTTCTAATCAATTTTTCCTCTGTGGTGATGAGGATGGAGCGATCTAGAGTAAGCATCCTCTTATTGGTAGTTCTTTTCATGGTGGATTTTATCTTTTGGTCATATGAGATGGCGTGTATATCACTGACCTCATCCACGGGTTCGGGGATTTGCTGCTCTCCCCAGGTAAGCATGTTTCCCAAGCTCCCGACGATGTATATCTGTTCAAGACTGGGTTCTTGAACCTCTTTCATGTGTTCTGAAAGTTAGGCCTCTGGTTGTATCTCATTGGGAGGTAAAGTACTAGATGAAATAGAAGCATTAGGGGTAGGCTAGGTACTTACTTGATAATCGACTATTGAGATGTCGATTTCTTGTTATGGAAATTCTTCTTCTTGTCCACCTGACCCTAGCTCATCCTTTGGGTTGTCCACTTGCATCCCCAATACATCAAGTATCTTAGTGTCTAAGACACTTTCGACCTCCTAGTCACTATGTGGAAGGATTTGACATTGAGCATCGAGAGCTAGGGAAGATGCCTTCTTGGGTTCCTTTTCCTCTGTGATCTGCACAAGAGTAACCAGGGAAACCTCTGAACTCTCCTCCTCATCATAGATTTTTATTAGTTCATGGAGGGGTTTTGGTACATTTTCTCTCCCTAATGTCCTTTCTATCTCTAGCTGAGCTGAAATGTCCCCTAGTGACCTAGCCTGTGGCATTGAAACTTCAGGGTTATCCAACCCGATGATCTCTTCAATCTGTATTGGTTATGGGTCACTTGGACCTACCTAGATTTTGATTGGGTTTTCATTAGGGAGCCTTGTCATTTCCAGGAGGTCCAAGTCATTATACAACTGATCAATTACTCGATGTGTTTGTTCGATTAGAAGAAACCACCTTGTCTGTGCCTCTGGTGTCACAGACAATCCCTTCTTTTTCACCTCTGTTGCCTCTTCCTCTCTGATTTATTCCTTGGATTTGAGGGCCTCTTGAGCCGACTTCTATATTGTTTCCTCATGTTCATCCATGCTCATGGACTTGAACCTAGTCATTTTCGGGTTGACCATCCTTTTCACCACCTCATCCTAGTCCAGGGCATTCTCTATGAAGACTTCCTCTTCGAACTTGTCATGAGAATACGGACAACAAGACGACAGCTATGAAACATGTTGCAGGACCAGGTCCTTTGTATCGTTCTTGTAGAATCGGCCTGTCGAGAATCTGAATTCAAGTTAGCTCATCCCTTCTTGTTTGTCTTGAGCGGTATCCTTTACCAAGTAGAACCCTACATGGAAACCATAGGGTATTAAATCTCGTTTCTCGTCCTTGACCAGGGAGGCGTTGTAGCCTTGGAATATAGTTTGATAACATATTTCGCCTACGACAAGCCGGTTTGGGACATGAGATGGTAGGAAATGTGGTGATTCAGTGGCCCTGAACACCCTGATGTAGGTGGTGTGCTCATCCAAATACCAATGGCCTACTTTGGATATCATCTTCTTGGTTGTTGCCGATAGCCTCAGGAATTCCTTCTTAAAAAGAAAAAAAAAATTCAGGATATGAATTCATCGCAGATGAGGGAGTAATATTTCTTGTACCTATTTTCCCATAGCACGCTAAAGTAGAGGTGTATCGGGAGCTCTGCAACATGTCATATCAGATTCATTTTGTCGAAGACATTTCTGGTGCAGATGACATCGAGTAGGTATGAATCCATGTAAAAAGTTGGTGCTTCCCCTTCCTTCGATACTTGGGTGTGTTGCACACAGATGCTCAGATGCTTGGAGATTATATATCAGTATTTGAAGCTACACCCAGTGATAGAAACTGTGTATTCCAAAGGCATCCATACCTCTCAAAACCTAGAGAAATCTTTCTCTCCATACAATCGGAAAATGAGAGCTATCAAATATACGTATGGCTCCCTTAAGTTAACCATCCCATACCAGCTAGTGTTCCGGTTTGTAAACTTCTTGACCTCCCTCCACCATGAGGCTATCACTCGATTGGTGTCGTGGTGTTAGTAGAACTTCACCATGAATTCTGTGTTTAGTCACTCCTCCGGGTCTCTGAGTTTTTAATATTCATGAACTTATACCAGGAGGAAAACTCTGACACACCCACCATATTCGTCGTTGATTAAAAATTTATGTGTGTCTATGTGGTTGATGAGCCACTCCAATACCTCTATGCAAGGGAAAATGGGGGTTATTCTTTCCACCATATGTAGATACGACTGTCATGTTTATGGGAACACCTGGTCATCAAGTGCCCTTACGTCTGGATTACTATGTGGGACGTATTCTTGGTATTCCTCTCAGTTGATCATGTTAAAGAGATCCCCCTAATCTGGGACTACCATCTTGGACCTGGTTCTTGCCTCTGTATCGAAAAAGGCCGAAATCTGGATAAAAAATTTCTTTGTTGTTGTCTTGACGACAGACTCTATCCCAGGGACGTACTCCAATTTCCTCGTATTTCTTGGCAAAGAACCTTTTCCTGTCTCTGGTTCTTTCAGCTTTGGTGCTCTTAGTGAGTGTCTGGTGGTTGACTTTCCCAGTGACATCATTCCTACAACTTAAGCATAATTTTAGGGACAGTGTAAAGAAAAAACTGAAAAAACATAGAGATATATAAATTACAATCAACGAATTTACAGACTCGGATAAATACCTCTGAATCTTGTTAAAACCTGGTAATTTTGACCATCACGGTGTCGATACATCCTTTGAGTTTCTCATCTTTCTTGTTTGGATTCTCTGGAATTATCTTATGTGCAGAAGGATTTCGTTCACAAGGGCTCAATAAATTTTAAACATGAAAGATATTACCGTGTCACATTAGCCATTCAATTTGGATTATGAGTGAGTTTTCCATAAACCTGTCGTCGAATATCTAGAACTTAAATTCATTATGAGTTGACGGTGGAGGCGCGGGTGCTGATGTGGTCTATCAGTGATTTTAAATGACTATTTTAATTAGCGCACGAGGGAGAAACTAATGCAGGATCAGGTATTATTTATCTCCTTAAATGATCAAAATCCGATCGCATCTAGTGTTAAAACATCTCGTTGTGTCTCTCTTTCAATGGGTGAATCAGGGATCAGGGTTGTGCTCCAAACGTTTTTGTTGATATCCTCCTGTAAAAATATCCAACGCTGATTGATCTTACCATACAATGTTGATGCAAAAAATATGACTCAGAGGTGTAATTTGATCCTAGCGAACCAAGAATGACTTAGGATAGAACTAGATCGTACAATCCTCTTACTTGGTAAATACATGTGGCATTGGAGACCAGTGACTTAATTCACTTGTATTAATTAGAGTCAGGACTTTCCTTAAGTTATTCATTCTAAGACAAAACTTATCTTGTTGATGTCGAAAAGGTGTCTAGGATCGGCAATAAACCTATCAAAGCGTTGTCAAATCGACTTCCTTGAAAAATCCCCAATGCCAAAAGTGCATCGGAGATCAGCGATCAGGGATAACTTGTATCATGGTCAAAATGTTTGTTGTGATCCTTCTGAGTTTTCCCCAATTATGATAAAGTGCATTACGCATCGACTATCGACGATATCTTTTTGTTCTTCATTACCGTCTATCATCCCCATCCTTTACCGATGTCGATGGAGATCGACGCTTGGCAATATCTTTATGCGAAAGAATTAACTCAAACCAAAACTTCCTTCTACCGATGTCGATGGAGATCGATCGCTTGATGAATGTGGTTTTCCAAGTGGTTCCTTTTTCTTCTTTGAATTCCTTTCGATGTCGAACCTGAGCGCGTTGGGCGAAGTGTTTGGCTGTCGATTCTTTATTTAGGTGTTAAGGTATTTTTAGTCATGGGGTTTCATAAGTTCAATAAACTTGAAAAGGTGATGAGAGTTATGAAAATAATAAAAGACAAAACATTTCTCAAAATGAAATCAAATCAGACAGTGCAAAACATCAAGTGGTACCCAAAAAGTAAAAATTTGATAAAGGATTTTTAGGGTGTGTTGAGTGCTCAAAAAATGGCGACTTACTTGGCGAAACAAGAATATCTATTCCAACCTCAGGTTTCGCTGATGCAAAATATGGTTAAGAACTTAACTGTTTTTTATCAGAGCCTCTTTTATCATTTCATTTGAAATTCCATGGTTGGTGCATCTAGGCCCACCTATGGGGTTTTCAACCTTTATTCCACCTTCTTTTCCTGTAACCTTGACTCACTCCCTTTTTGAGAATATTCGAGCAAAGGATTCAGTGGAACAAGACCCTTTAGTTATCCTCATTCACTTGCTACGGTGTTTCTCTACTGCCAGCGATCATCCATAGCCCCGATGAAGTCACCTTGACATCACAGACCTTGCTCTACTACCAACGATCATCCATAGACCTGGAGAAGTTATATGCATACCCTCTCCTAATGTGCACTCATTTGATATAGTTGATTTTATTTTGGTAGAATTCCTTGAGAGAGTGGGAGAGGAGGACATTTTTTAATTGCAAAATGAGATGGTTAAGGTGAACTTTTTTCTATCTTTGTCTTGAGGTGCATGTACTCCTTTCCAGCTTACCACCATTCCCTTGAGCTCTTACCATAACACCAGACAAACACTTAATCATTTTTCCAAGGTTTTTCATCTACAGGTTAGATATAAAACCCTTGTAAAACAAATGCAAGTTTTCCAGCTGTTGTATGTAAGATGCGAGTCAGGAAAATAGTTTGCCATATCGCATGGATTGAGGTCAACCAATGTTTAGCTAAACACAATATTAAAAAGCGCGGAAGTACTATATCAAGAAACATAAACTAAAATGCACTCTGAAATCAATCTACCTAAAAAAAAAACATCATGAAAACACACACATTTGTTTTTATTTTTTTTAATGAAAATATTGTTTTAGGGCTTAAACATTCACCAGAAGGGTGTCAAGTTCCCCCCTCATATTTTGAAGTTGATGCATTCCTATCCCAATTTTCTCAGCCACCTGAAAAGGTAGGAGCCATAAATTCTGAAACTTTGAATGTTTTCCCTTCAACTCATTTGCTCTGTCTCATTTTAGGACTAAGTCTCCTACTTCAAAATTCTTATCTTTGGCCTTATGCTTATCAAACCAGCTTTTAACTATCTATTGATGAGCTATGAACTTCAATTTTTATTTCTCCCTCTCTTCTTCCAGCATGAGGAGGGTATCGGTTCTTTGTTGTATAACTGATGAGGGTTGTCCTCCAGAATCCTGACCAAGCTGAAGAGATAGAAGATATATCTCGTTCAGGAGAATGAATTCATGTCTTTATACCGAAAATTATGGGGAATTCCCTATAGCTTACTTGGGTGTTACTCTATCATCCCATAAGGAATTATGTAGTGAACTGTGTCAATTCTTTTGGTTGTCTACAACTATTTTCTTTAATATCCTTACTAGGTTCTTATTGGTTGATTCTGCCACTCCGTTCCCCTATGGATAATATTTTGCAGACTATCTGATTACGATTCCTTTGTTTAGAGAAAACTTTGTTAATAGGGTGGAATAAATGTAAGCGACATTATAAAAAATAAGCACAGAAGGCATACCAAACCTTGTGATCAGATGTTGTTCTATGAATTGGATCACCACCTTTTCATTTACATGAGTTAGAGGGATAGCCTTTGCCCATTTCATGAAATAGTCTGTGGCAGTCAGTATGTACCTATGTTCTTTTGGATAAATCAATGTAATTTATCCTCTAATATCTAACCCCCATTGCTTGAATGTCCTGGAAACGACCACAGGTTGGAGTTGGACAACTACTCTTTTTTCCTTTCCCACGCTTATTTGACAAGTTTTACAGTTTCTAGCGTATGTGTGAGCATCCCTGAACAGAGTAAGCCAGTAGTATCCAACTCTCGGTATTTTGTGAGGAGTGGTGTTTACTGCAAAATTTCCACCAGTAGGACCATCATCGAGCTCCTTGAGAACCTTGTTTGCATATTTTCATTCGAGACATCTTAAGAGTACCCCATAATAATTAACACGGAAGAGTACCGAATTTATGAGGTGATATTGTGTTGATTTTAACCTGAGGGCTCTCCTTTCCCTAGGATTTATGTTTTCATGGCAAGTGCCATGATGCAGGAGACAAGTCAATTTCTCATACCAAGACTCTTTCCATCGGGAGTTCACCACACGATAATTCTAATTCATTTTTCCATCTGGGGTCTTCGTTTACTTGGTCCTGGACTTCAACTGCCAATTTGCATAATCCTTGTCCCTTAACCAGTTTAGCAGGTTTTATATCTAGATCAAATTCTTGGACTACTGCCATCTAGTTTCCTCTTATTTCCACCACTCTCGTTGATTGAATAGGGATCAGACTGTAGGGTGAGGCACGATCACTTTGGTATGGTTCTTTAGGATGTAATATATGAAGTGTTTCACTACCTTGTATACTACATAAGCCTACTTTTCTATAGCAAGGTAATTTAGTTCAACCCCTTGGAGATTAGTTCTCATGAATGATATTGGGCCTAGTTGTTGTCATCATCCTTTTGATTCAATACTGTAGCTAACGATTGGTTGGAGGAAAAAGTATAGAGGAAGAAATATTTTCTAAAATCAGGACTCCAAAACATTGGGGATTGAGATATTGTAGCCTTAATATTGTTGAAAGAACTTTTTTGTTCATCATCCCACTTAAATTCAACATCTTTGTGGATCAATTTTTTTCAGGTTTTGATAGTTTCAGTGAAATTGGGGGTGAATTTCCTCACAAAATTGATTTTCCAAAAGAAGGATTGCATAGCCTTTTTATTGTGGGGTAATGGAATTTGAGATATAGCCTTAATCCATTTTGGGTCTATGCAAATTCATTTTTGAGATATAATATAACCTAGAAATTTACCTTCCTCGACACGAAAAAATAGTTTTCTTAGGGTTTAAGGATATATTGTATTTCCTACACATTTCAAAAATAGGGGTTAAGTGTTGGATGTGATATTCTCTATTCTTTGAATACAAATTCACGTCATCCAAATAGATGACTACACACTTGTTGATTAGTCCATGAAATGCTACATCCATGGCCCTCTGGAAGGTTTCCCCTACATTGATTAACCCAAAGGGAATACATTTATAAGCGAAGGTTCCCCAATTGGTTTGGAAGCTAGTCTTCAAACAGTCTTCCTCTGAAACTATAACTTGGTTGTAACCTCAGAAACTGTCTAGCAGGGAGAAAATACCATAGCCATGCACGGTCTGCAAGAGTTTCTCCATTGGTGGGACTAGGTAGTTGTCCTTTTCTGAAGCTCTGTTGAGGTTTAGGAAATCTACACATAGGAGGATCTCCCCAGAAATTTTCCTCACAGGAACAAAATTTTCTACCCATGCAGAGTGTCTAACCTAGAATATAATCTTAGAATCTAGTAATTTCTTTAACTCCTAACACACGAGAGGCTCCAGGGAAGGGTGGTACTTTTAGAGCTTCTGTTGGAAGGGTTTCACTTCCGGATTTAACGAGATAGTGTGTTGAATGGTACGAGTATCATAAGTTTTCATATCTCGGTAGGACCATGAAAAAACATCTTGATATTGTCTAAAACGTTTGAGATAGCCCTTCATTTCCTTTTTTGATACTATCTTGCCAAGATTTGTATTCTTGGGGTTTTTCGTGGTTCCTAGATTTATAGTTTCCTACATGGGACCAAAACTCCCCGTCTTTGTGTTCGTTGACCCTTTGAATCTTTCTCTTAAGTCCAAAAGGTTTTCTAAATTGGCTACCCCTTTCAGTATCATGTGAGACCTTGATTTGTTGGTCAATTGGTATGTATGAGGATCAGTTTGTGCTAATTGCTCCTGAAATACTTCATCATCGATAGCCAAGTCTTTAAAATTATCCCGATTGGTCAAAAAGTTTATGATCTGCTCATCTCCTTCAAATACCTTCCAATTAGAAATATTTTTGGGCATCGATGGTTTGTAGAGTAGCTCCATAGTGAACCAGGAGGCTTCATAGTCTTCTAGAGGTGATAACCTTGAGGCAACGGTGGCCAACGAATCAACAAGATTGTTCTTTGTTATGGGGATCGTTGTAAGGTTGAATGCTTCAAAATGTTCTATTAGCCTGTGCACTTCCTATTGGTAATTCCTCAGGTGGGGAGAGTTGCAATGTATAGTGTTCCTTACTTGTCTAAAAATGATTTCATAATCTCCAAAAACCTTCAATTCTTTAATGTTTAAGTCTATGGCTTTATTTAGCCCTTGTACTAGAGCTTCATACTCAGCGGTGTTGTTTGTGCATTCAAATTCTAATCTACAGGATAGGAAATTTCGTTTAATTTTTGGATCAATGAGGATGAACCCTGCCCCTGACGCTTCTTGCGATTTGGATCCATTGAAGTATAAGTTCCACATTTGTGAGTGAAAAGCATCAACTTCCATTTTTATACCACTTTCCTCCTTTCCTCCTATCTATTCTGTGATTTATAACACCGGTTCCTAACAGAAAAGGGTTTCCTCTGTCGTCGTTGTCAAATTTCTTGAAAACTTATTTCTGAGTTTTGAGTAAGAGGGACATCATATGAGAGCGGGGAGAGATTCCCAAAATTGGAGTCACAGGAATAATTTCCTAGCATGGGAAAATCTGTCGATGAGGTCTTGTTAAGGGTTTCCAGATCAGTGACCGTGTGTTTTGGATATCTTTCCCTATCGATTTTGATCATATTTGTGTTCCCTTTAATGGCAGCAAAAGGTGAGCCTACTCTATACTAAAGTATCCATTTAACTTTTCAGTCCAATCTCGACTTAGTAGAAATACATAAGCTTCTGGGGTATCCACTACAATGATGTCAATTACTTGAAAACATTTAGGGTGTGTCGCCATTATAATCATTACATCTTTGAGCTCTCCCATAACCTTCACCTGGGTTCTATCTAGTTGTATCACATGTTTATCACTTTTGAGAGGGACAACATTTAATTTATTTCACATAGACAATGGAATAACATTAGAGGATTCTCTTGAGTCAACCATATAGTTATGGAAGTTTATGTTGAAGACTTCAAATGTCAAAAGGATTGGTGGGACAAAAGTATTTCCCTTCTTATCTTCAGAGAAAGCATTTACAGTTGGTTTATTTCTTAGATCTGTAGGAGATGTATTTTCTTCTTGTTTAGTTCTTGTTGTAGGATTTTCTACTAATTTCAATGCTTGTAACATAAAGTCCTTTTGCTGAGGGATTCTACACATGCCCATGATTGATATATTTTCCTTCAAAATTTTCAAATATTCTACTATGTTGTAGTCTAGCTTGAGCGATTCTCGTGTATGGATGTTTATAGGATTTCTTCCGGGGACAAAATGTGCTTTCGGGTGATTAGGAGTTGGTTTTCCTCCCAAATTTTGGGGCATAGTAAGGTCGTTTGAGACAGGTTGACCCCTACTTTGTGTTTTCACATCCAAGACCTCTGCAGCTGGTTCTTGAACCTTAAATAGGTCATCGGAAGGCATTGGTAGGTCAGGGTCCCATATCAACATGGTTGTTTCTTCTAGTGGATCAACTTCTTCCTGATCAACAATATTGATAACTGAGCTACTTGATTGTTCGGTTAGGGAAACCTCATCTAGAAACTGGTTGGCCAGCAAATTCATGGCATGCACCTATTGTGGGCATTCTCTTTCAGAGTGTTTCTCTTAGTGATAGGTACAAAAAGAGTCGGATTCTACATTTCACAGGTCGATGTTTAAGTTGGATGGGGGAGGTTCAATTTCTTTGAACGATGGATTTCTTTTGAAAAAGGGTTTATAGGGCCTCTGGCCTTGGTTTCTTTCCCCTTCACTTCTTTTCATGTCTATGAATTTGTTTGACAACTTATTAACCATTCATTGTAGGTATTCTATGTCTCCACTTCACTTTTTGGGACCTTGTTCTGTTTGTTTCTCTGTGGGTCTAGTAAACATGATTCCTCTCCTGGGAGGAGTTTGAACTTCCTTAACTAATGAGACCTAGCCTTTTTAACATCCCTTCATTTGGAACTCTATTGTTTTGGCTTCTTCAAAATTCTCAGCTAAGGTTGTTTTCACAACCCTCTTCACAAACATGGAAATATAAGTTGGGAGAGAATTAACATATACTTTAATTTGCAACTCCTAAGCGGGTTTAGCTTCGGGTTGAAATTTGTTTAGGATAGTGGTGAACCATTGATTAAAGTCTTTAACCTTCTCCTTTGAACTCCTGGTGGCAGTGAACAACTAAGACATCAAATCTCCGGTAGTGGTTTCTTCTGCAAATTTATATAGAAAATCCTTTTGAAACTTCATCCAACTAGCTATGGACCCTATAGGTAAGTTAAAATACCACGTGGAGGTTGAATTCTCAAAATTATAGGGGAAAAGCCTGCATACTATGTCTTCATGTTGGACATTCATCAATTTGATAACTAGTATGAATTTTTTGATATGGTCTTAAGGAAATCCTCAGGTTTCAGGGTCAAATTTAGGGAGTAAATTTTTTGGATGTTGAGGAAGGTTATGTACTTGTCCAAGGATCGCCAGAGAATCTCTGTCCAACCAAGGTTTATTATTCTAAGGTGGGTTTCCCCTTTCTTCATTATGATCATTGGTTATCTTCAATGTCGTCTGATCCCAAAACTGAGCATTCTGAGTTAAACTTTTCCTCCTTGGAAAAATCGTGGGGTTCAGAGTAGTTACTGGCTGGTGTTTCAGGGATTAGATTAAGAGGATGTTTGATTTAAGTGAAGGTGAAATCTATCAGGTCTTCTACCCTGTGAAAAAAAACCTAGTCGGGGGTGTCGACCACTGATCTGCTTACTTTTTTTTAATGAGAAAGTAATAGAGAAAAGTGAAGTGCTCTGATTTGTCGGGCATAAGCTCTTGTGATTCTTCTGAACCGGTTCAACTCCTCGTGAAGAAGAGCGTAAGGTATTTTAGGGAATATATGTTCTTCATATTACTAGGGTGAGTTACTCATTTTAGGAGTACTCAATGTCTATGGGTTGTCTTGAGAATGACTAGACATGCATGTGGGTTGTTTTGAATCTACAAGCTATGTGAAATTTTATGTCAAAAATATTGTCATTTATTCATTATTCGACCCTCCTTCTAGTGTCAATTATTTTGAGGGGTCCTAAATCCATTTAACTCAACAGTAGGAACCAAACCTGCCATCAAAGCCCAATTAGACTCTACAACATTTAATAATGGAATGGTTCTCCAGATCTTGTGATCTGACCAATTAATCGATGGGATTTACGTAGTGATTGACAAGATGTCTTCTTGTGAAATCTCGTCCTTTAGTTCGAACATTATATTTTTTGTATTTTCTCTTATAGGTGGGACCGATACAAGATAAATGCTGGTATAAACCAGCTGGGTAACAAAGGGGAAATGACTTAAATACTAAAGAAGGATGAGCTTGGGATAAAACTCATACTCAAGAATGCAGACAATGATTATTACACCTACCACAAGCATAGTACTAATGCATTAACCTACTGGTGTTCAAATTGTTGACTGAGATATGATTATTAGAAAAAATATATACATGCAATAAACGATGGAAAGAAAAATAGTTTCCTTATCTCTTATCATTGACCAAACATTAACACAACGATTTACTTTTCAACTTTAAAGACAAGAACTATAAAAATATTGAATCAGATAACTTATCAATAGATTCAGAGGCTCTTACTCGTTATGACATCCATTCATGATATAAAATCAGAAATAATTCTTCTCCAAATCCAATCACACACGGTTTTGATGAAAAACACAAGCTTGTCTCTGGTCCTAAACAAGACTTCTTAATTAAGGCAGCTCTGAAATAATTATTTACAAATCCAAAAATGAGGGTCTTTGCAAAAACCATGGGACCTATTCTAATAGGTTGATCCTCTTATTTATAACATATCATTCACTAAAAATAACTATCAAAAGTGAAAGATAAGTAAAACAAAACATCGCCACATGGCTCTTTCATCTCTCGGTATTTTAAGAGTCATCAAATGGTTTCACTTGAGTGGATGACTCTTCTCGTATTCTAACCATTTGACAAAGAGATCCTTGCATGTGTTGGCATACGTGAATCTATGTTGGTCCATTGGGGCCAAACGGATCTCCTTTATCTCCACTTCTCATGCCTGATACTTGACTATTATAACACTTAACTGATGCAACACTGTCTGAGCCTTAATCGAGTATTCCATGAACTTTTGCACTTGACCTGGCGCCATGTTCGCCACCCTTTCTATCTGCGCAGTCCACAATGAGTCTTGTTTGGCATGAAATTTGACTATGTCATACAAGTCGACAAAGTCATCGGGTGTGCCAAATTATGCAAGGCCTATGTCTCTCATCGGCCAATTGATCTTGGTCCAGATAGTTTCGCACTCGATCCAGTTCTCTTGGATTTCCTAATGAGGTTCTTGGGCCATTTTCACCCAATATTCAACTGACTTCTTTATGCGGTCGATGTTGCTATCCCTTAGTACTCAGATGTCATGCTCTTCGACGTCTTGAACCTGTTGAAATGCATTCATGTAGTTGATCCTTTCCACTGCTTGGTGTGCTTTATCATACCATATTTCCATATCCTTTCAAATTTCCAGTTCCATGAGGGTGTCTTCTTGGAAATAGACTATCCCTGCAGTGAAAAGGTGTCGCTCATTCGTAAATTTATTGTAGGCCTCCTGGAATTTGCTTCTCAGGAACACCGTGGCGTGTGTGGAGTCCTGATAATATTTCACCAAATGGTGTAGATTCTATAACTCCCTCAGTGAATCGACCAACTCCTCTTCATCCTTCCTCTCTCTATCTAGGGTCGCATCTGTGATTTCCATCTTTGTGCCGATAAGCTCGGACATCTTGGCATGCTTCATGCTAATCAATTTATCCTCTGTGGTGATGAGAATGGAGTGATCCAGAGTAAGCCTCCTCTTATTCGTGGTTCTTTTCATTATGAATTTCCTCTTTCAGTCATAGGAGATGGCTTGTATATAAGTGACCTCATCCACAGGTTCGGGGATTTGCTGTGTTCCCCAGGTAAGCATGTTTCCCAGGCTCCTGATGGTGTATATATTTTTAATACTGGGTTCTTGAACCTCTTCCATGTGTTCCGAAAGTTCGGCCTCTAGTTTTTTCTCATCAGGAGGTAAAGTACCGACTGAAATTGAAGCATTAGGGGCAGGCTCGGTACTTACTTGATAATCGACTATTGAGATGTCGATTTCCTGCTATGGAACTTCTTCTTCTTATTCGCTTGACCCTAGATCATCCTTAGATCTGTCCACTTGGGTCCCCAGTACATCAAGTAACTTAGTGTCTAAGACACTTTCAAACTCCTGGTCACTCTGTGGAAGGATTTGAATTTGAGCATCGATAAATAGGGAAGATGCCTTCTTAGGTTCCTTTTCCTCTATGATCTGCACCAGAGTCACCAGGGAAACCTCCAAACTCTCCTCATCATCATAGATTGTTATTAAGTCATGGAGGGGGTTTGGTACACTTACTCTCCCTGATGTCCTCGCTATCTCTGGCTAAGCTAAAACTTCCCCTAGTGACCCGACCTGTGGCGTTGAAACTTTAGGGTTATCCAGCTTGATGATATCTTCAATTGGTATTGGTTCTAGGTCACTTGGACCTACCTGGATTTCGATTGGGTTGTCGATAGGGACCCTTGTCATTCCCATGAGGTCCAGGTTGTTCTATATCTAATCAATTACTCATTCTTCCTAGTCTATTAGGAGAAACCCCCTTACCTATTCCTTCAGTGTCATAGACACTCCCCTGTTGTGCATCTCTATTACCTCTGTCACTCTGATTTATTTTCTAGATCTGAGGGCCTCTTGAGACTACTGCTCTATTGTTACTGCATGTTCATCAATGCTCATGGCCTTGAACCTGGTCATTTTTTGGGTCGACCATCCTTTACACCTCCTCATCCCAGTCCTGGGCATTCTCTATGAAGACTTCATCTTTGAACTTGTCGTGAGCATATGACCAACTGGACAACACCTGTGAAGAATGTTACACGACCAAGCCCTTTGGATTGTTCTTGCAGAATCGATCGATCAAAAATCTAAATTTGAGTTGGCTTAGCCCTTCTTGTTTGGCTTGAGCGGTATCCTTTACCAAGTAGAACCCTACATGGAAACCATAGCGTATGAAATCATGTTTCTTGTCCTTGACCAAGGTGCCATTGTATCCCTGCAAGATGGTTTGATAACATATTTCTCCTAAAACAAGACGGTCTGGGTCATGATACGGTAGGAGATGTGGTGCTCCGATGGCCCCGAACACCCTGATGTAGGTGTCACACTCGTCCAAATACAAATGGATTGCTTTGGATATCATCTTCTTGGCTTCTACCATTAGCCTTAGACATTCCTTCTTAAAAGGAATAAAATAAATTTGGGCGATGAATTCATCGCAAACGAGGGAGTAAGATTTTTTGTACTTATTTTCCCATAGCACGCTGAAGTAGAAGTGGAGTAGGATTTTTGCAACATGTCAGTTTAAATTCATGCTAGCGAAGACATTTTTGGTGCACATGACATCAAGCAGGTATGAAGCCATGTAAAAAGTTAGTGCTTCCCCTTCCTTCGATGCCTAGGCCTGCTGCACACAGATGCTCAGTTGCTTGAATATTATTTCTCCCCAGTTGAAGTTGCACCCGATAATAGCAACTGTGTATGATAAACACATCCATGTCTCTGAAAACCTAGATCAATCTTTCTCTCTATACAATCAACAAATGAGCGCCATCAAATAAATGTATGACTCCCTCAAGTTAACCATACCATACCATGTAGTGCTCCATTTTGTAAAATTATTTTCCTCCCTCCACCATGAGGCTATCATCTAACTGGTGTCGTGGTGTTCATAGAACTTCACCACAAAGTCCATGTTTAGTCGCTCCTCCGGGTCTGTGAGTTTGTAATATTTTTGAACTTCTACGAGGAGGAAAGATCTGACACACCCACCATTTTCGTCATTGATTAAACATTTATGTGTGTATTTTTGGTCGATGAGCCACTTCAGGACCTCTATATAGGGGAAAATGGGAGTTCTGGTTACCACCATATGTAGATACGAAATTCAAATGTTCAGGAACACCTGGTCATCGATCACCCTTATGTCTAGATCACTGTGTGGGATGTATTCTAGGTATTCCTCTTGGACGATCCCATTAAATATATCCCCCCAATGTGGGAGTGCCATCTTGGACCTTGTGTTTGCCTCTATATTTCCAAAGGCCAGAGAATGGATCAAAAATTTCTTTGTTGTTGTCTTGATGACATGCTCCAGCCTAGGGATGTATTCCAATTTCCCCGCGGTTCCTGGGGAAGAACCTTTTCCTCTCTTTGTTTCTTTCATATTTGGTGATCTCGGTGAGCATCTGGTAGTCAAATTTCTTGGCGACATCGTTCCTGCAACTTAAGAAAAATTTCAGGGACTGTGTAAAGAAAAAATTGAAAAAACACACATATATATATAAATGACAGTCAATGAATTTACAAATTAAGATACATACCTCTGAAGCTTGTTAAAAAATGGTTATTTTGACCATCACGGGGTCAATACAGCCTTTGAGCTGCTTGTCTTTCTCCTTTGGATGCTCTGGAATTATCTTACACACAAAATGATTTCGTTCATAATGGCTCAAGATATTTTAAACAGGAAAGATTTTACCGTGTCACATCATCCATTCAATTTGGGTTATGAGTGAATTTTCCATAAATCTTCTGCTAAATATCTAGAACATAAATTCATCATGGGTTGATGGTGGAGGCATGGGTGGTAATGTGGTCTATCAGTGATTTTAAGAGGTTATTTTAATTGACACATGAGGTAGAAAATAATGCAATATGAGGTATTAATTATCTCCTTAAATGCTTAAAGTCCAATCGTATGTAGTGCTAAAATGTCTCGTCATGTTTCTCTTTTAGTGGGTGAATCGGGGATCGAGGTTATGCTATGAACATTTTTGTTGATATCCTTCTGCAAAAAGATCTGACACCGATCGATCTTACAGTATGATGCTGACGTGACAAAGCTGACTTGGAGGTGTGACTCAGACTTAGGGAACCAAGAATGACTCATGATATAACTAGAGCATATGATCCTCTTACCTAGTGAAGACAAATGGAATTGGAGACCAGTGACTTAATTCACTTGTATTAATCAGATTCAAGAATTTGTTTAAGTTATTCATTCTAAAACAAACCTTAGCTTGCCGATGCTGAAAAAGTGTCCAGGATTGACGATCGGCAACAAAACCTATCAAAGCGCTTTTAGACCGACTTCCTTGAAAAATACCCGATGCCAAAAATGCATCGGGGATAACTTTTATCGTGGTCAAAAAACAAATTGTGATCCTTTTGGGTTTTCCCTGATTCAAATAAAGCGTATCGGGCATCAACTATTGGTGATATTGTTTTGTTCTTCATTACCGTATATCCTCCCTGTCTATTATGCCAATGGGGATCGGTGCTTGGCGATATATTTATGAGAAGCAATTAATGCAAACAAAAACTTCCTTCTACTAATTCTGATGGATATCGATCGATCGACGACCATGGTTTTTCGAGTGGTTCCTTTTTCTTCTTTGAATTCCTTCTGATGTCAAACCTAAGCGCATTGGGTGAAGTGTTTGGATGTCGATTCTCTATTCATGTGTTAAGGTATTTTTAGTCATGGGGTTTCATAAGTTCAAGAAAGTTGGAAAGGTGATGAGATTCATGAAAATAAGAAAAGACAAACCATTTCTCAAAATGAAATTGAATTAGACAGTGAAGAATATCAAGTGGTACCCAAAAAGTAAAAATTTGATAAAGGATTTTTAGGGTGTGTTGAGTGCTCAACAGGACCCAACAAATTCTCGAGGCAAAAGAACCGGGGCCAACCACTGCTGGAGATAATCAAAGGACCACTAGTCTTGAGCCATCAGGAACCCAAGAGAAGTGGCCAGGGGAGAAAATCGGTGGTAGTCGAAATAAGGAGAAGGCCCACAAACTATAGAGCCATATATCACTAAACCTGGATGATGTGGAGTTAGTGGCGACAATAGTCGAGGTTTGGGATAATGTGGAGAAGAACAGGGCTTAAATTTTAGATCAAGTGCAAGAGGTAAAAAATGCGCTGGAGCAGCTAAGGATCAGGGCATCGTAGGCACCAAAAAAAACACCCATGTAGGTTAAGGAAGGTGTGCTAGTTCCTGAAATAGTTCAATGTTTCGTGTAGGTGAGCACCAATTTCATCATTACACATGTGATTATGTTTCTTTATGAAGAGACAACAAAAAAAACCCTAAAGGACATTGAAGCGTTGGACGTGGCATTGGCCCTAGATTCCAACAAAGGTGATGTATAAACATCAGGTAAGCGTTACGTAGGAGATTCAATCCAGGGCAAGAGCGGACATGAGGAATCTACAGGTAGCCCAAGAAAAAAACATCATGATGAAGGAAGAAATCAACCTTTAAGCGCAACGAAAAGAGAGAGCGCAAAAAAAAGTGGAGGAGATGGAGAATCAGATCCACATATTGTATGAATCCATTCTCAAGAACAGAAATGACGAGGCAATGTCTTCGAAAGAGACGCTGCGAAGGATAAAGAAGAATATACAACAATATAAGGATAAAATTAAAGAGTTGGAGGAGCGTGTCACACTCACTACTCCCCCAAAAGTTAGAGTGTAGTGAGAACATAAGGCAACAACAACTATTGAGGACATCGTCCTAAGCATACAGACAATCACTGATCTATTAGAAAAGAACTCGTAGCTATGGACTCACGTCCTATAGGATGGAAGACTCCAAGAACTACAAGAAAAGGAAAACAAACTCCACATAGCAATGGTAGAGGTGAAGAAACAATAGAAAAGAGTGTCACTACTAGAGAAGATCGGGAATTCCATCGAAATGAAGGCTCTGTAGTTAGAAGAGAAAGTGTTGTGAGCACAAAAGACAACAAGACAGGTGTTGTTAGAGACCTTGAAAGAAAAGGTGGAGAAACTCGTCATGGAGAGTGACGCATCTAAGTGGAGCATTGAATGGACAGGGTCTAAGTTAGGAGAGATTTTACAATCTCCTATCATGGAGTAGGTGGTCACCATTATGGAAAAAAAGAGGATTCAGTCTCACCAGTAGTTCCAGTGGATAAAAAAAAATGTATGATGCACTATAGAAGGCAGTAACAGATGCAATAATAAGGAAGTGACAGTGGCACGAGTTAGGCAGTGACTCGGGACGATTCACGATGTCAGTGTTGGGGGCATGTTGGGCACATGCCCAATTTGGGGAAAATGCATGATGTGGAGGAAATACAGTTGGGAGGGAGGCATGCATGCAAGAAGATGGGAAAGAAAGACAATTGGCAGGAAAAGCAGTGGACAAAAGGAAAACGTGCATGCAGGGGAGGAAAGCGTGCAAGGACAACATGAAATAAGACCTAACTAGGTTAGGGTTTTGGTAAGAGAATGCAATGGTTGATGAGCCAAAAACACATATAAATAGATACCTAGGAGTTCTATGGGGGTGGTGATTATTAAGTGTTACTCACGTAAGAAGGAGTAACAGGTCTGTAACATGACTGTAATCTGATCCATTCTTGTAATATGTTCAGCTGTAGAGGATATATATTGAGGGTTAGATCATAGGTTGAGGATCTTGGTGTGATCTAGTCTGCCTCATAATAGATATCAACCTGACTGAGAACGATTTTTAAAGCATGTGGCGTTGTAGTTTTGCAACTTCCATAATAAAAGAGCTTGAGAGCCAGATCTTTGTGGATGTAGTCGAGGAGGTGGTGAACCATGGTAATATCTGTGTTATGTGATTGAATGTTTGTGTCCCTTTTATTGTCATTAAGTAGATGTTAGAATGATGTATGAATTAATTAATGGATCTAATTACTCTATGTGCATGAATGAGAATGATGATATATTTCTTTAATAATTAGATAGAATTCACAACATGCAATTCACAGATCCCCGTTCATTCCTAGAATGCAATCATTTGAGAATTGCAATCACCCATTAATACTATCTCAGGTGAGACTGTGCAATGCACCATGTGCACTGCACTTCCTTTTGGTTTACCAGGAGGGTCGATAGTTTTAGAGGTTTTGTTGGATCTCCAGTAGACCTGAACCTGGGTCAAGTCATGTTAAATGAATAACTAAGATAACCAACCAACATCATCTAAAAGCAGTCTTGGACCAGCATGAACATCCTCTTTGTCAATGAACCATCAAGAAAGTGTTAGTACAGTGGAAATATATGAATACAATAGATGCCACTTGGATTCCAGCTACCATTTTGCAACAATTTCCTCATCTCAAGCCTTGAGGAGAAGGTTTTTTTTAAGGGGGAGGGCATGTTAGGGACCTAATCTCCCAAACCCCTCGCATATGTAGAATAATATATTTTCCATGTAATAAAGGAAAATATTAATAAGGCCTAGTAATAATGAAGAATAAGTCAAATGTAAGAAGACCTAATAGAAGCTTCCACTTCTAGAAGATATTCCTCTAGATTTTTCTTTTGATAGATGGATTTACGATAAATAAGACGTGAAGTCATGATAAGTTTTAGTCTTGAGAATCATTGTAATAGAGCGCTGCTCTGCTGGAGCATTCCCCCTTGAAGAGGAAAGTGAACATTATGTCCTATCAATAAAGATATTATTTTTGTGTAGAGGTTTCATATACTGTGTTGTTCCATTGTTATTATCTGCAATATTTATGTTTTTTCTATTATTATAATAAACCTTGTACCTTACAAAACTAAAACAACCAAGCCAATGGAAAATGGTTTATTAGTAGATCTAAAGATCATTCCAAATGAGTGAGAATACAAGAATGACAAATAGATAAATAATTTGCTAAGTTCTAATGTCTAATTTATTAAATGTAAATAAATTTCCATTAATCACATCATTTTGTAATCACAACCTTTCATTTAAGAGAGATGACAAAAATATTCTCCATTCATTAAATATTAACTACATATGACATATTTGCATTAAGAGAACTTATCACCTAGCACTTCATTCCCAACAAGGAATAAGTGACATCTATATATGTAATAAACAAAAAAATCATCTTTATAGTATACGAAATATTACATTTAAATATTTTACAACCATATACATTTATAAATAGAAAATATACTAACATACATTTATATTAAATTTAGATTTAAATGCACATCACCAGCTTAAACTTTAGTTTCCTAAATACTATGATTATTGTGTTTCAATTAATTATAAAAAATAATGGAAATAAGGTTCTATGGACATCCCTATGGTTAAAAAGGTAAAAATAAAACAAACTCAAAGAACAAGTTATTATATATCTAAGTAAACAACCAAAAAAAAATAAATATAGTATTTTGATATTATATTTAGATGATGATGATGATGATGATTAACGTCCACTAAGACCTAATTGGTCTATCGGACCTTAAGAGGGTAAGTGATTACTTGTGATTCTTTATAATTTTGTTTCTGTGCTCGAAAAGCATTAAGAGAAGCTTTCCAAGATCACCATACTTT
>ML800348.1:98758-126278 GCA_009831015.1 Picea engelmannii | reverse complement strand
AATATTTTATTAACAATTACGATTTTCTATTTTGAATATTAATCAATTTCACCCATGATGATGGATAAAGTTTCTCCCCTTTCCTAAAAAAAAATGGTATATGTAATACATATAACATATGTATTATATATAACATATGTTATATATATATAACGTATGTTATATGTAATACATATAACATATGTTATATGTAATACATATAACATATGTTATATGTATTACATATAATACATATGTCGTTCTTTCTGGGATATATTATTGGACTATTTATATTAAAAAATAATAATTATATATATATATATATATCTTGATTTTGCATTATGTTATATATAATACATATAACACATGTTATATGTATTACATATAATACATATGTCGTTCTTTCTGGGATATATTATTTGATTATTTATATTAAAAATTAATAATAAGATATATATATATATATATATATATATATATATATATATCATTCTTGCGTCTACTAAGTAGACTTATTCTTTGAGGACACTTGCGTGCAAGTGATCCGGGTCATTATATTATTGGTTGTTTTGATTATGATTATGAGACAATGTGGATTTGATGATATGTTATTTTTGTTGTGTTTACATCGACATGTACTATTGACTAGGTTCTCCTAAGTGTGTGATGCACGAGCATCACCTTCAAATTCAAAGACACAAGCATGGAGGAAAATATATGACATCTCAGCATGACAGAGTTTCAAATCAACATTTAACTCAAAAGTAAATCGAGTTGTTGAGATATTTTGGAAACAACATTTTTAAATATGTCGTGTTTGTTAATTCGTATAGGATTGTAAGTGGTTGCAGAGATAGAGTGTTGGCTCTTATCTAGCAATAACTGTTATTTATTGTAATAGGAAAAAGTAGGTAACCGCTATGACTTGATAGGATAGGTTGCAGACAGGACAAGAGAGCTCATGGAGCTAGTCCTTAGATAGTTTATTGTTGTATTGTAAAAGTATTATGAGATAGGATAAAGATCATTAGAGTAGAATAGAGTAGAAGAAAGATGCATGGAAGAACTGCAATGTATGTAATTTGTTTCATGAATGAATAGAACATACATAATTGTCCCAAATATTAGACTGTGTTCATTTTAATGTATGATTGAATGAATGTTGCATTTTGTGTATGTCATTTAGTTCATTTTCATTCATGTATGATTGTTCGAGAAGTTGATTGTATGAGTTTGTGACAAAACTGGATAAGTTTCAATTGCTTCTCTTCTGAAACTCGTATGCAAGGTGTGAATCTCAAACGCAAGGAGTACGTTGATTGAGTCTCACATTGAATCAAAAGAGTTCAGAGAGAGAGAGAGAAGAGGAAAATTAAACTAGGTGTAAGGAGTGCACAACATCAACAAGAAACCAAGCGTCGAAAAACTAGAACATAGGAATGCTAGGAGGGAGAGAAGAATTTATTTTCAAGAAATCCTTCGAATCGAGTTATCGAAATCCTCGAAGTGCGTTGGAAGTCGAAATCATTTAAGGATCAAGCTCAAAAGGGATGGCACTTTTCATAAGTGTTGACGAGATCTAAGAGTTAGACTTGTAGGAGGAGGAAAGGTCGAGACCTTTGAAGATTGATAAATCTTCTAAGTCAGAATAAATTAGAATCTCAGGAGGAGGAGCGATAGTGGCCATTGGATCACAGTGCAAAGGATCAACAACTGTCTGATCAGAGCAAGGTGCATGAGCCTTAGATATTCGCACACATAGGAGAGAGAACTTACCAAAGTTTCGAAGTCCCGAAGTAGTTTGGGACTGCCCATCGTCAAGGAAGACAGGTGGCACAAGATCCACAACTACGGAAGTTTGTGGACTAAGAGGAGGTGAAATAGCCGAAGCAGGATCCTGACCATTGATCGCTAGTAGATATGTGTTAGCAGACGAACAACTTCGGGAAATGTATTTGAGATTTTTTCAGTTGATATTTGAAACTCCCGAAGCGTGAATAGCCGAAGAGGCGAGAGTCATCGATCTGTGAGTGGAAACTTGTCAATAGATCGCGAGCTCTGGGTAAATTGCATTGGGGTTTCAGTTGAGATTTGACATTCCCAGACCCCAAAGAGATGAAGGAGATATGGACCATCCGATCCAAGGGGACACATGGCGACATATTTTAGAATATGGGGAAATCACTTCGCAAGTTTTAGTTGAGATTTGAAACGCCCGAAGCCTGGAGAGTCAGAGAGTCGAAGTAAATCATAGTTGTAAGATCAGGGGAGACGTGGCATAAATCTGTGAACTCCGGGTAAAGTCCCGAAGTAAGCCTCAATCGTCCAATTCAGTAGGACTCGTGGAATAATCCTGTGTACTTCGAGGGGAAGTGAAGTTTGAGATTTGAGATCTCGGAAGTCCAGAGACCCGAAAGAGATCTCGACTGTTGATCGAGAGAGGGGACATAGGGCCATTGATCTAGTTGAAAGTTAAAACACCTGAAGTAGAAGCAAGGTCGTTGATTGAGGAGGACAGGTGTACGCAGATTTTCAACTCTAGAAGATTGACGTACCAAGGAAAGCAAGATTTGAGACTTGAAAAGTTCAAAGCTCGGAATCATGAAGGAGATCACATCCGTTGATTTAGGAGGGGAAGATCTGAACTGTCAGTTTAGACAACACTGTCAAGATCAGGAGATCGATAGTCTCGTAGCATTGCGGGGGCAGGAGTTGCGTGAACTTTAAAACATTGAGAGCGGGCCACAATCCAGACCATGGTTTTGGCAAGGGGACACATGGAGGCTTGAGAAGGATTGCGGGCTGAAAAGTAGTTTGATATCAAGCCACCTTTGGTCTCACCCACAATCATGTGGTAACGTGAGGTCATCGCCCAAGGTCATATCAAGAGGGGGATTATCAGGAAAGGAGCTAACGCCCAATACTCTAAGATTTCGCAGGAGAGTGAAAGGGAAGGTTGCGGGTACCATAAGACTTGCGACACAGAGTCGAAAGGCCCCATGTTTAGATAAATAACGACACCAGTAAGGTTTCAGATAGTCATTTGACTCAAGGATCGAAGATCCTTGACCGAGAGGTCATGTAGCCCTATGGGGGAGTAGGGGGGTTGCATCAGTGTGTAGGACTCTGGACATTGAGGATGCCGAGGCATCGAGGAAGCTCCCGGGACTCCAGATCAAGTCAGGGAGTGGACTATTATGGTTTGAATATTTTTGATGTGACATATGTACATATGATTAGATATTATGATGTTGATTGTTATTGCTGATATGATTTGTTGATGGATGTAGGCCAACGATAGCTTGTCGACTAGACTCACATTTGGAGTAAAGGGGTCATGCACGACAACCAAAGACATTGAGGGAGAGGTATGGCAGTAGCCCTGCCACATCTTAGTAGCACTCCCGTCATGGCTCAAACTATAGGTTAACGACTACCTAGCTCGAGAGACCTACGATGTCGTAAGGGCAGACTGTGAAAGTCACTCACAATAATTCTAAGGGGTGCACAATAAGGGAGGGTACTTATTCCTTAGAGGCCCTTAGTCTCCCATAAGATCACCTGATGAAGTATTGACTCCAAGGGTTTCACGTCTACCAAATTCAGTCAAGAGGCGAGTGGCACCTTTGGAGCATGTAGTGAGTCTTGAAGGGAATGTTGTGCAAATAAAACGAAAAGAGTAGAGTGGGACCCTTGGAGCATGTAGTGAATAAACCTAGTGCATAGAAAACTATGCCTCCTTAGGACTTGGTCAACCTTAAAATGAATGAGGTGATGAGTAAGTTTAATAAAAAAATTCCCTTAAGAACTATCGATAAGCCTAGTAAATTTAAAACCTAGGTCTAAGTAGAACCTTTGAACAAAAAATAGTTAGACATATAACAAGAAGGGGGTAAAGAAATTCAAACCTTAATTATTAATGTAAAAATTATATTGGAGGATTAAATTTATTAAAAGGCTAAATGGTTTTTTTTCTACACTTGCTAAATCTGATTTTTAGTTAAAAATAAAAAGGGGGAAACTTAAAGGAAAAGGAAAACTTAAATAAAAAGGGGGAAACTTAAAGAAAAATGGAAACTTAAAGAAAAGAGGAAACTTAAGGAAAAATGAGAATGTTTAACTTAGTAAGGAATCTAGCCTTTAGAACTTTATATTTATGAACCCAACTAGGAATTAAGTAAGGCACGAGTCATTTAAGAATTGTAAGGTAATAATGGGACACTGAGGAGTGCTTTTAGGAACTCTTTTAGGTGGGTGAGGGAAATAGGAAAATTTAATTAATTAATAAATTGATTTTTAGGTGCAACTAGGGGATCAGGCGACATGTGTACAGGGGAGGTTTTTCCTAATTAAATAAATGAAAAAGGAAATAATGAGGGTCTGAGAAACTAATGACTAATAAACTCTATAAAAAGGATGGTGAAGGAGGAGTATGGATCACATATGTCTTTCGTAATGTTACGCTGTCGAATTTCTTCTTGACTAAACTTTCTCTTGTGGGAGTTGGGATACCCATCTCGGGTGACGAGTGGTAGCTCAACCTTGCGAGGCGAGCTGGGGAGATATCATTCTCTGGTATTGTGTGTGTGGCCCCTTTGCGGCTCGAGGGGCTCAGGGGGAACAAGAGTACCCCTAGCGTTGGCTGGGAGGTACCGGTGAGGTCTTTATGGTTGGAAAGCAGTACTTGGACGGAGCACGAGCAAGACTCGGATGAGGTGCAAGAGTGGGATAGCGACTCCTGGTATTTGTTGTTGGTTACAGGTAATCAACGCTATTGTTTCCTTAAAAATAAAAGAAAAAGTTGGTCCAAATTTTCTGTACATGAATATCTATAATGGTGAAGGTTGAAATTGATGTTGGACAACAATGGTGAAATGAATTTCCATAATTTTATTCCAACTTAGAATTGTAATTGTGGTAGTGAATTAGTTTCAGTATTTTCTTATTGTTTAATGAAAAAAAATTCATTGATATGAACTCCTAGTTTCACAGGACCCCTAATAGAAAAATACATGAATAAATGATTTTACTTTATGGCATTGTCATCGCATTTGTAGTCTGAGTTGTTCTAAGGCTCTATATTAAGATTCTCATCTGTGATGGTTGGGTTCAATTTCCAACATCAACACTTCAAGTTATACATCTTAGAGGATCTTCCCGAAGCGTAAAAAAAAATGTTCAAAATTTTATTTTCTATGAATTAACTTAGATTTATTTTAGGAACCCATATCTATTACTGAAGATAAATTTTAAATAATGAAGTAGATCTATAAATTGCATCTGAAGTCTTCCCGATTTATTTATTTATTTATTTTTATAGATCCATGATGACCTATCAATGGAAAATTTTGTTTCAATAGTCAGGGTCACCCACACACAAACTTTTAGGCACAACCCCCTTTCCCAAAGTTTAACAGACAAAGATTCACAGAATTACCCATCCTTCCCGTTCTATAGGGTAACCTTGTCTTCTCCCCACACCATTACCATTAAGTTTATGGTTTTTAACGTGATAATAACAATAAAAAACTTGGCGCTTTTATTATTATTATTATGTTCTTGTTTATATAGCATATCATGGAGATATCTTTCTTGGTCTGTTGATAACTAATCCACATAGGAGATAAATTGGAATTTCACTGGGTCAACTTCTTGTAGCAACAATCACATTTTTAGGAATACTAAAGCATAACCTGCTTCGTACATACTACTGCATGTAACCTGATGTAGGCATGGCATTATAGAATCACAACCTTATTGGTATTTGGGCTGAGCTTCGAGATTTCACCCCTTTTTTTCGCATTCGAAAGGTAAATCCTTGAGTTGATCCAAGACCTGCCTGTAATGACTAGATTAGAGTTATATCCTATTTTCTTTGGTGTAATGACGCCTTCAAGGTCTTATCCATGGAATGGTTCAATGGATTTTTCTAAGAATAAAATTTGATCGACACCCTTTAGCGTTGTTGGGCAGCCCAACCCACGATTCTTCTCCTTATGTCATTCTTCACCGCAGAATTATGTTCTTTTCCTTCTTGGTCTCAACGACTCTCTAGAGTATTTCTAGAATGTCTGCCAACGTGTGGTAGGTGGGTGTCATTTCCTCTGCTTTCTTCGGAAGGCATTCCATTGTCTGAACTTTTCAATTTTTATTTAAGAAGTTTTTGTTTTATATAATTTTTCCGCACAAATTTAGTAAATATATATTGTTAAATCTGGTTGTCTCTCACATAACGAGATATTTCTAGATATATTGTTATTATTATTCCATTTTATATCAATACTTGAAATTTTTCAGTTTTAAATAATTTGTTGCTTAAATTTTATCAAATATATTATTGGATCTGGTTGTCTCTCACTTAACCATATACTACCAAATATTGTTATTATGCTTCCATTTATATCGATACTTTATATTGATATTGAGCAGCATTGATAATACACTAATAGATATGTATGCATCAAACTTAACCATATTTATTTTCCACATATATTATATCTCAATTTATATAGTTAGCTTAATCGTATATATTCCGAGATGTATTATATTCTCAAATATAGATATTATTATTATTCCACCATCTTGTCTTGATGATTTAAGATGAGCAGTGAGATTCCGATAGTCAAATCTAACAATAAAGCAAAAGGGATATAATTAAAATGGGAAAAGAAAGAGAGAGGTGTTCTTTAATATGGCAGGCAAAGGAAGGAAGTGTTTTGGTTGCTGCGATAACTTTATCAATTTTATAAAAACATTATGCTGCAATATTTTATCATTTCATAGATTTCTTAGTTTGAGATATATACGTTTATGATGCAATGATTTATCAGTTTATAGAATTCTCAGTTTTACATATATTTTTATGCTGCAATAAATTTGAGTTTCTTAAGTGAAGGGATTCCTTATCCCATAAGCATAACCAGAGGATCTCTTAGTGAATTTAACATAAGTATATTATCGTTATGATTATCCTTGAATAAGTATCTTTTGATATAAAATCTTGTCAATAGAGTATATATATATATATATAGAGAGAGAGAGAGAGAGGTAATACAAATATAACTGTGACAAGGGTGTTACCTTGATTGTTTATACCTAAGTCTATATTAATGCCCTTACTTTTTCTTCCTTTACAAAACTGTGGTTTCTTTTTCCTTTTATAGTGAATGGTATTTGGGCCTTAGATAAGACAGTTCCTTTAAAATGTTGATGTATGATTGAAATAATGTCCAGATATTAGATTTATCTAGTTGTGTGCAGTGGAATGCCACTTTTGATCTACTGTTGTTTATTTTGCACCATGCACTTGTAGATTCAATGATTGCTATTTCTCGTTCTCCTTGAAGGTTCGTGTTACATGTGTTGGTTTGGTGTTTTTTCATTTGGTGGATTGATGTTCTCGTTTAGCTCAGTAGGAGTGGTCGTGCTTGAGTAGGGCGGGATGGAAACACCTCCTTGTTTCTCAGAAAAATCACCAGTCTTGAGACCTTAAATGATAAAAATCAATGGGAACCTAGGGTTGGGTGTTTCTTATGTGTCCTAGAGGTCCTAACCATGCAGGGTAGGATGGGCGGGTAGTCTTTTTTACTCTTCGTTTGATTGAATGTGGTATGTTGATAGTATGCTAGGTCGTAAGTTCTTTGCTGCGTGATTGCCTGATGTGCTAGTATGCTAGGTCATAAATTCCATGTTGTGTGAATGCATGCATTGTGTTCATTGTCCTGTTGAAATGTTTGAATGTATGGTCGTTATTACTTTCCCTCACAAAAAAAAAAAATGTACGAGTTTTGCATCACTTGTTGTCGTACGATGGGATTGTTACATATAGTGTCAAATCCGTTTCGACCCGCGACTTGGGATCACAACGACTTCCTTGATTAGATATTTGATTATAATGTCACTAATCAAATTGATGTGTATTTGTGTAGGTAATCATGGTTAGAGAACGTTGTGGAGGCAGATCACGGGGTGGTAGGGGAGGAGGCATGACGCCCCCAGTAGAATCCACGCCTGAGGGGTCTAACCCCCAGAGAGACGAACAGATTGTCGGGCAGGAAAAGGTATATGTGGGTGATGTGGTTTGGATAATGAGGTCCTTTCAAAGGATCTTTGAGACATTGATCATCCATTTGGATAGAGATGAGGCCAGGGAACTGACACCCACTGAGGGTCCACCATGAGCTCCGGTCGGTGCAACTGCCGAGGCATTGTTGAAGAATATGGAGATGTGCTTTGCAGTTCACGACTATACCTCCAACATGAAAGTACACATGGTGGTATTTCAACTAAAGTGGAGAACTCTTCTATGGTGGAAGATGCTCCTGCCACAATTGAACATGGTTTTCGAAGACGTGTCATGTGAAATGTTCGAGGAACAATTCTGAGAGAGGTATCTATCTGAGGAATTAATTGAGTGTTAGCTCAATGAGTTCAATGCCTTGCGACAGGGTGACCATACGGTGCCCGAGTACGAGGCCCATTTCATGGATCTTCTTCGCTATTCTCCCCACTTGAATACTGAGTAACTTAAGGTCAACAAGTTTATGTTTGGCCTTAATGTCAACATTCGTGCAAAGGTTAGGATTTCAGTGCCTCAAACCTTGCATGATGTTGTTTAGAAGGGCCTCATAGTAGAGGAGGATCTTATCAGCAGGGGTCAGAGTAGGACTCCAGTGAGAGCAGCAGGGCAAGCATCATCTAGTGTGCAAAAACATTAGACACCAGCTAGAAATTCACCAAGATATCATGGCTTCCAGAGAGGATCCACTTTCACTACACCTTGGTGACCAACACCTCAGCAACAAACTCCTTACAGAGTATCACAACAATCTTGATCTCAGCATCAACAATTTAGAGTTGTTCAGCAGAAAAAACCAGGGTTCCAAGACGGTGGGCCATCAACTTCTAGTTTGGGTACTAGGAGTATTGGATCAAAGAAAGGGTGTTGGACATGCAGAGAGCCAAATTACCAGCATGACTGCCCAGTGGAGAGGACCAAACCATATCTATCAGCTAGACCCACTACCGTGGGAGATTTGGGCAAGGCCCATAAGATTCATGAAGTGGTGAGTAACCACCAGGAAGAGCACCAGTCGACCGTGCTTGAGAAGTTAGGTACTGTCGTTGACCATACCCTTAGTGTTTTTATATATCCAGGTTCTGTAGAGAGTTTTATTTCTGGTGCAACACTAAAAAGAGTTAATGTAAAATAAGTCGAACAGGACGAGTTTAGCTTTGTAGAAATGTCTTCGAGAGACAAACAGAAGGTTGGAGGGAAGGTTATGGGCTGTAGCCTTAACCTGGGAGAGTTTTTCACAAGGGCCAACCTGTACGTCACTATCTTGGGGTATTATGACGTCGTGATCGGTATGGACTGGTTGGAATCGCATCACGTGATACTCAACTGTAAGACGAAATGGTTGAGATTATTCGATGATGAGGGACAGAGACGTGTGATTGTAGGTCAAAACTAGGGATTTTCCCTAAGGTTAATATCTTACTTGTAGCTACGGAAGAGCATGCACAAGGGATGCAATATTTATGCGATCCTTGCGTTAAAATAAAAAGGCATGGCAGAAGGACTAGAAAACCTTTCGTTAGTACGAGAATTTGCAGATTTTTTCCCAGAGGAGTTACCAGGGTTGTTGCCTGAGAGGGAATTGGAATTTACCATAAACCTAAAACCAAGGATTGAACCGATAGCAATAACGCCTTATCGGATGTCGACCCCAGAGTTACAAAAGTTGAAAATGCGGTTGAAGGAGTTTTTGGACCTAGGACTTTATGTCCAAGTGTGTCACCATGGGGTGCGCCTATTATCTTCATACGGAAGAAGGATGGGCCATGGAGACTTTGCATTTAATATCGTCAATTAAACAAGGCAACGATCAAGAATCAATATTCTTTTCCAAGGATTGATGATATGTTTGATCATATGAAGGATGCAATGATGTTTTCAAAGATCGACTTGAGATTAAGGTATCACCATTTATGGATCAAAGAGGATGACATCCCTAAGACCGCCTTTAAGATGGGGTTTGGACATTACAATTTTACTATTTTATCGTTTGGACTGATGAACGCCCCGAGGGCATTTATGAGTTTGATGAACGAGGTGTTTCATGAATACTTGGACAAGTTCGTCCAAGTATTCATTGACGATATTTTGATTTAATCTTGGATGATGGAGGAGCATGACGAGCACTTGTGCATGGTACTACAGTGTCTAGAAGAGAACAAATTGTATGGGAAATTTTTTAAATGCTCGTTTTATCAATTGAAGATTCACTACTTAGGGCATGTCATCTCCGACGAAAGTATTGTTGTGGATCCAGCAAAGGTCGAGGTTAATATGGAATGGCCTGCGTCGACGAATGTCCTCAAAGTGCATAGATTCATGGGTTTAGCAGGATACTATCGATGGTTCATCGAGGGTTTTTCGAAGATAGCAAATCCGATCACAGAATTGAAGAAGAAGAGAAAGAAGTTTATTTGGACCGAGAAATGCACGGAGGAATTTTGGAGGCTCAAGGAGATTTTGGAAACAACACCGATACTAAAGGTCCTGACATGGATGCAGACTTCTTGGTATGCACTGACGCATCCAAGGAAGGCTTAGGCGAAGTCTTGATGCAAGATAGTCGAGTGATCGCTTACATCTCAAGAAACTTGAGAAGGCATGAGGAGAAATATGCAATGCACAATTTGGAGTTTTTATCCATTGTTTATGCCTTGAGAGTTTGGATACACTACCTTATTGGATGGAAATTCGAACTAAAAATGGACTATTGTGGACTACGACACATCTTTATGAAAAGAGACTTGAACGTGTGACAACAACGTTGGTCCGAATTTCTTAACGAGTACAATTTTGATAGTACTTACATAAAAGGAACAATGAACAGAGTGGTTGATGCATTGTGTCGGAGACCACACATATTTTTCGATGATGCCTCTTCAGATGAATCTACATGAAAATATTCTAACTTTACAACACAACGATGAGTGGTACAAAAAGTTCAAGGATTTTATCAAACAAAACACAATGATGGTACCAAAATTTGAGGGATTTATTGTGGACAACAACAGATTTTTGAGATTTAAAAACTGAATTTACGTACTTCCCAACAATGTGTTGAGGAGTTTGATCCTAAATGAGGCTCATAGAGAAGTGTACATGGCTCATCCTGGAGTCATGAAGATGAGGGCATACCTTAAACCCTTATTCTTCTAGAAAGGAATGAAGGCAGACATAGTCAACTACATGGCAAGATGTCTAGAATGTCAACAGGTGAAGGGTAAACATAGATAACTGGTTGGATTACTACAACCACACGATATTCCAAAATTGAAATGGGAGGTCATTTCGATGGATTTCATTGTTGGATTTCCACTGATGGCAAGGAGACATGAATCGATTTTCATGGTAGTCGACACTCTGATGAAGAGTTCTCATTTTATTCCTGTCCGTATGACATATCAGGAACTTGACATAGCTAGAGTTTTCATCAGTGATATTGTGAGGTTGCATGGCGTTCCTAAAAGGATTATATCCAATAGAGGATCGATGTTTACAGGACGATTTTACTAGTTTCCAAAAGGCCTTGGGAACCCAACTTAACTTTAGTACCGTATATCACCCAAAGACAGATGGGAAAACCAAAAGAACAAACCAAATATTGGAGGATATGTTGTGTATGTACGTGATGGACCAACATAAGCGTTGGGAAGAGTTATTTCCACTGGTTGCGTTTTCATATAACAACAGTTATCAAAGCACCATTAAGATGGCTCCGTTCGATTTTCTTTACGGGCGACTGCGTCAGACGCCTTTGAGTTGGGATCGTCTTGAGGATAGGGTCCTGGTGGGGCTAGAAGCGATCCAAGAAATGGAATATCAAATGCAAACAATAAGACAAAGGATGAAGGAATCGTAGGATTGACAAAAGAGTTATGTTGATGCGCATCGTGTTGACTATAGTTATGAAGTTGGCGATAGAGTCTTCTTGCGGGTGAAACTGCATAAGAGTTCGATCAAGTTTGGAAAGGGAGCTAAACTCTCTCCTAGGCTCATGGGACCTTTTGATATTGTGGAAAAGAAGGGTACCATGCCCTATCAACTATCCTTTCCTGATTATTTGAGGCATATGCACGATGTTTTCACGTATTTGTTTTCATACATTATGCCAGTGATCCTACACATGTTATTGACATAAGTTCCTTCCAGGTATCGGAAGAGGGTTCTCTCACGGCGGAGCCAATCTGCATCCTGGACCATTTCATTCGACATCTATGACGTCGAACAGTAGATCAGATCAAGGTTCAGTGGGACAACTATAGTCCACATTCGACGACCTAGGAGGATGCATATGATATGCGTCAACAGTTCCTATTTTTTTTTTATAGCCAAACATATGATACTATGATACACTTTATTTCGGCACTTACATACTGTGAAACTTCAGGACAAATTTTTAAACAAGAGGGGGTGTATATAATATCATGCTCTTGCGCGCACTGAGCATATTTATTCTTTGAGGAAACTTGCATGCAAGTGATCCAGGTCATTATACTATTGGTTGTTTTGATTATGATTATGAGACATTGTGGATTTGATGATATGTTAGTTTTTTTGTGTTTACATCGATAGGTGCTATTGACTGGGTTCTCCTGAGTATGTAGGAATATGGACGTTGAGGATGGCGAGGCATCAAGGAAAATCCTAGGACTGCGGATCGAGTCAGGGAGTGGACTATTAGGGTTTGAATGTTGTTGATGTGACATATGTACATATGAGTAGATATTATGGTGTTGATTGTTATTGGTGATATGATTCATTGATGGATGTAGGATGACGATATCTTGCCGACCAGACTCACATTTGGAGTAAAGGGGACATGCACGAAAATCAGAGACATTGAGGGAGAGGTGTGGCAGCAGCCCTGCAACAACCTACTAGCACTCTCGTTGTGGCTCATATTGTAGGTTAACAATTACCTAGTTAGAGAGACTCTCGATGTCGTGAGGGAATACTGTGACAGTCTCTCATGATGATTCTAAGGGGTGCGCAATAAGGCATGGTCCTCATTCCTTAGAGACCCTTAGTCTCCCACAAGATCACCTGACAAAGTATTGACTTCAAGGGTTTGATGTCTACCAAATTCAGTCAAAAGGCGAGTGGCATGCTTGGAGCACATAGTGCGTCCTGAAGGGAATATCATGCAAATAAAATAGAAAGAGGAGAGTGGCACCCTTGGAACATGTAGTTCATCCTCAAGGGAGCATCACGATTTTAACTGGTAAGTGAATAAACCTAGTTCCTAGAAAACTATGCCTCCTTAGGACCTGGTCAGCCTTAAAATGAATGAGGTGATGAACAAGTTTAATAACATTTTTTTCCATTAAAAATTGTCGCCAAGCCTAGTGAAAATAAAACCTAGGTCTAAGTAGAACCTTTGAACAAAAAATAATTAGACGTATAACAAGAAGGGGGTCAAGAAATTTAAACCTTAATTATTAAACTAAAAATTATATCGGAGGATTAAATTTATTAAAAGGGTAAATGGTTGTTTTTCTACAATTGCTAAATCTGATTTTTAGTTAAACAAAAAAGGGGGAAACTTAAAGAAAAATGGAAACTTAAAGAAAAATGAAAACTTAAAGAAAAGGGGAAACTTAAGGAAAAAGGGGAATGTCTAACTTAGTAAGGAATCTAGGCTTTGAAACTTTCTATTTATGAACTCAATTAGGAATTAAGTAAGGCGTAAGTCATTTAAGAGTTGTAAGGGAATAATGGGACACCAAGGAGCCTTTTTAGGAACACTTTTAGGTGGGTGAGGGAAATAGGATAATTTAATTAATTAATAAATTGATTTTGTGGTCCAAATAGGGGATCGTGCGACATGCGTATGGGGGGGGTTTCCTAATTAAATAAATGAAAAAGGAATCTAATGAGGGTTTGAGAAACTAATGAATAAGAAATTCTATAGAAAGGATGACGGAGGAAGCGTATGGATCACATCTGGCATGTGTAACATTATGCTGCCAAATTTATTCTTGACTGAACTTTCTCTTGTGGGAGTTGGGATACTTAGATTGGGTAACAAGTGGTGGCTCTACCTTGCGAGGTGAGATGGAGAGATAAAATTCTGCCATATTCTGTGTGTGGCCCCTTTGCGGCTCGGGGGGCTCAGGGGGAAGAAGAGTACCCCTAGCGTTGGATGGGAGGTACCAGTGAGGTCTCTATGGTTGGCAAACAGTACTTGGATGGAGCGCAAGCAAGACTCAGACGGGGACCAAGCGCGGGATAGCGACTTCTGGTATTTATCGTCGGTTATGGGTAAGAAATGCTTTGGCGAAGATTGAAATTGATGTTGGAGAACAATGGTGAAATGAATTTCGATAATTTTATTCCAGCTTATAATTGTAATTGTGGCAATTAATTAGTTTCAGTATTTCCTTATTGTTTAATGAAAAAAATATGTGTTGATATGAACTCCTCGTTTCGTAGGAACCCTAATAGAAAAATACACAAATAAATGATTTGCCTCTATGGCATTGTAATCACATTTGTAGTCTGAGATGTTCTAAGGCGCCAGATTAATATTCTCGCCTGTGATGGTTGAGTTCAACTTCCATCATCAACACTTCAAGTTATACATGTTACAGGATCTTCCCGAAGTGTAAACAAAAATGTTCGAAATTTGTTTTTCTATGAATTAAATTAGATCTATTTTAGGAACTGAGATCTATTACTGAAGATAAATTTTCAATAATGAAGTAGATCTATAAATTGCATCTGAATTCCTCTCTGATTTTGTTTTTGTTTTTTTTAATAGATACAACACAAACTTTTAGGCACAACCCCCCTTTCCCGAAGTTTACAAGACAAAGATTCACAGACATACCCATCCTTCCCATTATGTAGCGTAACCTTGTCTTCTCCCGATGCCATTACCATTAAGTTTATGGTTTTTAACATGATAATAACAATAGCAAGCATGACGCTTCTTTTTTTTATTATGTGCTTGTTTATACAATGTATCATGGAGATATCTTTCTTGGTCTGTTGATAACTAATCTGTGTAGGAGATAAATTGCAATTTCGTCGGGTCGACTTCTTGCAACAACAATCACGTTTTTAGGTATACTAAAGAATAACCTACTTCGTACATACTACTGCGTGTAACCTGATGTAGGAATGGCATTATAGAATCAAAACCTTACTGGTCTTTGAGTTGTTCTTTGAGATTTCACACCTTTTTTTCACATTTCAAAGGTAAGTCCTTGATCTGATCCGGAACCTCCCTGTAACGAATAGATCAAAGTTATATCATGTTCTCTTCGGTGTAATGATGATATCAAGGTCTTATTTGTGGAATGGTTCAATGGATTTTTCCAAGAATAAAATTTGATAGACGCCCTTTAGCATTGTTGGGCGACTCAACCCGCGATTGTTTTCCTCGTGGAATTCTTCACCGCATAATTTTTTTCTTTTCCTTCTTGGGCTCAACGAATTGCCAGAGCGTTGCCATAATGCCTGCCAACGTGTGGTAGGTGGGTGTCAGTTCCTTTACATTCCCCGAAAGGCATTCCATTGTCTGAACTTTTCAATTTTTATTTAAGAAATTTTTGTTTTATATAATTTTTCCGCACAAACTTATTAAATATATATTTTTAAATCTGTTTGTCTAACACTTAACCAGATATTGCCATATATATTGTCATTATTCTTCCATTTTATATCAATACTTGAAATTTTTCAGTTTTAAATAATTTGCTGCTTAAATTTTATCAAATATATTGTTGGATCTGGTTGTCTCCCACTTAACCATATAAAGCCAGATATTGTTATTATGCTTCCATTTATATCGATACTTTATATTGATACTGAGCAGCATTGATAATATAATGACAGATCTGGATGTGTCAAACTTAACAATATTTATTTCCCACATATATTATAATCTCAATTTATATAGTTAACTTAACCGTATATATTCCCAGATGTATTATATTCTCAAATATAGATATTATTATTATTCCACCATCTTTTCTTGATGGTTTAATATGAGGAGTGAGATTCCGACAGTCAAATCTGACAGTAAAGCGAAAGGGATATAATTAAAATGGGAAAATAAAGAGAGACGTGTGCTTTAATATGGCAGGCAAAGGAAGGAAGCGTTTTGGTTGCTGCGATAAATTTATCAGTTTTATAAAAAAATTATGCTACAATATTTTATCATTTCATAGAATTCTTAGTTTCGTGTGTGTATATATATATATATATATATATATATATGCTGCAATGATTTATCAGTTTATAGAATTCTTAGTTTTACAGGCACATGAAGGAGGCCTCCAAATGAGCCCAAAGTCGGCCAAATGATAGATCGGGGTCATAGGATCCCCCTCTTGAATTCTCAGGCCGAAATGGTATGGATAACTCCTCCAAACTAAATAGATATGAATCTCAAAAGTGCCTTCCTTCTTTCCAATTCGTCTCACTGCTCTAGAAAATAATTTGAACCATAATGCTCTCTGAAGAGGCACTAGAAATCATGGCTAAGGCCCTGCAAGTAAAACCCAAATGCTCACATGTCCAAGATCCCTCTCAAACTCCTACAACGAACTTTCCCTCATGAATGGTGTGCCCCCCTTGCTGGAAACCCCCAATGGTGTGCCCCTCCTCCTTCTTGTGTCTCTGGTTGGTGTAGAACCCCCAATGGTGTGCCCCTCCTCCTTCTTGTGTCTCTGGTTGGTGTAGAACCCCCCTGCACTGATGTGGAACCGAACTAGAATGGTGTGGGAGAGTATTGCATCTCCGAGACCAAGCTTAGTACAATATAGGTGGAATATTTCACCACTGAAACGTCCTCTAGGGTTTGTTAAGTCAAAACCCCCAATGCTAGGCTCACTAGCTAAAAGCCAGATATCAAAATATGATCATACATGAATGAATAGAGTAGAGGCCCTTACCTTCCTTTTATACTTTTTGTCTCACCTTGTCCCTCCAAATTGACTTTCATTTTATTAATATTTAATTAATTAATTAAATCACTTTAATTAATTAATTAACCTTTTTAGCTCTGAAAATCTCCTTATCTCTCCTTGTGGCTTCCCTAGACACTGCAAGTCACTTCTAGCCATCCCATCCTGTAGTGTTTCTCCTCCTAATTCCAATGAGCTATTACACTAAGAGGTTCCTCCGAGTAGTGTGCCCAAAATGACCTCTTCAATGAATTTCATTGACTTATAGCTCAAAATAGTCAAAATCATGGAAATCATGGGAATGCAACAGAACCAAAGACAACCTGTGCGGAATGGCTCATAAGGATCACATATGATGAGAAATTCCAGCTGGACCTCAGAATGCCTCTCAATAACTCCTGCACTCACTATAACACCCAATTGGCTACTTTGGTCATCATAAACCTATGTACTGTGATGATGTCCCAAAGTGGGGACATTACAATTCTGCTTGCTAGAAAAGTGTTTGTCCTCAAGCAATAACCGAATCCCCTCAAGTATAATGCGAAGATCCCATGTCCACCTGTGGGATACATAGTAGAACCCATCCAAAGATGAACAATCACACATGTTTCCCCCTGAGTCCCATATCAATTCATGAACTGCTAGCCCCTAGGATGCATAATCCTGAAATACACCAACTCTGTGAGTCTCCTGTACATGACAGATGGCCTCATCCTGGAATGAGTCCATCCTCCAAGTCTCTACCAAGATCCACATAGCCTCCATCAACTGCTCATGTTGAGGCCTAAATGAGGTGTTGCAAGACCTCTATGAGACACTCGCAAGCGGCACACCCCTCTCAACACTGAAGCTCAATGGAAAGTTAGAATAACTTTCCCTTGGAATGGTCTAGTCTCTCTTGTGAATAAGTGAAATTATCAGTCATGCAATCCCCGAATCCCATGCTAATCTCTGTCGAAGATCATCATGTTGGCCCTGCACTACTTTGACCATGACTGTGTGCCCCCTGCATACATCCTGAACCCTCCTCTCCTGGGTCCTCCAGCTGAAATACCTGTGACCATTGGACCTATTGTTCATAAACTGTATCAGTGAAGACACCTCTGTAGAAGAAGTACGTGTCCAAACATCTCCATGCCCCATCATGAAGATCAAGCGGAAGAAAAGGTCTCACCCCATAGGACAAGTACCTGCAGGCCCACTCCAAACCAAACCAAGTTGGAGTGTGTGTCTCTCTGGCGCAACCTGGGTCAATATGAACATCCTGCTAACAAAACGGAATCCTGGGTCCCATGGAAAAATTGGAAGTTTATCACTTCCAATCTCCTCCAACTACTCCTGTGTGAGATTGATCATTGTCATAAGCCCTATGTGCTCATCTGCTACCACCTGGCCCATGATGCTCTCTATCACACACTAAGTCTCAACTGACTTCCTATGACGATCCATCTCTCTCTGGTTGGATGCCATAAATATACTCATGATGGGTGGCCTCGGCCTAGGTACTCCACATGCCCCCTACCACTCTCTATCTCTCCTCATGCTAATGTCCATGATAAAAGTTCCAGAAAAAGGTAACAAAGACATCTGTAGCTAACTATAGGAATGAAAAATACCACCTACCTCGACAATCCCAAGGAATCAACCAAGAGCATGTCTACCTGTACCCCTGATAACTGCTCACCTAAAGCCCTCACTAAACCCCAATCATCAAGTACAACCAGAAGTAACTCCTCTAACTGTTGGTAAACCAATCTTCATCTCCCATCACCCATGCAACTGCTGAAATAGTGAAGGTGCTCTCTCATAACTATGTGTTGTTGCAAAGGAGTGACATCTATATGCTCCCCCAATTTTGTCTCCTCCATGCAAGGCAATATACCCCTCTGAATCTCACCATACATCTAGGCATGACTCTGTGAGCTAGCACTCCTCACTGTATACTCTGGCATGCTCATGTCATCTCCTGTAGACTCATGTTGCATCATAGATCCTGGGCGTACTGCTGGATCAACCTCTACATGGAGGTCAACCTCTCTCAGAACATCAATGGAAGTTTCCACCATCAACTAGTGCTCCTATGCTAGATCACCAACATCATCTATCAACATGACTGATTGATACATCTGAGTGTCCACAAAGATAGATGAAGTGGATCTCTAACGAACCTCCTTAAGAGATTCATCTATCCTAGACTTTGATTCTTGAAGGGCTGTCTATGTGCCTCTCAATAATCCTTGAGTGCTCTCCAACTCCTGAGTGAGTCAGTCCATCTCCAACCCCTGCTCCCTCAGGGCCTCATGATACATCTCACCAACCCTCAATAAATAATCTCTATCAGTCAACAACTACTGGTAGTCGGTCCTCATCACAGTACTCTGTTCCTGAGAGTATGAAAGTCATCCATGGTAATTCTCTCATATGAACTACCATGTGCTATTGACGTTATCCAGCAGTAATCTGCCATCAATGCATGCATGTCATCATTGCTCTTGGTGGCTACCATGATCATAGCCTCACTGACTTTCAACTCTGTTGCTAAGTGGTGTAGCTCTTGATCATGGTCATGCTGAAGTGCACCTCATATCCCTCACTGCTATTGTCATTCCTACTAGTGTCAACTCTGGAGTCCCCAAAAACACTCTCTGCATAAGACAACATGTTGAGCTGCCCATTGACTACTGTGCTGCTGGGTCCTCCTGTCTTCCACTACACCCCATCACTAGGTGTTATCTCTCTCTGAATCACACTATATCTTGTATGAGCAGCCATATCCCCCTATGCACTCACCCTGCTACTATCATCTGCACCTAGATCCCATATAGTTGTATCCAGACACGTGCTATGGTCATCATGAATACTAAAGAGTGCATCCCCATCAATTCAGGCCGATCCTGGAAGTAAGTGCTCCATCAACTTGTTAGCGTCCCCAATCTGGTCAACTAATGGAGTCTCTAAAAGCTACGACTCAACCTCCTCATGCTGGTGTGTGAATGTAAGGTCAATTGTCTCCACATCATGTGTCTCCTCCTGGATCTGTGGATCCACCTGTCTATGGTGTGCATCCCCCATACAAGGCTCATCAACCCTATCTAACATGCCACTGACCTCCTCATGTGACGTGGCTATCAAGGGTGTCTGGAAGGATGACATATGTGTCATGACCATCATAGAAAGCCCATCATATGTGGGTGCTAACACATGTGAATCCTCACTAGTGTCACCACTCTGCTAAGGTGGAAGGTCATCAATGGTATGTGATATGTCTGTTGGGACACTAGTGCTATCATCCTTTCCATCTAACTGCCCCTCCAATGTGCAAGGGTCATTATCCTCCTCAAGTGTGCTAGAATCATCAACCTATGTGCAAGAGTCACTATCACTAGCCTCTGTGCAGAGTCACTATCATCATTGGACTGCTCCAAAAGAGTATCTATCTCTCCATCGTCACACACCTCATCATCACTAGCCTCTTGTACCTCAGCAATATGCTTCTTATCCTTACCCCTACACCTATGATCTAGTTCCCAAGGCACCTTGCAACTGTAACAAAGTTTCATGCTCCTAATGGGTGTGGGGTTTTTTTGTGCTTCCCTCCATCTAGCTATTATGGCCATCTATTCCTCTGCTTGTTTGACCTAGAATGTAATCTCATATGTGCTGCACCTAGGATATTTCAAGGATAAATATTGTCGGAAGGTTATTAAGGCCCTGGTTTCCTCACTAAGTTTGTAGTGTTATTCCCATCTACTATGTACAACCTCTCTAGCAAAATCCACAATATCAATTTCCTCTTATGGAAGACCCCTCTATGTCTCTACATGAATATGCTAATTCCCACGGCTGGAAGGAATCTAAGATCTGATACCACTGTAATTATCCCAAGCCATTATGCCAGGATCATCTAGGTTTTGGGTGTCTTTTAAAACTTTTAATGGTTGTGGTATTTTGTCAAACACTTTGTTGATCTACTTGTTTAGATGTGTTTACTTGCAGGATGGCCTCTTGATTTTGGCCTTAGGGTTTACTGATGTGTTATATATGCATATTGTAGAAATAAACAAGAAGATATAACCATGGAAGATACCTCAACCATATGCAATATGATAGACAAGCCAAAACATCTCAAATATGCTTTTATTTATGAAATAGAGAAATATGGTACAATGAAGATGTCGATCTTGAATGCTCAACATACGACTAAGAATATAGACAATAGATCTGCTACAAAATGCTCCATGAAAATACTATAAGCCTCCAAAGGCTAGACAAGAGATGAAGACCAATGCCAAGGTAGATCTGGGCCATACAAAGTGCCAAATCCCCACTGGAAGATGCCACGTTCTGCTGGAACTGTCAACCCCTACAATTTCGTCTTTGTTGCCATCCTTATACACACTTTCAGACGTGAGTTAAGTTCGGCTCACTTAGTGTGTCCTTGGAGGCACAATGCCTAGGTTGACAACCCACATTGTCACTTTGACCGGAACATCTTCCATCTAGGCTCACTCCCAGGTAATCCAAAGGGGGTAGACCTTAGTTACTAGATGATTAGTAGTTAAGTTCTAGGAGTTAGTTTTAATTTCTTAAGGTTAGAGGGGATCTATCCTATGATGCTAAGGAAACAATGCAAGATGCAGAGGGTTAGAATGTAAAGTAAAACCTTTCCCTAGGTCAACTACGACTAGTGCCTAAGGTTGGGCAATGGGATCATCTAGATTTTAGGGTTGTTCTTTACAAATAAATTATAAGTTGTTTACAAGATTACAAAAGAATAAGTTGAACCAACAAATATTAGATACAGTTACTTACAAGTAAAAATGCTAAGATACAAATGATGCAAAGAGCAAGCTAACCACGTTTTATCTTTATGTGTGCAGGATATCAAAGATTAAAGCATCAACATCAACACATCATTACATTTATGAGATCACCATCAATATATCAATATCATCAACACATTTAATAATATTTAGATATTCTAAGCACAAGTATTATTAATATTGTTGAATATTATCCACACTCTTAGTTATTCAACCCACAAAGTGTTTATTAGATTTAGTCCAAGGTTTAGTTATTATGATTTCTTAAGAGTTATCAAATTTTATTAAGCTTTCACCAAAGCCTCCTCCTCCTATTTCCAAATAACTGTTGGATGCTCAATAAGTGTTGCCACCCTAGCTTCACAGGTCATCCCAAAACAAGAGTACTTCTCGGAGAGGACACATCCTATGTGCCGTGAGATAGACCCCTACCTACACCCTCTGTTGTTTTCCTCAAGCCCCATTTTAGATGGTGAAGATGGTGATCTAAGGTACCCTAAAGAGTCTATTAAGTATATATTTGGATTAGGTAGACTTTTAGGTGATTTTTTGAGTGTTTTGAATATTTTAAGACACTTTTTAAGTGTGATTTAGTGATATGGTCGAAACTTTTATGAGCTTAAAAATGTGTTTCTTCAAGCTTATGCAATTAAGAGTGTGAACACATGTAAAGAAAATAAAGATGGCTGAAAAATATTTAAGTTATCACATGCACTTATAAGATTGCTATTAAAGAAAAATCACACTAGCAAGGACAACTTGCCTTCAATATATCGAAAGAAAATTTAGTGTGTGTTTTCCTCTTTAACCATTAAACAACATTCAAGCCTAATCAAGTGGATTCCAATAGATATATGCAATAGAGAAATAAACCATTCACTTATTCAAGCACTTGGAGATTTAAGCATTTAAGATCTAAACATGTGGATGAAGAAAATACTTGAAAATAAACTAAGCAAGTAAAAGATCTAGTTAGGTTACTTATTATGTTGCCCAATAAGCTTAAGACAATGATTATGTGTTTGATCTAAAACAAAAGTAATTATAACATTATCCCATAGATCATTAATCACATCATCAACCACTTAAACTTACCTATTGGGGTATTCCTCTCCCAACTAGGTAGGCAATTAATTTAGTTTGTTTGGTTAGGTTAAGCTCTTTTAGAATTTAGAAATTAGGGCAAACAAGTAAAGAGAGATAGAGAGCCTAAAAAGTAAGCTAGTAAACCAAGCAAGCAACTAAGCAAGCCACAAACCCCATGGCCTAGGTTTGAGAGGTTCCCTCACCTCCAAAACCTCACGGCCTAGCTAAAAAGGAAGCAAGAAAAACAAAAAAAATGAAACCCTAAGCTAGATCTAACTACCCCAATGGCTCATGCATGGGAGGAGGTCGTACCACTTTTCCTCCCACAACTATGAGCCAACAAGTAACCAAAAAAAAGAAGAAAAAGTGAAAGAAAAAATCTAAGAATGGACAAGAGGGTTGAGAGATAGATACCAATCCCTTTGGGGGGTCTTCAAGTGTGGTGTGGATGTCTTTGGGCAGCCAATACCCCTTCCCAACCAGATCTGAAACCTGTAAATCAGCCAGGTATCCTTGCTGATTTTACTACACACAACCAAGCAAAATGAAAGAAAACCCTTGCTTTTTAGGGCAAGAACTTTCTGCAAGAGAAAGAGAGCATATATGTGTAAAAATAACCTATCTGAAGATGTTATGCTAGCTGAAAATGAATGTGGATGAACAACAATAGAGAAGAAGAGTAAAGAGAGAAAAGAGCATGGAGTGTAGTTGGGTCTGAAGTGATCCTTCTTGTTTGAGGTGTTTCCAATGAAACCTTTGAGCCAAACCTACAAAAACATTTTTAGATGATACATATACATGGATAATATATTCAATATGATAATAATATGACACTTCAATCCTATCTAACATATCAAGACATATAGATCTACAAGAACATGCATTGATAAATCCACCCAAATAACATTTTACCTAGGATCCAATGTATATAACCACCAAAGAGAGTCGATACAAGTTTGCCTCATGTGCATAGGAAGAACAAGAACATGAATTTCTCCTCTAGTTATCCTCCAAAGATTTCCTTTATTATTACTCAAGAAAATGGGTCTTGGAGAGAAAATACTCCAAAACCCTAAGAGAAGAGAATGAAAAAAAATGGAATAATGGAGAGAGAGAGAAATGAAAATCAAGTAGCATAACAATAACTCAAGATATGGTGAGTTGGTAGTGAGGAGAGGGATCTATTTATACTTGGAGAGGCAAACCTACCTCTCTTGGATCAATCCTAAGTGTCCACCACCAAGCATAAGAGTAGATCTCAAGGCTAGGACACACCATCTAGGGTTTAGATCATAGATCTAGGGTGTAGATGGGTGTGGGAGATGTTGGAATCACACAAAACACAAGTGATATTCTATGGGATTCGTGATAGGGAAGAGGAAGAGGCCTCAATAATTAAAAATGAATTTTCCTTGGAGATCAACAAAAGGGGGGCGCAACTCTCCTTGGAGGGCGTAAAAAAATGGGGAAATGGAAGAAATGGAGGGGGATTAATGAGAAAAAAGGAGTGGGATCACCCGAGGAGGTGATGTGGGGTTTAAAGGGAGTCATAACTCATGCGATGGGGCCCCATTTAAGTCACAACATCCACCATCAAGGAAACACATCAATCCCCCTAGGGGGGTGTAACTTTTGAGTGAAAAGAGGTTGTAAGGGGTTAGAAGAGGTTGGAAAAGGTTAGGAGGGTCATGTTATGATTAGGGGTTCTCTCTCTAACCTTTATTCCATCATTTTACATCCTGTAAATCATTATTACAATTTTTACATTTTTTCCAATGTTTGGACTTTAGCAATTAAAATTGTTGTTTTAGACTGACTCACACTCTCGGTGGACAAACCCATGGCTAAAATTTTAAGAATGAGATGAAACTTGGTCCATGGATGTGGCGGGGTGTTATTCCATTTATTTTGAGAAAAAATACCCCTATCAAAATTCCAAGGACCTAGTTTTTACAAGTTTTTCTCAAAAATAATTAATTAATTAAATAATTGAACCTTCAAACTTAGGGAAATTTAATTTAAAATTAATTAATTAAAAAAAACTAACTTAGACTCAACAAGATTCCGCGAAACTTTCTAAGATGTCTTGCATGGTCACCTACAATGATTTCCTATAATAGTTACCAAAAGATAATCCCACTAGAACGTTGTTCACCACTTTGGAGGAATTATTGGAAGTGTGAGGGAAAAACTCAAGGGAAATCAAGAGGGTTGAAAAGCCCAATTGATAACTTGGGGATAAAACACCCTCAGTGAAAGGAACTATCCCAGTGAACCGATCCCAAGTTAACCGACCTACACATGACTCATGCAGACCTATTACATTATTAACCCACACAGGGGTGAGGAAATTCCAGATACAAAAAGAAGTGTTGGGGCCAAACATGCCATGAAGAACCAAAGTCTTTGACAAATTTGCATCTGATGATGCATCTCTTCATGGCTCATGGAGTTGACCACCTGTGTTGGAGAGGCGGTCAACAGTCCCTACTTTCAAAGAACTCCAAATGCTACGCTGAAGATGCCAAACTATAGATCGGGATGAGTGGAAACTTCTCCTAATATATCAAACCAAAATACCAAGGGAAACTCCTCCAAATGCTAAATCCTCCAATTGAGTTGCTCCCTCCTAAAACTGCCAAACCCTACAATTTTAGCCCTGATGAATGAGGCCTCCAAATAAGCCCAAACTCGGCTAAATGATAGATCAGGGTGATAGGATCCCCCTCCTAAAGTATCAGGCTGAAATGCTATGGATAACTCCTCCAAACTGAATAGATATGAATCTAAAAATGCCCTCCTTCTCTCCAATTCGTCCCACTGCTCTAGGAAATAATTTGAACCATAAAACTCTCTCAAGAGGCACTAGAAATCATGTCTAAGGCCCTTCAGGTAAAACCCAAATTCTCAAATGTCTAAGAGCCCTCTCAAACGCCTACAACGAACCTTTCATCAAGAATGGTACGCCCCCCTTGTTGGATTCCCCCAATGGTGCACCCCTCCTCCTTCTTGTGTCTATGGCTAGTGTAAAACCCCCCTGCACTGATGTAGAACCAAACTAGAATGGTGTGGGAGAGTATTTCATCTATGAGACCAAGCTTAGGACAAGTTAGGTGGAATCTTTCACCACCAAATCATCCTCTAGGGTTTTTTAAGTTAAAACCCTCAAAACCCTCAATGTTGGGCTCACTAACTAGAAGTCGGATATCAAAATATGATCATACATGAATGAATAGAGTAGAGGCCCTTGCCTTCCTTTTATACTTTTTGGCTCACCTTGTTCCTCCAAATTGACTTTCATTTTATTAATATTTAATTAATGAATTAAATCACTTTAATTAATTAATTAACCCTTTTATCTCTGAAAATCTCCTTATCTCTCCTTGTGGATTCCCTGGCCACTGAAAGTCACTTATGGCCATCCCATCCTGTAGTGTTCCTCCTCCCGATTCCAATGAGCTATTACACTGAGAGGTTCCTCCGAGTAGTGTGCCCAAAATGACCTCTTCAGTGAATTTCATTGACTTATAGCTCAAAATAGTCAAAATCATGGAAATCATCAAAATGCAACACAACCAAAGTCAACCTATGCAGAATGTCTCATAATGATGAGATATGATGAGAAATGTCAGCTGGACCTCACAATGCCTCTCAATAACCCCTGTACTCGCTATAACACCCATCTGGTTACTCTGGTCATCATAAACCTTTGTACTGTGATGATGTCTCAAAGTGGGGACATTACATCTTATGTTGCAATAAATTTTAGTTTCTTAAGTGAAGGGATTCCTTATCCCATAAGCATAACCACTGGATATCTTAGTGAATTTAATTTAAGTCTATATAGGTAATATAGACTATTACCATTATGATTGTCCTTGAATAAGTATCTTTTGATATAAAAGCTTGTCAATAAAGTATATATATATATATATATATAGGTAATACAAATATAATTGTGACAAGGGTGCTACCTTGATTGTTTATACCTAAGTCTATATTACTGCCCTTACTTTCTCTTCCTTTACAAAATTGTGGTTTCTTTTTCCTTTTATAGTGACTGGTATTTGGGTCTTGGATCAGACAGTTCCTCTAGAATGTTGATGTATGATTGAAGTAATGTCTAGATATTAGATTTATCTCGTTGTTCGTGGTGGAAGGCCACTTTTGATCAGTTGTTGTTTATTGTGTGTCGTGCACTTGTAGATTCAATGATTGTTATTTCTCGTTCTCCTTGAAGGTTCGTGTTACATGTGTCGGTTTGGTGTTGTTTTGTTTGGTGGATTGATGTTGTCTTTTATCATAGTAGGAGTGGTCTTGCTTGAGTTGGGCGGTATGTAGACACCTCCTTGTTCCTCAAAACAGTCGCTAGCTTTGAGACCTTAAATCGTCAAAATCAATGAGAACATGGGCTTGATCGTTGCTTATGTGTCTTGGAGGTCCTAACAATGCAGTATAGGACATGAAAGTAGTCATTTTTACTCTTCGTCTAATTGAATTTTGCATGTTGCTTCCCACTTCCTAATGTGATAGTATGCTAGGTCATAAGTTATTTGTTGCGTGATTGCATGCGTTGTGTTTTTCATCATGTTGCAATGTTTGGATGCATGGTCATTATTACTTTCCCTCACAGAAAAAAA
>ML800348.1:83076-98708 GCA_009831015.1 Picea engelmannii | reverse complement strand
ATATATATATATATATATATATATATATATATATATATGCACATATCTTAAAAAATTGTTCTAAAAAATAACCTTTGAACTATAATTCACCTCTAAAAAATATACCCTACTTCTAGGTAGCATTTCATTAAATCCTACATTCATGGTCGTGGATAGTGATACATTAATAATCAATATAAATTTAATAGTTGTGTGATAGAAATGAGGTGTCTTTTTATATACACAGGTTTAGATTATTGAAATACACCATGTTCTATTCTAATCACAATTTGTGTGAGATGTTCAATGTTGAGGACACATAATATTTTTTTTTGAAGTTTCATAAGCTATGCATTCTGTTAGACAACGAAAGTAAATAAATGATAAAACTAGAGCATAACCAAGTAATATTAAACCGATAACAACACTCGTACAATTGAAATAGTGAATTATGTGGAAACCTAATACAACAAAAAAACACGGGGAAATGAAAATCAATATTCTTATTATTCAAGGGAGAATTACAATATCCAACGCATGCATACAACCATCCTCTCCTCACATACACACTTCACTCCACAGTATTGTGTATTTCTCACACACTCTACAGACATTGCACTCTCACCTCTATGGGTATGATCGTATACGTAGCATCTCTCAAACAATTAGACAAACTAATTATAATTAGATCCACTAGTTACACAAATTGTTCACAAAAGAGTGCATGCATGCACATTCTTGATATAGCTGATATGCATGTGCATGTGACCGCATGAGAAATTGGTGGCATATTTCCATCAATATCCACCTTGACAACAATTTACTTGATATATCATGCCCTAATTAATTCATCATCTTTTCTGCAATCCATGAGAATCCAAACAACATCACAACTTCTCTAACAAAACTGGTTTCATAAACATGCTTGCAGAATTCAATTTTGTATTGAATTTTTCCAAAGCCACTTCCCCTTCATCAACCACCTGGCTTATAAAATGGTATTTGATAGAAATAGGATTTGTCTTACTGTGATAAGATGGATTTATTTCCAAATGAACAACACTTTGAATATCTCAAAATACTTTCGCCTTGTCCTGCATCCTTCCAAACTCACCCAGCAAACCTTTTAACCAAATTGCCTCCTTACATGCATGTGAAGAAACCATATATTCTTCCTTAGTAGTGGATAAAGAAACTACATTTGGAATCTTTGACATCCAACTAACAGGTCCTCCTGCAAGAGTAAAGACATATCCTGAAGTGGATCTCATTTTTTCCAAGTGACCTGCAAAATATGAATCTACATAACCAAAAACTAAATCACTAGAACCATGATAGGTGATAGAATAATTACTTGTGCCTCTAAGATATCGAAGCACCCATTTTGTTTTTTCCCAATGCTCTTTACCTAGATTTTCCATGTATCTACTAACAACACCAACTTCATGTGAAATATCTAGGCTAATACTCACCATCTCATACATCAAACTTCCTACTACATTATCATATGGTACATGAGACATATAATCATTTTCTTCGTCATTAATTAGAAATAAACCTGAAGAAATCTTGAAATGGGAATCCAAAGGGATCTATATCGGTCTTACATTATTCATACTGAATCTCATAAGTATTTTTTCCACATACTTCTGTTGTGATAACCACAACTTACCATTTTTCATGTATCTATGTATCTCCATACCCAAGATTTGTTTTCCTGCTCCTAGATCCTTCATATCAAATTCCCTAGCCAAGTGAGCCTTTAACCTATTGATTTCGACCATGATATTGATTCCCACAATGACATCATAAACATATAACACAAAAATAATGAACATGCCATTTTCCAACTTTTTAAATTAAACACAATGATCATATTCACTTCCTGTAAAATTTAGGCTCACCGTGAAGGAATCAAGCTTCTTGTACCATTTACTGGGAGATTGTCTCAGGCCATACAATGAATTCTTGAGTTTGTAAACAAACCTCTTATTGTAATTCTGAACAAATCCTTCTGGTTGTTCCATATGTATATACTCATCTAAATCTCCATGTAGAAATATTGTTTTAACATCTAGATGCTCTAACTCAAGATCAAGTCAAGAAACTAGTGCTAACAAAACACGAACTGAAGCAAGCTTCACAATTGGTGAAAATATATCATGAAAATCAATACCTTCCTTTTGAGTATACCCTTTTGCTACTGATATTTCTTTATCCCTTTCGAATTTATCATCAACACTTTTTTTCAGTTTGTAGACCCATTTGAAACCGACAGCCTTCCTGTCCTTTGGAAGTTCTACCAGGTCCCATGTTTTATTCCTCTTTAAGGAGTCCATTTACTCTTTCATGGATTTCTTCCATTGAGCACCTTCAGATACGTTAATTGCTTCCTGATAACAACTAGGTTCTCCATCAATAGAAACAAAATCCATAGATGAAACATAATTGTCATACCTTGTAGGAGGATTCCTGGCCCATGAAGATCTCCTTAGAGATGGTTGAGGCATATCCTCAGTTTCCTAGATATTTTCTACATCTTCATATTCTTCTTCTGGAACTTATTCATGCTCATCCCTTTCTAAAGATGGTTGAGTTTCCAATTGAATTTGTTGCACTTGCGGTACTTGTTCTTGTTTCTCTTCAACATCTACCAGTTCTATTTTTAAGAGTGAGGATTCATCAAATACTACATCTCTCCTAATGATTAACTTGTGGGTAGTAGGCTCCCACAATATGTACCCCTTAACTCTATCACCAAATACTACATCTCTCCTAATGATTAACTTGTGGGCAGTAGGATCCCACAATATGTACCCCTTAAGAGTGATGATTCATCAAATACTACATCTCTTCTAATGATTAACTTGTGGGCAGTAGGATCCCACAATATGTACCCCTTAACTCTATCACCATAACCAACAAAAACATATTTCTTTGATCTAGTATCTAACTTAGAATGTTGATTTGTAGAAATAAAAGCATAAACATAACAACCAAATATTATCAGATTTGAATAATCACACGAATGACCTGTCCATACCTCTTCTGGAATATTACAATTTATTGCAGTTGATGGTGATCGATTTATCAGATAACATGCTATAAGAACTGCTTCTTCCCACAATTCCTGCTACAACTTGGCATTATTGAGCATGCTCCTTGCTCTCTCTAGAAGAGTATTATTCATGCATTCAACCACACCATTTTGTTGAGGAGTATAAACCACGGTCTTATGTCTTTTGATCCCATCTTCCTTGCAATAGTTTTCAAATTCAATAGATGTGAACTCACCTTCATTATATGTTCTTAAACACTTCATTGACCTGTTAGTTTTCTTTTCAACCAAAGATCTAAATTGCTTAATGTATTAAATACATAAGCTTTATTTTAAGTAAATAGACCCAAAAATTTCTGGAGTAATCATCTATAAATGTCAGAAAATATGATGATCCTCCAAAATAAACTGTAGGGGATTGTCCCCAAACATATGAATGAATGTAATCAATGATACCTTTTCTTATATGTTTTCATGTTTTAAACTTATGTCTACATTGTTTTCCAAAAACACAATACTTGTAGAAATTCAAATTCAGAAACTTTAAACTGGGAAGTGACTTACGATCAACCAATACCTTAAGCCCTTTCTCGCTCATATGACCCAATCATTGATGCCATGAATGAACAGAGTCACTTGCACCTTCAGATGCTACTGCTGCTTGATTTATTTTTTTCCTTCCTTGAAGCTAATAAAGGTTTTCGATTCTCTTTTTCTTCATGACTACTAATATTCCCTTGGACACCTTCAGTACTCCAACTTGAATTGTACACCTGTAACCAACAAAATCTAGAACTCCCAAAGATATCAAGTTCTTTCTAAGTTTGGGTGCATGCCTTACATCTGTTAATGTTCTTACAAAACCATCATGCATTTTAATCCGGATGCTACCAAATCCAACAATTTTACAAGAAAAACCATTTCCCAAAAAAACAACGGCATCATCAATAGATTGGTAAGCTGAGAAACAATTTATATGAAGACACATATGGTTGGATGTACCAGAATCTAACAACCAATGCTGATGTTGATTTTAAACCTCACAAGTAGACAATACCTCATCAACCATACATGAACATGAACTTGAACTTGTTTCAACTAAATAATCTTTCTTTTCTTCTTTTGTGGAGTCCTCAGATGCATTCTGTGTTTTCTAGTAATCCTTCTTGAGATGCCCAGATTTGCCACAGAACCAACATTTATGCTTACTCTTCTTTCCTTTTGACTTAGAACTTGATGTACCTCTCTAACGTTTCCCTCTTTCTATAGATCGATCCCTGAACACCATTGCTTATGTTGTTGAGGTTTTTTTACTAGATCATTTTCTCATCTCCTCAGACAACAAATCTCCCACAACCGTGTCATAATCAAATCTGTTGAGAAAAACCACATAGATGTGACTAGATGATCCCAAGACTCAGGAAACAAACACAGTGGTGTAACCTCCTTGTCCCAATTTTCGTAAGTTACGTCCATATTAGATAATTGACAAATCAGAGTATTGAAAACATTCTAGTGATCAACAATTTTTGTACCTTCTTTCATCTGCAAGATGTAAAACTACCTCTTCAAGAAGATTATGTTCGTCACGGACTTTGTCATATATAGGCTCTCTAGTTTGTTCCATAAGCCTGTTGTTGGCTCCTCTTCAATGATGTTAACTAACACGTCATTTGCCAGACACAAATGAATGGTACTGAGGTCTGTTGCATCCAGATATTCCCAGTACTTGTATCTCATGCTTGTCAGTTTCTTTGTCTTTCCATCGAACGCCCTTTGCAATCATTGTTGCACAAGTCGATCCTGCATCTTGAGTTTTCATAGCACAAAACTATTCTTTCCACTAAATTTCTCCACCTCAAACTCAAAACTCTACATTTTTGCCATTAACACAAACTCCCAAACCACTTTTTATAAAAAAACCTTACATTTTTAAAATAAAGAAACAATGATATAGATTTAAAGTTAAATACCCAAAAATATAAAATATTAATTAAAATATTTAATAAATAAATCATACATATCTCATATATGTTTAAAATTCTTTAAAAATATATATATGCTCTCCAAAAAATAACTTTATATGACATCCACCTTTTAAACATCCATTGACTTGTTTAAGAATGGTTTGAACTTTATGAAGAATAAAGTATTCTCCACCTCACCCTTTTTTTTTCATTAAAAAAAAAGCTCACCACCATGTCTTATGCATAATAAGACAAGAAATGGTTCGAACTTCATACCAATACCAAAACCAACTTTAATTTATCGTTATTGTTAGATCGACGCTCTTGTAAGCCTGCAGGGTCGCGCCGTTTTGGAGGATAGCGCACCATGACGGTGGAAATGGGGGCGACTATTTTCTGGCACTATGTGGTGCACGAACTGGGCGTGTCGATGTTGTGAAAATCTCTATTCTTTAAGTGTTCGGAGTGTCGGCGTGTTTCTAACATTTTCTAGGTATTGTTAATGACCTGAAACACACTCGATTATGTCTTCTGTTTTTAGAAAATATCTAAGTTTTTTTAGTACTTTGGTTTGCTTGTTTTTACATGTCAAAAATATGTTCAAAGGTTTTTGCGCTCACAGGTAATCTGCACACAATTTGTCTTGGATTACATGTGATACCTATTCTACTTGTTCGGATACCACTTGTTACATTGTAGAAGAAAAACAAATCATAAAACCAGAGCATAAACAAGTAATATTAAACCGACAATAACAATTACACAATTGATACAATGAATTAATAGAAATCCAATACAAGAAAAAACCACGACGCAATGGTAATCGATATTCTTATTATTCAAGGGAGAATTACAATAGTCAACACATGCATACAACCATCCTTTCCTCACATACATATTGCACTCCACAATATAATGTCTTGCTCACACATTTTACACACATTACACTCTCACCTCTATGAGTATGCTCATATATATAGCATCCCTCAAATAGTTAGACAAACTAATTATAATTAAATCTACTAGTTATACAAATTGTTCAAAAAAAAATGCATACATGCACATTACTAATATAAATGATATGTATGTGCATGTAATCACATTAGAAATTGATTGACATGTTTCCGACACATTCTTCAATAATTTTTATGTTTGCATTGAACGCCTCTCATCATCTTATTGTCAACTTAGGGTTAGTCTCACAATTTTCTTCAACATTAAGTCGACGTTATTCATATTCAACTTAGGTAATTTAAGTTTTTTTGGTTCAATAACTTTTAAATTACAATGATCCATTATAAATAAAAATCTCAAAAGTGATACTTTCTTCGTGAGTGCTTTCCTTTATAATATATCATTATAAATAAAAATCTCAGAAGTGATTCTTCATGAGTGCTTTCCTTTATGATATATTATTACATACTATTGTAATGTTGCATTTTTAGTAAGAAGGACAACTTATTCAACATGATACATCATTACCAACTTGATTCAATGATTCAAATTTTGGAAAGTTTATATCTCTTATTCTAATTAACCAATGAATAAAGAAATATGAATTTTAGTGTACAGTTCATTACAAGGGTAGTAAAATATTTACTTTGCTACATGAGATAGAAAGTCTTATAAATTTAAAAATAAGGGATATTTACACCTTGTATCCTTACATTACTTAAACCTTCGTTAGAATATGCACATAGTCATATTAAATTTATTGTGCATTAACTCAAAAGATTATTATTTTACATTTATTTTGGAAAAGAGTATGAAAACATTATGAAGGGTGCACATTTTCTCTCTAGGTTTAAATCTGATTTAAACACTCCAAAATATATATTTATATTTCCAATTATTATTATAAATTTTTTTTTAATATTAATTTTTTTTTTTTTTTTTTTTTTATTATTATCATTTTTTTGTTGTTGTTGTATAAATTATTTTTTAATTATATTTTTGTTTGAGTTAGATTTTGATATATTGATGATGATGATGGTGAATGAGACCAAATTTGGTCTATTATACTTTAAAAAGGTAAGGGATTCTTTAGAATTTTATTTCTATGTTCGAAAAGCATTAAGAGAAGCATTCCAACATCATCATCGCTATGGTGAGTTAGAAGGTTAGGAAGGTTGGTAGTGTGAAAAAAAATTTGAAAAAAAAAAAGTTCTAATGTAGGTATATGCGAGACATTTTAAGAGAAAGTGTTTTTTTTATCTTGAACCCTTTTAGTGTCAAAATGTGACAAATTATTTCATCCCACGACATTTTGGGAAGTGTCCAAGGCCCAGATTCACTATGGAGATTGTGAGAATTTGTTCTTATTTTAGCATGTTTATTTTGTTCTTTACACTAGCCAAAATAGAAAGATATTTTTGATCATTTAGATTAGGGTTGATAGCCTCCTTATAGTATCTTAATTTAATTTTACCTTGAAATTCGTTTTTCACCACAATTTCTCCTTAAATTTAAATTGAATAATAATTTTAGTAGTATCATTATTCTATACTATGACTTCTTCCTTTATTCCCAAATTATTCAGTGAACACTAGTTATATTTATGCCATCCTTGCTTGATTTAGAGGTTGTTTTGGCCTTCTATGTTGTTTAACTTATTCTTTTGCACAAGGTACTTAGTCATAGTCATTCTCTCAAAGAGGAAAAACTCTCTTCTATGAGGAGGATATGATATGGTGCATTTCCTTTAATATTTATATTTATAAGTTATAAAAAATTTTTGGATCTAATCTATACTTCTCCATGTTTTGCTATATATTTTTAATCCCCAAACCTCACATCTATATGAAATAATAGGAGTGATGAGAGTGTCAGGTAGGAGTACTTTATTATCCCATAACCAAAGGTCCATTGATTTGTAGTTGTTTTCAAGAACATAATAATCTCTCCACCCTCCATTTATCATTTTCTCAATGCTATGGTTCCACTTGAGCTTCTGATGAATATCAATTCCAAGCTATTTCTACGAAGGATATTTATTCAAGTTGTTGTCAAATATATATCAGTATTATAAGTGATCTTTTTGGATTCAATAATCGTAACCTTTGTTTTGTCAGTATTAATGGTCATACCCATACTAGAGTAGAAATACTTGATGATTCTTAGTTGATTTCCAAGGTCATAGGGACGCCTTGCCATAATAACAATATCATCGGGGTAAAGAAGGAGAATGATGACAATACCAGTGAGAATTGGGTTGACACAACCTTATTCTTCTAAACAATCTTCTAACTTGTCAATGTATATGCCAAAAAGGGTAAAGGATAGGGAACAACTTTTCTTGACTCGATTACAATTAATTTCTTCCAATAGCCCTAAGTATTCATAAATTTGGCAATAATGTTATAATATATAATGTAACACCCCATGTTTTAATCCTTATGAAATAGAATGCATTATGTAATTTTTACGTAGGCTAGTGAGTCGGTAAAGTTAGAAAGGGGCCAGAGTGGCTATAAATGTAATACATCTACATATATTAATAAAATGCATCATTGTCTGCGAGACAAACAAGGACAAAAGAGACATGCAACTATGATTCCACGAGAAAGGGGGCTTAAGGGAATAAGTATTTTTATTAAATTATATTTACCCATTTTGGTTTTAATTGAGAAAAGTGGTTACATGCGATTCTTGGGGAGACCATGTGGTTATTGGTTTTTGTAATTATATAAACCCTACCTATGGGATATTTGGGGGTTGTTCTTTGTTCTTGGTTAATCATTTCCTTTGGATAATTTCTCATTCACTCTTGATCATTCATGTTCTCTTGGGCCGAGCATGGAAAAAAATGGCTGGAAGAGGAGATCCATTCCTAGCTGGATGTAATAAATTATTGATTATTCTAGGTGGGATTGGATGCCTATGTGCATGATATTGATGGAAGTTCAAAAATAACTATCCACAGATGAGAATCCTTGAAGTTTCCAGCATGGATATTTTCTGACCAGTAGCACTAGAGCCTTGGAGAGAAACGGAACAGCCTAAGGGACTCCATCGTAGAGAAAGGGTTTCATTTCTTTGGGTTTTGCAGGCTGAAGGAGAAAGAGAGATGGAAATTAGGATTGTTGTGTGTTTGGGAAAACTTGAGAGATTAGCCAAATGTTGTGTGGTTTAGATTTTGCATAGGACCCATCCTTGTGGATTCATAGCCCTCACTCGGGGCTGACCTACTTTTGAGAATTGGAACAATATTATCTATGGTTGGGAGGAACATCCTTGGTCTGCATCCAGTTGGTGAATGTTTGCTTGAAAAGATAAGTGCTCTCTATTTTTTATGTATAATGTATATTCCACTATGTATATTTATCTAGAAGATGTAATTTCATGTGCATGCTTGTTGGTTATTGTTGTGCATGACACATTGTTCCTTTATTTTATGTTGTAGCATGAATATTGATTATTGCATGTGTGGTTGTTACACTCTTTCATTCTTGATATTGAATTAATTATTACCAAAATTCAAGATCTGATTTTGAAGTGCATTTTGAGGTAGTGTGCTCAACCTGGGGTGGCTGGGTATGTTACAGATTGGTATGAGAGCTTCTCATTGAAACACCAGATTGGTATGGTTAAGAAATTTTGGACATGGTATCATGTGATGGAAAATTAGTTTTCATTGATCTAAACCATGGGAAAAGTATGCAGAAGAATGCGCATGAGGAAAGAAAATCTCATGAGAAATAGTGTTGCAGAAATCGCATAGAAGCTAGAGTGCCATGCAGAAAGAGATCCTTTGTAAATAATCATGCAATCATGACCATTAGATCTGGATCCAGATAAGAAAGAGTCGTCATATCCAGTTGACAAATTTTGGGTATAACTAGAGCCATCAGATCAAATCAATAGATCATCAGTCATTGATCGAATCCAAGCAAGATATAGAAAGTTTCGAGACTTTGAAACTTCGCCACTTCGGTGATTATTGGAGATAAGGAAGAGGCATGAAATCTCAAAGTCGCAAAAACTTGAAATCTTGGTTCAGACCTCTAGCTCTTAAGCCGAGATGCACTCACAAGATCATTCAAATTTCCCTCTCTGAGCCAAAGTGGCTCTATCGGATCCCTATCGGAACCTTCAACAATTTCGATCCACAGGTCCTTATGAATTGAGCCTTCATGGAAAAACACCAAGCATCAAACCAAATCTCCTTGGCCATAAAAACATCGCGCCCTTCGCTAATTCAGGCTTTTGGGTTTCGCAATATCGCGATCCTTGATGTCAAGTTTCTTGGCCCTCTATTACCAAAACCCAAAATGCCGATTCGCCAAAACGTATTCAGCAAAGGCTGGCTTCTCAAAGAACCTTCCGCCAATTCAGAATTTTGGACTTCGCAATTTTGCGAATCCGGATGCGAGGCTTCCGGCTCTTCCACCCACGAAACCCCGAAATAGTCAACGTAACTTGACTCTTCCTGGCGATAAGTGTGCCACCTGTCTTTTCAACCTTTGTGTCTTTCTACCTTTGACGTAGAGTCCTGCCACCTATCAATCTTTCGGGTTTTCGGGACTCTCGCTCCCAAAGCACTATCTTCTCCATTTCCTGACACCCGAAGTGTCGAAATCCTGAAATCCATGTCACTTCCTATCACAACCCGTGATTTTGGGACTTTCGTTCCACTGCACTCAACTCCTTATCGTCAGGATCCCCGAAATGCCGAAATGATCTGATGGCTTGTGAGAACCACGATCAATGGTCTATGTTGGTTCCGGATCCTAGAGTGACGAGTTCACCTGCCTCTAACCACCGTGCAACTTCCCTGGATCCTACGGTCCCCGCTACTTCGCGAATTCTTCACAGAGAATTTCGACCACTCGTTTGTTTCAGACAACTTCCGCGAAACAAATAAAGATTCCTCCTTCCGAATTTACTTCTGTTGGATGACTTTGACCCTCGTCTCCCTTCGAAGTATTTAAAACCTCGTCCTCCTTTGAAGTGCTCAAAGGTTTTAACTCTCATGAGCTTTCATTGGCAACTTCAAGCCATGAAAGAACTCCTGCACGCACTCCTTGCGACACTTCTTCAAATACTTCTAAGTATTCGACCTTCTTGATTCTATGCACTCCCTGCAACAGTAGTACTTCAACTTTCAACCTCAGTTGATAACTTCTAAGGTATCTGCTAGCCTGCACACACCTTGCACGGTTCCTGTGATATTCCTACACTTTTGTTGGAATGAGAAGAACGGTATCCCTCCTGAGCTTTTCAGAGATGAAACTCTGATCCTTTGTCAATGCACTCCTTGTGGAAGTTTCACTGCACTCCTTGCAGGAACTTCTCACTCAGGATGAGAAACAATTGAAACTCATTCACTTCCTCTCTCAGACTTCATATACTTAACATGAAATCATACATTTAACATAGAATAACAACAAAAGCATAACAGAGAGTATAAAACAAATGTAGGCATACCATTCATCATGTAAAGATAGAAAACATCATCACACCATGAAATCTGATTCAAAGCTTCATATATTAATTGAAAGCTCCTGTACATGGACTCTTCTATAGCTCTCTCTCTGTAGCTCTCTTCTTCTTCTCCCCTATGCTAATGTGTTAATGATACAATGATATAAGAATGAGGGTGTCTATATCCGTTTTCCCTCCTATGCTCTAAAACTGTCTAATCTGGAATTTAAATCTACCTACTTTCATTAACTGGGCATAAATGCCTTTTACATCGACAGATGAGAGAAGATTGCTCAAGATCTATTTACAATCACCTATTCATAAATGCACGTATTCCTTCCTTAACTATTTCATTAATATTCCTTCCTTATTATTTCAAAATATTTCAAAGCATTTTCAACATGTGCCAAAAATGCATTGTGCTCATCCCAACTGTCTTTCTCCTCCATGCTTGCTTGTTGCTGGCGATGCTCCTGCATCATACTCCCTCACTTGAAAATTTTCATGGACTCCTATTCATGAGTTCTTGCATAGTCTGTCCATGCTTTTGAATCTCGGCTTCATTCTCCCAACTGGCATCTTCAATTGGATGTCCCTTCCACTTGACTAAGTATTCAAAATACTCTTTTCTCCTGGTCCTCTTGCTGATTCTCTTGTCAAGTATTCTTTCCATATGTGTCTTTTTAGCTACAGGCATTTGTTTATTCCACTGAACCTCTGTCTGTTCACTATTTGCTCCTGCTTCTTCAACTCTGTAAAGGTACAAATCTAATATGTTGAATATCGGTGAAATTCCGATCCCATCGGGTAATTCCATCTCATATGCATTTGCCCCAAATTTCTTCAAGACCCTGCATGGTCTAATCTTTTTCATTTTCAATTTGTTATATGTTCCCCTTGGGAACCTTTCCTTCCTCATATGTGCAAGTATCATATCACCAACTTCAAACTGAAGTTCTTGCCTGTGTTGATATGCTCTACGCTTGTATTCTTGGCTCGAACTCTGCAATCGCTCCTTGATTCGGCTGTGAAGATCCTTCATCACTTCTGCAAAGTCCTCTGCACTAGCACTCTTGAATTCATTTTGTTCTGAATATCTCAATTCAGAAACTCCCCTTGGCTGCATTCCATATACAATTTGGAATGGACTCTACCCTATGCTTCGATTGATCGAATCATTATAAGCAAATTCCACCTGTGAAAGAATGTGATCCCACTGACTGTGGTGTTCAGTCACTAGGCTTCTTAGTAAATCTCACAAGATTTTGTTTACAAATTCTGTCTGCCCATCCGTTTGAGGATGATAAGCTGAGCTAAATGACAAATTTGTCCCCAGCTTCTTCCATAAATTCCTCTAAAAATGTCCCACTGTAACACACCCACTATCATTATTTTAAAAAAATTTGGGGTTAATCTCCCATAATGACGAATCTCTAGAAACCCTCATTAGCGAAGTGCCAATCCCTGGTTCGATATCGGGATTCGGGGTTTCGAAAGTCAAAATTCATTCACCCCCATAACTCACGATCCTCCGAATTCCAAAGCGCTCCTTAAGTATTCGCTCCCTAGGCTAAGCTTGTGATTCACTGTCTTTACGATCATGGTCTTACCTTCTTTCGAGGCTACTCCTATCGGAGTTTCGGGATTTCCGATGTCGTAATTCACGAGTCCTCAGAACTCGCGACTCTCCGATCCCCGATATGCCCCTAATGCATTAGCCCTCTAGGCTATACAATAGCCCATATGATCATTTACCATAGGACCACCATCATATAACCTCCCATCGGGATTTCGACATTTGTGATGACACAAAAAATATCTGTCGACGGAATTCGCGATTTCCCGATTCGCGACGTGCCTTTCTGATCACGCTATCCCCCTCTAGTTTAGCCCCTGGTCCACATGACCAACTCCGTGACCACTACCTTATCCCCGTCGGAGCTACGGGGTTTCCCATGTCACAAGACCCACATCCACGGGACCTGCAGTATCCCGATTCCCGACTTTCTCCGGGTGCTTGACACGCATCCTCCCTAAAGCTCCGTCCTCCTCCGCTACTGGGCTGACAGTTGGCTCCCACTCATCGGGGTTTCGCGGTTCGCGATTGCGTATGGAAAGAGTTCCTTGCACTTGAAAACCCCAATATGCCAAACCCCGACTATGTTAGATCCACTGACACGGATCCCTCAAATGATGGACGGTCCTGATTGTATTGGAGAATCGCGTATCGCGATTTCCTTGTGCACAAATCTCTTGTCTCCTGGAACCCCGATTCCCCGATCTTCGACTCTTCGGGATCCTCTGCCACATGTCCCTGTTGTTTGGACGGCTCAGATCCCATCGGGAAATTGTGGATCGCGATTTCCTATTGCAATGGTTCTACACCCCTAATTCTCCGATGAGAGAAATCCCGAAGCCTCCCAGAACGCTGACACTTGTCCTGCCAAGATTAACGGCTAGGATTCATTCTCGATATTTCGAGAACCACAAGGCCTCGATTATTAGAATCAACAAAACCCTGATGAATCTATTATCCCGACGAATTCTACGGAATGTTGACACGTGTCCTTCCGAGATCAACGGCTAGGACTCTTTCTCTACACATTAGGGTGTAACTCCAGCGCAATTTCTCGAGATCTGACGACTGTCGGGATTATGATATAGGATCCGACGATTCAGATCATTCCTTCTACACCCTTCCCTACCAGAGGCTATACTTCGTGCAACTCTTCCCGATCCAACGGCTGACGGGTAATTTGGATCGAGATCTAACGGTCCAGATTCGTTCTTTTGGGTCTTGGGATTTACGATCCCAATCTCTCATTGCTCACGATGATAGAAGGCAAGGGGCAAGGTATGTAACGCCCGCGTTACTTTTGTCAATCTAATGGTCGTGAATGACTATGGTTCACCCGACGAGATCTCATCCGTCGACTTGTCACTCCTCACAACCCTACTACCTTGCAACCTTAATAGAATCGTTCCTCCTCGTGCAGGGTTAATAAGGCCTGTACATTCGAGTTCCTTGTTCTGGGTTCTTAGTGGACCTTTCCAAGGAGGAGATCTCTATGACAAGATCCCTACCGGGGAATTCCCGGAAGCAGGTAAAGGGAGACAGCTTCCCCAGAACGGCTGAGCATGATTAGATTCATCTATCAACATAAATCGAGCACGGTTTCCTCCGTGTTAAGCATATATCAACTCATTCGTATCAAGCACTACGTGGACATTCTCATACAAAAATCATTGACAAATTCATGGTTCTATGAGCTAACATCTACTCCATATTAACAATTATTGTACAGACAATTCTTTCACAGGAAACATTTACAATTCCACAAGTCCATGAATCATATGTGACAGCATGTAAATTTCAAATGCAATACGAGCAAAACACTTATCATAAATACTTCAGAAATGGAAGAAACTGCTGAGAGGGGTGCTCGTTTCCACCCAACCGTAGGCGTAGTGACTCCTTATGGATTTACCACTAGCCACCCCCGAGCTGAGACCACAATGTCCTGAGACCTGTGTCTCCCTGTCTTCCAGTGTCCAGGAGTGAAGGTTGCAATCCCCCCTTTCTGCGATCACTCACTCTGCATAAGACTGCCAGAGTTCCCCTCGCGTCCGCGCCCTTCCATCGCTTCTTCCATATGCCTTATCCTCTCACGAGGTTGTGTGTGGCGCGATTACCCTTGCGCTGGTCATTCATGATGGCTCTACGGATAGGCGGTTCACCTCCCCATCCCTCATCAAGCCATCAACCTACCGGCCTGCAAGGCATTAATTTCAGGGCTGGCGAGCCGCTTTTGGTTCTCCAGGCCAGTGGAGTCCAAATATGGTATTTAATTCTTGGTGGAATTTAACGCCCCTTTTTCAAGGTACCCTCCACCACCATCGTGGTATCTTTTCCACACATCCCCTCTCAGCAGTTCTGTAATAAATTCAAACTATCATTTACATTCATTGACCTCTTCCTGCAGGTCCATTTACAGCTCATATTCATACTTATGAGTTTTGCCATAGTCCTTGGCCAGTTTAGTTACATTTACAATCTGGGGAAAACAGGGTGTTACAATTCCCTCCCCCTTAAAAGGAACATCGTCCTCGATGTTCTTAGCTACTAACATGAATTACATGTACAGAGGTAAACAAAATCGGATATGCCTGTCTCATGGCATCCTCCATTTCCCATGTAGCCTCAT
>ML800348.1:60969-81801 GCA_009831015.1 Picea engelmannii | reverse complement strand
ATAAAATCCATGGAGATGGTTTCCCATTTCCATTCTGGGATGGGTAAAGGGTGCAGTAATCCGGCTGGGTGTCGATGTTCTGCTTTAACTTGTTGGCATTCTATGCATTGAGCCAAGTATTTGGCTATGTCCTTCTTCAATCCTGGCCAGAAAAATTGTTTTCGGGTGGCAGTAATCATTTTCTGGTATCCTGGGTGACCAGTGTAGGGTCTTTTATGTAGTTCATCCATGATGAACCTCTTCAAGTCGTCACAATTGGAAATGTACAGTATATCTATGTAGGTGAGTAGACCTCCTTTAGTCATCTGATAGCCTTCGTATTTTGTTCCAGCGGGTTCTTGCTGTAGGTACAGGGTCACATTTCGGACGAAGGGATCTGTGTCTTGGGCCTCTTTGACTTTGTTCTTGACATCTGTCTCGCAGGTACTCACGGCTGCCAGGTGAATTGTTCTCATGCTTCTGCTAAGGGCATCAGCTACCCTATTCTCTTGACCTTTGATGTGTTTGATTTCAAAATCAAATTCGCTAAGGAGGGCCATCCATCTAGCTTGTCTAGTATTGAGCTTGGGTTGATCAAACAAATACCGTAATCCACAGTGATCTGTCAAAAGTACAAATTTCCTTCCCAAGAGGTAATGCCTCCACATTTTTAAGGCATGCACTATGGCAGCCAATTCTAGATCATGAGTCACATAGTTGACCTCATGCTCATTCAATTTTTGGGATTCATAGCAGACCACCTTTCCTTCCTGCATAAGGACTCCTCCGAGCCCTTCTTTACATGCATCTGTGCACACAAGGAAATCAGCTTCTGGGTCAACAATTTTCAACACGGGTGCATGGGTTAGTAGATGTTTCAAGGTTTGAAATCTTTCTTCACATTGCAGTGTCCACAGGAATTTCTTTCCCTTCTTCTGGAGGGAAGTGATTGGACAACCAATCTTGGAGAAATCTTTTATAAATCTCCTATAGTATCCTGCTAATCCTATGAAGGATCTAATGTCTGAGACATCCTTTGGGGTAGGCCATTTCATGATAGACCTGATCTTGTCAGGATCTACCGCTACCCCTTCCTTGGACAGAACATGGCCCAAGTAGTGTATTTGTTTCTGAAAGAAGTCACACTTGTTGAATTTAGCATAGAGCTTATGCTCTCTTAGCACTTGCAGCACAAGTCTAAGACGATCTTCATGTTCTTCTCTATTCTTAGAGTAGATTAAGATATCATCAATAAAGACTAGTACACATTTATCTAGAAATTTACTGAGTACATTGTTCATTAAGCACATGAAAGTAGCAGGGGCATTGATTAACCCAAATGGTACTACCACAAACTCATAATGACCATACCGTGTCCGGAAAGTGGTCTTATGGATGTCTTCACCCTTGATTCGGACTTGATGGTATCCCAACCTCAAGTCAATCTTTGAGAAAATAGACGCACCTCCCAACTGATCGAATAGATCATCGATCCTGGGCACGGGGTATTTGTTCTTTATGGTTACTTTATTAAGTTGTCTATAATCTATACACAGTCTAAGGGTGCCATCTTTCTTTTTCACAAACAGGACCGGTGCTCCCCGGGGGGACATGCTGGGTCGAATATAACCCTTATCCATCATCTCTTTCAGTTGCAATTTGAGTTCAACTAATTCAGGCATGCTCATCCGATAGGGTGTTCTAGACACCGGCACTTCTCCTGGTGCAAGTTCTATTGAGAAGTCAATGTCTCTTCTTGGAGGTAGACCCGGTATTTCCTCTGGAAACACATCTCGGTATTCTCTCAGGATATGGTGATCTTCACGGCTTGGTTTAGTGCCTTCGATTATCTTCAGGACCTGTATTGCATATAGGGGACATCCCTTTCGGCAATATTTTCTCATTTGCAGGGCTCATATTTGTCTCACCGAGACCGGTTTTTGGATCCCTTGGAGGGTTATCCTTTGTCCTTCTTTGTTCACACACTCTAAGGTCTTATGGTAACAGTCCAATTTAGCTTTATGGGCGGCCAGCTAGTCCATACCAACCAACAGATCGTATGATCCCAGGGGTAATACATTAAGGGTTGCTTGGGTGAAGAACTCACCCAACATTAATTGGCAGGCTGGTACGGCCTCTACCACCTTTCTTTTGGTGCCAGTGGCTAACTGTACCAACCATGGTTTAGTTTGCTTTTGTGGCTGTAACTTACACTTATCAACGGTTCTACGGGATATATAACTCAAATTTGAACCAGGGTCAATCAAAACAGATACCAAATGGTTGAGGATCATACCTTCTATTTCCACCACTAAAGCTTGGTGGTCAGCCTGGTTATTGTCCAAGGCTGCATAAATCTGTGGCACACTCCTGGCCACATCGTTGACTGTGGTAGCTTCCTGCATGTTATAAATCTTGCGACTGTTCTGCTGTTGGAGTGGACAATCTCTCCGGAGATGATCTCCTCTACAATCCCAACATTCCAAAGGTTTTCTCTTTGGGTTATCAGTCTTTACTGGTATAGGTCCAGAGGTTTTATTTCCGTCCACCGAGGAAAAGTTTTGTTGGATTACACTCCGGGTTGGAAAGGTCATTCTGTGTTTCTTCTTGTAGTCTTTAAATCCCGAGGATTTGCTCCCTTTCTTCTGAAATTTTGAGCCATTCTTTTGTTTCCAGTCTCCACGGGACTCTGCCAGATGTCCATATTGCCCATGACAATATGTTTCCTTTCATATAGTACCTTCTAAGGTCTTTGGTTCGTCAAACTCGATTCGGTTCTGGTATTCTTTGGGAAGCCCGCTGATGAAGCGTTGTACCTTCGCCTTCTCGGCTTTGATGTAGGGTATGTACCTCAGTAAGTCAAGGAATTTATTGACATATTCATCCATGGTAAGTTGGCCCAGTTTGAGTTCATAAAACTCTTTAGCCTTCTCGTCGAAATACCTTTCCGACAAATACTTCTTCCGGAAGTACTTCTCGAACTATTTCCAAGACAGGTCCTCCTCACGGACCCCCTTTTATATTCTTAAGGTCTTCCCACCAGATGGAAGCCTTTCCATTCAGATTGAAAGTGGCCACTCGGGCCTTCAAGTTCTCTGAGAAATCATGGACTCTGAAATATTTCTTTAGTCCAAGTAGCCAAGCCTCAGCCTCCTCTCCCTTCTTTATCTCRCCGTCGAAGGAGGGAGGTTTGGCCTTTCTAAATTCCTCAAATTTGTGACTCTTGGAAGTCTTTTGCTTCTTCTGTTTTCTGCGAGAATAGGAACTGATCCTGCTGCTAGAAGAACCTTCTAAATCACTGAATTCCTTCTCAGTAGAATCATCTGGCATTGGTCCTTTACCTCTGGGGTGGACCTTTCTGGATGTGCTTCTCTCAGTGTTGCCACTGACATGACCATGATTTTGCATCTCAGGTTCATGTTGCATTTGTCGTTGTAGGTCAGATAGGCTCTGCAGTAGAACTGCATTAATTTCAGTTTTCTTTTCTTGTTCTTTCATCATCCTTTCATTATCGGCCTTGCAGCTTTGCAATTCGACCATGAGACTCCTCACCGTCTCAGCTAAGTCTGTAGGGGTTCCTATTTCTCTTCTTTCATCAGACTCCTCGTCTCTGTTGTGGGAGCCTTATTCCACCTCTTGGTGAGTCACCATACTCTGCGTTTGTAGATTCCCGCGATTGATCGTCCGCTTGAGTGAAAAGAAAAACGTTGGATATTAGTCAAGAGTTAAATACATTTGATAATTTGTGCATAATTTCATAATTCTTTCACATGCACACACAGTCGAGTGTTCATATTCCAAGTTTTTAATCCTGGATAAGATAGTTAAGTCAGGGGTTACTCCTCATAGGAGTGTTTCGTACGAGGATTATGCGCGACTGGTGTGACTGGTTCATGAGCCCAATTAGGCCAAGTGTTGTAACCATGCTCTGATACCACTTTGTAACACACCCACTATCATTATTTTAAAAAAATTTGGGGTTAATCTCCCATAATGACGAATCTCTATAAACCCTCATTAGCGAAGTGCCAATCCCTGGCTCGATATCAGGATTCGGGTTTTCGAAAGTCAAAATTCATTCACCCCCATAACTCGCGATCCTCTGAATTCCGAAGCGCTCCTTAAGTATTCGCTCCCTAGGCTAAGCCTGTGATTCACTGTCTTTATGGCCGTGGTCTTACCTTCTTTCGAGGCTACTCCTATCGGAGTTTCGGGATTTCCGATGTCGTAATTCATGAGTCCTCAACTCGCGACTCTCCGATCCCCGATATGCCCCTAATGCATTAGCCCTCTAGGCTATACAATAGCCCATATGACCATTTACCATGGGACCACCGCTGTATAACCTCCCATCGGGATTTCGACATTTGTGATGACACAAAACATCTGTCCACGGAATTTGCGATTTCCTGATTCGTGACGCGCCTTTCTGATCACGCTAGCCCCCACTAGTTTAGCCCCTGGTCCCCATGACCAACTCCGTGACCACTACCTTATCCCTGTCGGGGCTACGGGTTTTCCCATGTCACAAGACCCACGTCCACGGAACCCGCAGTATCCCGATTCCCGAATTTCTCCGGGTGCTTGACACGCGTCCTCCCTACAGCTCCGTCCTCCTCCGCTACTGGGCTGACAGTTGGCTCCCACTCATCGGGGTTTCGTGGTTCGCGATTCCGTATGGAAAGAGTTCCTTGCACTTGAAAAACCCAATATGCTGAACCCCGACTATGTTAGATCCACTGACACACGTCCCTCAAATGATGGACGGTCCTGATTGTATCGGAGAATCGCATATCGCGATTTTCTTGTGCACAAATCTCTTGTCTCCGGGAACCCTGATTCCCCGATCTCTGACTCTTCAAGATCCTCTGCCACGTGTCCCTGTTGTTTGGATGGCTCAGATCCCATCGGGAAATCGTGGATCGCGGTTTCCTATTGCAACGGTTCTACACCCCTAATTCTCCGATGAGAGAAATCCCGAAGCCTCCTAGAACGCTGACACGTGTCTTGCCGAGATTAACAACTAGGATTCATTCTCGGGATTTCGAGCACCACAAGGCCTCGATTATCAGACTCAACAAAACCCCGATGAATCTATTATCCTGATGACTTCTCCGGGATGTTGACAGGTGTCCTTCCGAGATCAACGGCTAGGACTCTTTCTCTGCACATTAGGGTGTAACTCCAGCGCAATTTCTCGAGATCTGACGGCTGTCGAGATTATGATCTAGGATCCGACGATTCATATCATTCCTCCTACACCCTTCCCTACCAAAGGCTATACTTTGTGCAACTCTTCCCGATCCAACGACTGACGGGTAATTTGGACCGAGATCTAACGGTCCAGATTCGTTCTTTTGGGTCTTGGGATTTACGATCCCAATCTCTCATTGCTCACGATGATAGAAGGCAAGGGGAAAGGTATGTAACGCCCATGTTACTTTCATCAATCTAATGGTTGTGAATGACTATGGTTCACCCGACGAGATCTCATCCATCGACTTGTCACTCCTCACAACCCTACTACCTTGGAACCTTAATAGAATCGTTCCTCCTCATGCAGGGTTAATAAGGCCTGTACATTCGAGTTCCTTGTTTTGGGTTCTCAGTGGACCTTTCCAAGGAGGAGATCTCTATGACGAGATCCCTACCGGGGAATTCCCGGAAGCAGGTAAAGGGAGACAGCTTCCCGAGAACGGCTGAGCATGATTAGATTCATCTATCAACATAAATCGAGAACGGTTTCCTCCGTGTTAAGCATATATCAACTCATTCGTATCAAGCACTACACGGACATTCTCATACTGAAATCATTGACAAATTCATGGTTCTATGAGCTAACATCTACTCCATATTAACAATTATTGTATAGACAATCCTTTCATAGGAAACATTTACAATTCGACAAGTCCATGAATCATATCTGACAGCATGTAAATTTCAAATGCAATACGAGAAAAACACTTATCAGAAATACTTCAGAAATGGAAGCAACTGCTGAGAGGGGTGCTCGTTTCCACCCAACCGTAGGCGTAGTGACTCCTTATGGATTTACCACTAGCCATCCCCGAGCTGAGACCACAATGTCCTGAGACCTGCGTCTCCCTGTCTGCCAGTGTCCAGGAGCGAAGGTTGCAATCCCCCCTTTCTGCGATCACTCACTCTGCATAAGACTGCCAGAGTTCCCCTCGCGTTCGCACCCTTCCATCGCTTCTGCCATACGCCTTATCCTCTCACGAGGTTGTGTGTGGCGCGATTACCCTTGCGCTGGTCATTCATGATGGCTCTACGGATAGGCAGTTCACCTACCCATCCCTCATCAGGCCATCAACTTATCGGCCTGCAAGGAATTAATTTCAGGGCTGGCGAGTTGCTTTTGGTTCTCCAGGCCAGTGGAATCCAAATACGGTATTTAATTCTTGGTGGAATTTAACACCCCTTTTTCAAGGTACCCTCCACCACCGTCATGGTCTCTTTTCTGCGCATCCCCTCTCAGTAGTTCTGTAATAAATTCAAACTATCATTTACATTCATTGACCTCTTCCTGCAAGTCCATTTACAGCTCATATTCATACTTATGAGTTTTTCCATAGTCCTTGTCCAGTTTAGTTACATTTACAATCTGGGGAAAACAGGGTGTTACACCCATGAACTTGGTGTCTCAATCTGAAACTATACTTCTTGGTAAGTCGTGAAGTTTGACAACTTCTTTAAAAAATAGGTTTGCAATATGAGTTGCGTCGCTAGTTTTCTTGCATGGTATGAAATGTTCCATCTTGGAAAATCTATCGACTACCACAAATATTGAATCACAACCTCTTTGCGTCCTTGACAGTCCCAATACGAAATCCATGCTCACTGCGTCCCATGACCTTTCTGGTATGGGTAATGGCTGATACAACCCTGTATTCTATCTTTTCCCTTTTCTGTGCTAACAAATTCTGCATCTGTCCATAAATTTCTTAGCATATGTCCTCATCCTTGGCCAAAAATATGAGCCATTTAATTTCGAGAAAGTTTTTTTATGACCGAAATGTACGGCCAATCTCCACTATGTTTTTCTTTCAACAGATTCTCCCTCATGGAGCATTTTGGAATACATAATTGATTGCCTCTGAATAACAATCCATCCTAGATCATATATTCGGTCCACTAGCTTTTGTCCCTGAGAATTGGATTCTTAGATGCCTCATACACTTCCTTAAAATCCTGATCATCTCTATACATTTCCTTGAGGTTATCAAAACCCAAAGTTTTGACGCTAAATTCCTGCATAAGAAAACATTTCCTGCTCAAAGCATCAACAACTTTGTTAGCAGTTCCAAAAATATGCTTGATTACAAAAGTAAAATTCTGCATGTATTCAACCCATTTAACATGTCTTTGGTTCAACTTCTCCTGTCGAGTCACGAATTGTAAAGCATGATTGTCACTATACAAAACAAACTCTTTAGGAACCAAATAGTGTCTCCATTTCTTCAGCACTTGTATGAAAACATATAATTCCTTGTCATATGTTGAGTATTTAACCTTTTCTTCATTCAATTTTTCACTAAAGTATGTGATCGGCCTATCGTCTTGGCTCAAGACTGCTCGAATTGCAAATCCACTCGCGTCACACTTGACCTGAAATGTCTTACTGAAATATGGAAACACCAGAATTGGTTGCTCAATGATCTTCTTCTTCAACATATTGAATCTTTTCTCTGCTTCTTCTGTCCAATGAAAAGATTTGTGTCTTTTCTTCACCATATCCATCATCGGTGCACTAATTCCATTGAAATTTTGGATGAATTTCCTATAGAAACTAGTTAAACCATGGAAGCTTCGAACTTCAAACACATCTTTCGGTGACGGCCAATTCTTGATCGCTTCTAATTTTTCTGGATCCATATTTAACTCATTTGCATAGATAACAAAACCCAAATAAATGAGTTATGTTCCCATAAATGATGATTTCTTCACATTTATCAACAATTTCTCTTGTTGTAACCTCCTCATCACTGTAGCTAAATGCTTCAAGTGTTTTGCTTCTGTCTTGCTGAAAATCAATATATCATCAAGATATACGATAACAAATTTCCCAATGAAATCCTTTAGGACTTCGTACAACCCTTCATATATCCCTTCATTCATCTTGAATGATATCTTCCATCCATCTCCTTCTCTCATACAAGTTTGATTATATTCTCTTTTCAAATCAATCTTTGAAAAAATTCTTGCTCCACTCAAGAAATCCATCAAATCGTTCATCCTTGGTAAAGGAAATCTATATCTGATGGTAATCTTGTTGATTTCCCTTGAGTCTATACACATCCTCCAGCCTCCATCTTTCTTTGGGCTGACCATTGTTGGAACAATGCATGGACTCAAGCTTTCCCTAACCAACCCTTTGTCCTTTAAATCCTAGACCTGTCTCTTGACTTCTTCATTTTCTTGCGGCGTTAGTCTGTATGCAGCTTTGTTTGGTAAAATGGCTCCAGGTATAAGATCAATATGATGTCTTATACTCATGATCGGTGGTAACGAACAAGGTAGTTCATCCACTACTATATCAGCGAATTCTTCTAGTAATTCCTAGATTTCCTCTGGTAAATCATCCACTCTTGTATTGGTGAAAACAATTTTAGGTTTTCTGACCACAATAAATTGTGTGTCTTCCTTCTTATTAACCTCATTATGAATTTCCTTCCCACTCATGAGAAGTACAATGTTGCTTACCTCTAGTTTCACTTCTTTATCCTTAATCAGCAACAACATGTGTGTCCTCCCATTCTTCTCTAGGGTGTATGTGTTCTTTCTCCCATCATGAACCACATTTCTATCATATTGCCACAGTCTACCCAGCAATAGATGACAAACATCCATGGGAATGACATCACATAGTATTTCATACTTATACCCTCCTATTTTAAATTCAACTAAACATTGTTTAGAGACATTTACCTGATGTCCTTTTTGTAGCCACAAAACTCTATATGGGCTTGGATGTTCAATAGTCTCCAACTCCATCTTTTCTACCATCTCTATAGAAACAAGATTATATGTGTTACCATTGTCCACGATGACCTTGCATACCCTATCTTTGGTCTTGCAAGCAGTTTGAAACAAACTGTTTCTTTGGCCTGGGTTCTCTGCCTCCTTCTCTGGCGTTAAGAGAAATTTTCTCATCATTAGTGATATTTCGCCCTCAGCATCTTCTACCTCAACATTTCATCCTTGTGCTTCAACAATGTGAGTTTCACCTCATTCTTTCTTCTGATCTAGACATTCATAGGATTTGTGTCCATTTTTTCCACAGACAAAACATTTCACTTCACCTCCTCTGCCTCTTCCTCTTCCTCTAGCTCGAGGAAAAGTATTTCTATCAGCATACTGTCCTCTCTGTGAGCTTCCTCTCTCTCTCATGCTGAGTTTGAGGTTTCTTCCCCTCTTCTTGAGGTTTCTAAGCTCTATCTTGGGAAATTGTCTTTCCTCTGGCTTGACTTTTGTCTCGGCCTCTCTGACCTTGCTTCTGGCTCAGCTTCTCTTCAACTTTCAGAGCCATATGATAAGCATCTTCTACAGTCTGAATGATCATCATGCTCATCTCATATTGGATGTCATATCTCAGACCATGCATGTACCTGGCAACCTTTTCATCATCACTTTCCCGATGACCTTCTCTGATGTTTATCTTGTAGAATTCTTCAGTGTACTCTTTCACTGTCATCAACTTCTATCCCAAGTTCTACATCCTCCGAAATAGAGTGATTTGATAATCCTTGGGTATGAATTTTTCTTTCATGTTCGTAACCATTCTATCCCAACTTTTGATTTTCTTCTTGCCCTTACAGTGTCTGTCAGCCTGCAGTTCATCCCACCATATTGTTGCATGCCCTTTAAGTCTTGTGATAGCATGTTTAACCTTTTTGTCTTCCTCGACATCCTCATAGTCGAAGTATTTATCCAGAGTTCTAATCTAGTCTAGAAGCTCTTCAACATCTAAGTTCCCTTCATACATGGGAGTCTCCATTTTTTCCCTGGCACCTATCCTTGCAACAGCCTTGAATAGGAGTTCATCTGCTGCATCTTCGACTGTGAATTCTTGTCCTTCATTTCCAGCTTCATTTTCACTGTCATCCTCACTGATATCACCAACGTTGACTGTGCGCCTTTGTGCTATCTCCATGGCATCAAGCCTAGCACGTAATTCACGCATTTCTCTTTCCACTGCAGGATCATGCATTGGTCTATCTCTTCTTCTCGATGGCATGGATGAGAAATGTTCCTCTTTTCTATGCTACAGAAAGAAAATAACTTTTTCTGTGCTCTGATACCACTTTGGTGCAGACCTCCATCTCTTAAGCCGAGATCCGCTCACAGGATTGTTCAAATTTCCCTCTTTGAGCTGAAGTGGCTCTATCGGATCCCTATCGAAACCTTCACAATTTCGATCCACAGGTACTTATGAATTGAGCCTGGGTGGACAAACACCAAGCGTCAACCCAAATCTCCTTGGCCACAACAACGTCACACCCTTTGCTAATTCAAGCTTTCTGGTTTCGCAATATCGCGATCCTTGATGTCGAGTTTCTCGGCCCTCTATTACCGAAACCTGAAATGCCAATTCGCCGAAACGTATTCAACAAAGGCTGGCTTCTCACAGAACCTTCTGCCAATTTAGAATTTTGGAATTTGTGATTTCACGAATCCGGATGGGAGGCTTCCGGCTCTTCCACCCATGAAAACCCGAAATAGTCAACATAACTTGACTCTGCCTGGCGACAAGTGAGCCACCTATCTTTTCAACCTTTGTGGCTTTCTACTTTTGACGTAGACTCTTGCCACCTATCACTCTTGTGAGTTTTCGGGACTCACTCCAAAAGCACTGTCTTCTCCATTTCTCGACACCCGAAGTGCCAAAATCCTGAACTCCACGTCACTTCCTATCGCAACCCGTGATTTCTAGAGTTTCGTTCCACTGCACTCAACTCCTTGTCATCAGGATCCCCGAAATGATGAAATGATCCGATGGCTTGTGCGAACCACGATCAATGGTCTATGTTGGTTCCAGATCCTAGAGTGATGAGTTCACCTGCCTCTAACCACCCTGCAATTTCCCTAGATCCTACGGTCCACGCTACTTTGTGAATTCTTCATGGAGAATTACGACCACTCGTTTGTTCTGGACAACTTCTGCGAAACAAATCAAGGTTCCTCCTTCCGAATTTACTTCTGCTGGATGAATTCGACCCTCGTCTCCCTTTGAAGTATTTCAACCCCCATCCTCCTTTGAAGTTCTCAATGGTGTTAACTCTACTTAGATTTCACTAGAAACTTCAAGCCTCGAAAGAACTCCTGCACGCACTCCTTGCAACACTTATTCAAACACTTCTAAGTATTCGACCTTCTTGACTCTGTGCACTCCCTGTAGCAATAGTCCTTCAAATTTCAACCTCAGTTGATAACTTCTAAGGTATCTGCTAGCCTACGCATGCCTTGCACAGCTTCTGTGATATTCTTACACTTATGTTGGAATGAGAACAATGCTATCCCTCCTGAGATTTTCAGAGATGAAACTATGAACCTTTGTCAATGCACTCCTTACGTACGTTTCACTGCACTCCTTGCAGGAACTTCTCACTCAGGATGAGAAACAATTGAAACTCATTCAATTCCTCTCTCAGACTTCATATACTTAGCATGACATCATACATTTAACACATAATAACAACAAAATCATAACAGAGAGAATAAAACAACTATAGGCATACCATTCACCATGTAAAGACAGAAAACTTCATCACACCATGAAATATGATTCAAAGCTTCATATATTAATTCAAAGCTCCTGTACATGGACTCTTCTACAACTCTCTCTCTGCATCTCTCTTCTTATTCTTCCCTATGCTAATGTGTTAATGATACAATGATACAAGAATGAGGGTGTCTATATCCGTTTTCCCTCCTATGCTCTAAAACTGTCTAATCTGGAATTTAAATCTACCTACTTTCATTAACTGGGTATAAATGCCTTTTACATCGACAAATGAGAGAATATTGCTCAATATCTATTTACAATCACCTATTCACAAATGCGTGTACACCTTCCTTAACTATTTCATTAATATTCCTTCCTTAGTCTTTCAAAATATTTCAAAACATTTTCAACATGTGCCAAAAATGCGTTGTGCTCATCCCATCTGTCTTCCACCTCCGTGCTCGCTTGTTGCTGGCAATTCTCTTGCATCAAATCCCGTCCACCATTATATTGAGGGAATAATTAAGGAGTGATGTGAGTCGTAGATTAGGTGCAGAAGCATAGCACAAGTTTTAGGACTCCAGAACTTCACCACTTTGGTAATTATTGGTGACAAGGTAGAGGCATGAAATCCTAAACTCATGTAACCTCAAAATCCCTCCTATCGTTATATCGAGGGAATAATTCAGGAGTGATGTGAGTTGTTAGATCAAGAGTGGAAGGATAGCGTAAGTTTCGGGACTCCGAAACTTCTCCACGTTGACGATTACTAGAGACTAGGAAAAGATACGAAGTTCCGAAGCCACAAAGTGTAAAGATGAAGTCATGAAATCATGTAGTTTATTAGATCTGGAGCAGAGGAATGTGGACAACCCGTTTGGTTGATGATGTGTCTTATGCCATGTGGCAGGGGTGCCATATCAGGACACATGTCACATGAATTTGGTGCATTTTGGACCCCAACATATCCATTTTTGAGTGACACGTGGCACAAATAACATGGGTCCATGTCACCATAGGTGACATCAACATGTCATGTCATCTTAGGGATTATGGCCTCCAGGAATGTCCAACTTCTTCTACCAGCAAAAGTGTCGAAGTTTAAAGTAGATAAATTACGTGGATCTTCGATCTAGAATCCCTTTGGGACTTTTCTCAACCATTAGATCAAGTAGTTGAAGGATGGCATAAGAACTTCGGTGGGTATAACTTTGGGGGAGTTTAATGACTTTAGAGTTGTAATGTTCTGGAGTCTTGTAGTGACAAAGCCCCAAAATGAATAAGGATCATCCATATCAACACTTGATTAAATCATAGTCGTTGGATTAAGCGATTTGAAGGATAACGTAAGGGGAAGATGTGAACTAATGGTAAGAAGTCCAAATTACTTTATTACCACTTCGGCTGGTAAAAATCTGGGTATCCTAAAAGGTGTAAAGAAGAAAAACAACGAAGCATGAAGTAGTGAAATCCCAAAAAACGTAGATCACTATCAGGTAGGATCCTTCATGTCTGTTTGATCAAGAAGTGGGAGGATAAATTAAGCGATAATATTAACCTAAAGCCATCAGTTGTCTACACTTTATGAGCACTTTAGTAGGTGAAACTCTGAGAGAGTTGGAAGTTTGAAAAGAGAGAATATCTTGAATACAGAAGTCTGGAGGACCTAGTTCCAACACTGGTCACATGATAAGATAAAGGGGTTGATTAGAGGTGCAAAGGGCCTAGAACTAAACAAGCCCAAGAACATTTTTGAACAAGGTCTTGTGTAGAACAATAAAGAGAAAGGAACTAACGGAACATCACTTAGAGTGGATAAGTCATGGTTTCGAGCCCGTGGTCACAAGGAAAGTGGATTGAAGGAAGTGTGTGTGAAGAATTTGAATTTTGTACTAGTTTAAAGGGACCGAGGAATAATTTGACAAGATTGGCACACAACCATTCCATTTCTTCTACAAGATCCTATTTGCACAAAAGGGGTGAAAGTGATATTTTCAGGAAGCCATAAATTTCAACTTAGAGATCATATTGGGCCATGGAATAGTAATTGGACATATGATTCATAGGAGAATAACATTGAATTTTAATAATTTTTAGAATGTTGTTATGTTTCCTCATGAATTGAGAAGGAAAAAGACCCATAGCATTAATTGACAAATTTTTATGATATGCATATTTCTAACAAAATTGGTTGCTTGCACATTTTTCATAATTATGGGGTATAAAAATATCAGTTCAGTATAAGAATTCATATTCAAGAAATGGAAGAAGGAGAAGGAGCTTACATACACGATAAAGAGGAAAAAGGACAAAATATTAGTGTGGCTAATGCAGAGACAAAATCAAATGGACACAAGGGAAGAGGGGAGAAAGAAACATTTATATAGACTGTGAGAATTCTAAGAATAGAAGTACAAAGATACAAAGTAGAAAATGAATGGCTGATAAGAGAACAAAATAAAATAAATTATCAAGTGATGCAAAGCTGGTATAAGTTGGTTGAGGCAAAAGAGAGCTATAGGGAAAATAATGAAAAATGGATAAAGAACTCAATAATAATGAAACTAAGAAATTATTATTCTGAATGAATTTCAAGGCACAATGGCAAGAATAATCACCTAGGACATGAATCTAGTAGGTGAAGAATGTAATTAATGGGTCACATCAAGGAAACATAAGACTCCATGGCCTTGAAGGTAGAAATGTGTAGATAGTTATAAGCTTGATTTGAAAGAGAATAAGGATCTTAAGAGGTGATGTGTGAATCATATCTATGTTCCAAGAACAAGAGTACATGGGAAGGATTTGCTATCTATGACTTAGCTACTTGTCTAAAAGTACTCAAAGAAAGAAATCCACTTCTGATACCAGATTTCATAGTGGAAGTAGGATATCAATGCAGAGAAATTAGAGATAGAATAATGAAGGCTCTTTCACTTGAAAAGTGTCAATGAATGAAATAGAATTCCATTAGGAAAAAGAATGAGTGAGAAAAGTCAGATTTTTTAAATTGAAGTAATCCAATCGACAAGTATAAGTAATAGCAATGATGTGTAATGATTATGGGTAAGTTGATTCAAGAATGTTGTGGTAGTAGAATGATGGAATGTTCTGAGCTACTTCATTCCAAGGTTCTGGAATGTTTCATGAAGGTAAATTTTGATATCACAATCTAAGAGAGGTTGTTGTAAATAGAACACAATGGTTGGATTGCAGAATGCTTAAGTGAATCTTGGATGGAAAGTGTTCATATCATGGAACAATAGTGTAGATGATAAGAATGGGAGCACACATGGAAGCAATGATATGAAGAAATTCAAGGAAAATCATCTACAAAATAAATAAATAAACAAATAAGTGAATTGAAACAGAAATGCACTAGAGTGCATGATGCATAGAATGAAGTTAGAATTCATATGCATTAGTAGGCATGTTGATAGTGAATGCTTGGTGCATATGGATGTGCATTTGTGCATGTGTAAATTCTTGAAAATGAATATGGCATGCTTGCGGGCTTATAATAACTTGTTGTTATATACATCCAATATTGATGTTATATTGAGTGTGACTAATGATGGATTATGTACTCAAGAAAAATGATATAGTATGGTTAAATATGTGGATGTTTCTACTACTTCTTATGACTTCGGTTAGCACTGATGATTACATCATCAAATTTTTCCCCAAACAACATAACTATGATATTTTCGTAGTGCCAGTTAAACTCTATTCATTTCATAGCGCTAGCTTAGCCAACGCCAAAGATATGGGATTTGGGAAAAATCTACAAATTTTAGCAAATAAGAATGGGTTTTATAGCCAATTTGACTCTCAAGTTTATAACAGGGTTTTTATGAATTTTAGAAAGAAAAGTATTGGGCTCGAGGCCCATTCTCCAAGGCCCTATTGTTATTTCTATATTCTTATTTAGATGGTGGGGGTGTTGTTAAATCAATTTTTTTTGTTAAAAATAAAAAAATTCTTGTTTATGGCCTCGAGAGCCAATATCCATATGTAATACCAAGACCAAGCCCGCATGGAACTCCCAACATTGAGCAAACAAACATGTTTCGAGCCAAGCACCAAATCCCAAGCCAATACCAAGCACCAAGTCAGAAGGAGAGGAGCATGATAGTGTGCACAACACATCAATAGGCATTGTGTGAAATCGTGCATATAAACACCAAAAAAGTATTCTTCTAATATACTAGATAGAAAATGTATGCAAAACAAAAATAAAATGATAGAAATGGCAGAATAACAACAATATAACAAAAACATTCACCACAATAACACTGAAATGATAAGAGAATAATAATAGAAACAACACTTTGAATCTGGAAGCAATGTTCACAGGCCTCTTGAAGTGGGAAACCTCCAATTGAGCAGATATCTATTACAATAATATCCAAACTGGGGTTCTCATACCCTCAACTCCTATTTATACTAAAAAGAAGCATCTAGAGGAAGATCCTTCTAGAAGTGGAAGCTTCTATTAGGTCTTCTTACATCCGCCTTATTCTATTTTATTGAAAGGCCTTATTAATATTGACCTTTATTACATCCAATTATATTGTTCTACCTATGTGCGGGTTATGACCCTAACATGTTCGCCCCCTTAAAAACAACCTTGTCCCAAAGGCTTGAGATGAGGAAATTATTGCAGAATGGTAGCTGGTTCCCAACTGGCATCTGCTGGAGTTGTATCTTTCCATTGGACTAACACTTCCTTGATAGTTCTATTACGTAGGTGACACTCACGTTGGTCCAAAACTGCTTTTGGTTGTAGCCAAATGGATCCTTCTTTAGCTAACTCTGAAAGGTTGGTTTGAATTTGGCACTTAGCTCCAATCACCTTCTATAAGCATGAAACATGAAAAACAGGATGTAGCTTTGAATGGTTGGGCAAAGCTAACTGATAGGCTACTTGTCCCACACGCTTGAGAATGGTATAAGGACCATAAAATTTGGGCGCAAGATTCTAACAATGCTCAACCTTGAGAGAATTTTTCTTGTAAGGTTGCAATCGAAGAAACACTTGATCCCCTTCTGCAAATTGATGTTTAGAGCGACCTTGATCTGCTTGTTTCTTCATGCAATTTTGTGCCATGAAGAAATTCTCTTTGAGTGTATGGAGAATAGCCTCTCGAGTTGTAAGTTTTAGGTCAACCGCCTGGACCTTCGAGGCACCTGGTAAGTATGAGAGAACTGAAGGTGGCTTCTGTCCATATATTTCTTCAAAAGGATTCATGCATGTAGTTGTATGGTATGAAGTGTTGTACCACCATTCAGCTAGGGGTAACCATTGAGCCCACTGATTTTTATTTTCCGAGGAAAAACACCTCAAATATGTTTCCAAGCACTTGTTGACAAATTTCATTTCGCCATTAGTTTGGGGATGATAAGCTATGTTGAGATGCAATTCAGTGCCTTGTATCTTGAACAATTCTTGCCAAAAATTTCTTGTGAAAGTTGGGTCACGATCAGAAACAATAGAGTGCGGCATGCCATGAATCTTGAAGATCTGATCCATGAAAATTTGAGCCACTGTGGATGTTGTAAATGGGTGTTGAAGGGCGTAGAAATGAGCATACTTGGAAAGGATATCAACAACCACCACGATGACTAATTTATTTCCCGATTTGGGTAAGTCGGTAATAAAATCCATAGAGATATCCTTCTAAATAGCAGGTGGAATCATGAGAGGTTGTAGTGTGCCCAAAGATTTTACTGTTTCTCCCTTGTTGCATTAACATACATCACATTCAGCGAAAAAATTATGAATGTCCTGTTTCATACCATCCCAGAAAAGGGAACATTTGACCCTGTCATAGGTTTTGGTGAACCTGGAGTGCCCTTCTATGGGTGTAGCATGAAGCTCAGAAAGTACCATGGATTTAATCTTTGATTGTTTACTTAAATACAAACGACCTTTGTATCGAAGTTCATCATGGAGCCAAGAGTACCCTGGGGAAGTTGGAGCATTGGACTGCAATTGTTGTATCAACTACGAACTTTTGGGATCTTGTAGCCATTCCTGGCGAATGGATTGGAGCCAATCTGGGACAATGAATGAAAGAGAAAAAAGGGATCCTTTATTTTCATATTTGTGAGAAAGTGCATTCGAAACCACATTGTCTTTTCCTTTCTTGTAAATGATCTCATAATCATATCCAAAGAGCTTAGTCACCCATTTATGTTTTTCTGGGGAGGAAATGCGTTGTTCCAGAAAATACTTGAGGCTTTGATGGTCTGTCTTAATTTGGAAACATTGCCCCAATAGATAAGGGCACCATAGATCAACAACATGCATAATAGCCAACATTTCCTTTTCATAGATGGATTTGCCCAGATTTCTTTCAGATAGTTGCTTGTTGGTAAAGGCCAAAGGTCAACCCTCTTGCATAAGGACAACACCAATTCCTTTCCCTAAGTCATCACATTCCAACACAAAGGTCTTTGTGAAATCGGGAAGGGTGAGGACTAGAGTGGTGCACATGGCCATATTCAAGGTGTGAAAAGCTTGAGAAGCGGTTAGAGTCCAAGTGAAAGAGTTTGTTTTGAGGAGAGCAGTGAGAGGTGTTGCAATCTTCCCATAATTCTTAATAAAGTTGCGATAATACCCTGTTAAGCCTAGAAATCCATGCAAGCTCTTAAGAGTCTTTGGGTGAGGCCAGTCTTTCATAGCTTCAATCTTTTTAGGATCCACCCTGACGCCATCCTTGCCAACCAGATGACTCAAGTATTCTACTTCTGAGGCACGAAAATCACATTTAGACTGTTTCAGGAAAAGTTGGTGCGAGAGAGTAGATGGAGAAATCGATCCACATGAGCAAGATGGTTTGTCCAGGTTTTCCTATAGATGAGGATATGATCAAAGAAAACTAAGACACAATGGTGGAGAAAAGGATGGAAGACATGATTCATGAGACTTTGGAAGGTGGAGGGGGCATTACACAAGCCAAAGGGCATGACCAAAAACTCATAGTGCCCCTCATGAGTTATAACTGCAGTCTTGGGAATGTCTACCTATTTCATACATATCTGGTGGTATCCTAAATGAAGATCTAGTTTAGTGAAGAATTGGGCGCTACTCAATTCATCCAGGAGGTCATCAATGATAGGAATGGGGAATTTTTCTTTGATGGTAAGTTTGTTGAGGGAACGGAAGTCAGGACACATTCACCAAGAACCTTCTTTATTTAGGACCATGACCATAGGAGAAGAGTAGGGGCTCGTACTAGGGCGGATAACGCCTGCATTATGGAGTTCCTGGACCATTTTCTCAATTTCATTTTTTTTGGAAAAGGGGTAACGATACGGACGAATATTGGGAGGAAGGACTCCAGGTACAAGGGGAATGGAATGATCATGAACACCATGGGAAGGGTGGAGTCCTTGGGGAGTGGAAAAGACCAATTGATGTTTAGAAAGGATGGCTTGGAGGTCTTTTGGCACTGAGGGTGTCTCTGTTGCTTGTATGGAATGGAGTTGGGAGACAACACCAGAATGACATTTTTTGAGCATATTTTCCATGAGATGGGAACTAATGATCTCAGCTAAACCAGTGGTGATGCCTTGGAACCTATATTGGTGGCCCTCCTGGTCGAATTGGATGGTTAAGTCTTTACAATCCATGAGAATGGGACCCAAAGTCCTTAGCCAGTCCGCACCCAAGACAATGTCACAACCTCCCTTGTCGATAGAAAACATATGGGATTTCAGGTGGTAGTCACCAATTTGGAGATGCACATTTTCCTAACTCCCTCCACATTTCATGGAACCACCATTGGCAATCATGATTTGGAAATTATTGATGGCATGGATGTAGCAATGAGTTTCTTGGGCAATGTGATAATGAATAAAATTATGGGTGTTGCCACTATCAACCAGAACAATGACCTTCTGATGATTGATGTAACCGATTATCTTGAGGGTTTGGGGAGAGGAGAAGCCGGTGAGAGCATTGAGGGAAATGACCAGTTCTACTTCGAGAGGGTCTGAGGGAGGGGTTATATAAGTGGATTCAGGTCACTCAGACACAAGGGGAGTTTCTACATATCTTCCGAAATATCCTTGGAGATGGCCATAAAAATATTTTGTTCTTTACACATGTGGCCTGGGAAATATTTTTCATCACAGTTATAACAAAGGCCTTTGAGTTGGCATTCAGCCATTTCAGCCCTGGCCAATTTTTGGATCTTTAGTGGAGCAGAGGGAGTAGTGGGATTTATTGGTTTAGGGTGAGGGATAAAGGAGGTTTTTTGGTTTTGAGAGGATACCACTTGTTGTGCTTCTTTATCTAATTTAGTAGCCTCCACCCAACTCTGAGGTCGATCCATGAGGACATGGGCCCAAATCTCATCCTTGAGGCCATTGATAAAAAACTGTCGAAAAAAGGCATCAGACATGCCCTCTGTTCTAAAATCCAGGTGGTCAAAGGGAGCTATATAGTATTCCAATGTTCCTAATTGTTTCAACTTTGTCAAATGACCCAAATGGCTGGTGTTAGTGTCAAAGCGTTCATAAAGTTCTACCACAAAATGTGTCCGAGAAATATACCCTTGACGAGAAGCTTTTCTCCATTGCCACCATTGCCACCGCTCTTGATCTAGATGGAGAACACCATACCAGAGTTTGGCCAAGTCATCTGTAATACCATATAAAGAGAAATAATGTTCCATTTGGGTTACCCAACCAGTGGGGTCCGAGCCATCAAATTTGGTCACATCCACCCGTAGAAGGCATAGGCCATGTTGAAAGTGATGGTTCTGAAAGTTATTGGAATGAGAGGAATGGTCACCTTCAGGATGTGGAGGTGAGGAAGAGGAAGGGTTATCTGTAGGGATATGCAGTTTGGTGCAGAGTGCTGAAAAGACAGATTCAAGCTAGGTGGTGAGGTCTTGTTTGATTTCCTCCATTGAGGAATTCATGGTTGTATTGATGGTTGCTACATTGGCACTGAGTTGTTTCACTTCTTGTTGGGTTTTGATGAGACCAGATTGCAAGGTGTTGAAGCGAGCTTCCAAGTCTTGGCTATGGGTATGGGTCATAAGGATGGGAGAACTGAAAAGGAGTGGGCGGGGTAAAACATTTTTCCAAAAAATGAT
>ML800348.1:34669-60902 GCA_009831015.1 Picea engelmannii | reverse complement strand
TTCTGCGGAGTTATACTCTGGTCTAAAGAATACTGCAGAGAGGAAATTCCCAAATTCTTAACCAGAAAGAAATGTGTATTTACTTGGAAAACTGAACACAGTTGCATGGTAATAGATATTGTCTTTTTTAATTTGTTTATCTTTCTGTCCCCAAGGGTTAGGTATTCAAGGGTTCTACAGACAAGGGTTTGCCCTATGCTATAGCTCTTTGATATATGTGTGGGGTCCAATAGTAGTACTTGGCCCAATATATCAGGGAACTAAATAATGAGGATAGATCATACCCTTATTCGTACTACCCAACTACCCAGGTACTAGAGAGTATCTTACCGAGTGCTATTCTCGATGACACTATAGCAGTCAGGCGAATGATCAGTTTATCTAAAGAGAGCTTCAGGTAATCTAGGTTGATCCTTACACAGGTGTTGTTTGATGCGCTACCACTCGAAGGGGTACCAACAGGGGTTACAAGGGTGGCCAACATATGTGTGCTTAAGTACCACTTGTATTTCTTGTGTGTATGAATCCTCAACCGTGAGTTTATGCGCATAACGATAGATCTTTGTGTCTTGAAGACGCCGGAATACATCTCTACCTTGAAAAAAATTTAACCCACACTTTTTGCCGAGGAAAGTGCTTTGATACCACTTGTAATATACCATATATAAAATGTATGCAGAACATAAATAAAATGCTAGAAATGGTAGAATAACAACAATATAATGAGAACTGTCACTACAATAACACTGAAATGATAAGAGAATAATAACAGAAATAACACTTTGAACTTGAAATCAATGTTCACGGGCCTCTTCGAGGGGGCAAACTCCAGTTGAGTAGAGCTCTATTACAATAATATCCAAAATAGGGTTCTCATACCCTCGAATCCTATTTATACTAAAAAGAAGCATCTAGAGGAAGATCCTTCTAGAAGCGGAAGATTCTATTAGGTCTTCTTACATCCACCTTATTCTATTTTATTGAAAGGCCTTATTAATATTGACCTTTATTACATCTGAATATATTGTTCTACCTATGTGCAGGTTAGGACCCTAACACTTTTCACCTTTATATGTGGGATATTTATCCCATTGCAAATAAAATATGTAAACACAGTTTTGGCACCAAACAAATGTTTAAACCATAACACCAAGTGTCGAAATGTAGTGCCAAGATATAAGCTCTCCTTGATGCCATCTCTAGTCGAGTAGACAAGTGTAAATCCTGAACAATCATACTGAACAACAAATGTCAAACCTGAACACCAACATCAAGAAGAGAATCAAGAGAATCAATGTACACTACACAAAGAAACTTGGTACCAAGCCAGCTAAATATTAAATGTTTCCATACTTGTCGGGAATGTTATCATCCTAAGAAGGCATCTACAACAGAGAACCTAAGTGTTAAGAAACACACAAATGTCAAGTGGAATCTATCATATATGGACATAAAAAAGATAGAGCGCCAAATCACAAGATAAATAACAATTATAAGAATGCTAAGTGTCTCAACTTGACAAGTATTGAGTTGTATTCAATCACGCGTAATTTTCCATGATTTATTTTTTAGATGTACAACTAATGGTGAGTGATTAGTTTCAAGGTAGAACAAGTATTTGCGGAGCTCTCGGGTATAAAGGGTATTTGGTCATTAAGATTTTGAACCTTTGATATGTTTGATATGAGTCTGGTTATAAGATTTTTTGGTGAACTTAATATACAACAAAATAAAAATTATACAGCACCGAGTCACAGAGGAAGGGTTTTTTTTTGTGATTGGTAGATTGTAATAGGAATTTTGGTTAAAGTTGAGATGCTTGTAGGGAAAAAAATAAAGATAGCAATTCCACCAAATGTACCACCATTTCATGCAAACTCTTGTTTCTTCGAACTAATATTGGCCTTGAAAATCAACTCAAAACATGTAGAGTATTATTCTCTTATGGCATCTCATTTTGGACTTCAATGAGGCCCTCTTTTGTTATGCACAATCAAATTAACATTGAGATGGATAAGAGGATTTCAAAGAAACAAATTGAATCAATACCTCAGGTCAGATTTTGTGGTTAATATCGAAGATGGAATAGATCTTTCACAACATGAGCTCGTTGCGAAAGTGTTGTAGCGAGCATGCTACTACATTCCACCATTTATGCCAAATTGACATTGATTGAACCTTAAACTAGAGGACATGTGTCAAATCGACTTGCAGATTCGAGGACCTTAATTTCATTAGTCAGTTAATGGATTTAAACTAGATTTTTCATATATTTAGTAAGAGAATAAATGGATCCTATATTCCAACAGATAGTTCCAAGTTTGTTCTTGTTTTATTGTAACTATGTCTATTCTGAGGAAGAAGGTTGATCTCTAATCTCTTAGCATGGGGATGAGCCTTTTCTATATATTTTGTAAATTTCAGTCTACAAAGGGTTGGTTCAAAAGGGAGGAAAAGGACTGATATGTATTGTAATATTTTTTCCCGAGCTTCATGAAATTATCATGTAGAAGTCTTGAATGTTCTTACCATAGATTCATGTGTTAATGCTCCTTGGTATGTGTTTTCCCATGTGAATTTGCATCTTTCTGTTTTTTTCCATTTAAATATAGTGTCTTCAATATTTGAATGAAATTATCTGATTTAGAATTCATCCTCTGCTAGATTCTCTGAATTCATTTACTTTCAAATATTTTCATCAATTTCTTCTAAGCCAATGCAAAATTAATTCTTGATAGATGCTCTTATTTAATGGATTGTTTCCTTTGATTTTTCCACCACACTACAATGAGTTGATTGACTAAGAAAGCATTGAATGTATTTCCTCTACTTCCTAAAACATTATATCACCATCCATTGATAGTTTTTATTCATTTGAATCCATTCCCAATGGTGTTTCCTCTTGCTCAACCACCATTTCATAAACCCTACCTTCATTTGCATAATATCTAGCCACTTCACTTCACAAAACCAGTCAATCCTTGACTGAGGTGCAAGAGAGATCCCTCTCTGGGATTGAAGGGCTAGCTTCCAGTCTTAAATATTGGTTTTGAGGTTACCACTGTGACTTTCGTTTCACAACTGATAAAATCATAGAGTGATAAAATTTTGGTGTCGTTGTCGGGGAACAAAAGTTGCATATTCCCTAGGAGAATGACAAGATTGATATCTAATTTCTGATGGTGAATAAAGATCAGACACAAGGTTTATATGTACCATTCACCTGGAGAGTCCAATCAATGATTCAAATCATATTCAAAGACTCCACTACATAATGAGTTCATTTGAAAGAAACATGGAAGGACATAGTGGGAATACTAGGTACTCAAGCTTGTGTTTTATCCAAGAGGTAATATTCTAGTTTATCGATAAATTCTTGTCCTTTCATGATTATTTCAAAAGAATCTTTCTTTATTTACTCCATTCAAATAAATACCAGATATATACCCTTGTATATCATTCATTGCATACTGTAGATATACCTTATTCTTATATTATTGATATTCACCAAGATCCTTCCTATGAGCTATATGATGTCCAGGGTCAGTCTTGTGAGCCTAATGAAACCAAAATGGGTCTTATACCCCATGTGATTAACTCTATACCTTCTAAGATCTTGGATAGATATAGTCCTTTTAAATTTATGTCTATCCTTCTTGTATTTCCTCCAAAACATTATAAGTAACTCCCTATGTTTGATGGAGAGAATCTTAAAATTGAAAAGCATATCCAAGCCTTTGAGAATTTTGCAGATTTCTTTGAAATTGAGCATGATGATGTTTCTATGAGATCCTTTTCTCAGTCTCTAAAGGGGGATGCTAGGGCATGGTTTAGGAACCTACAAATCTAATCCATCAGCTCATGGGAGGAAATGAAGAACCTCTTTCTGAAATTTTGGGGTGATAGGAAACCCTTGGATCAACTCCTTTCAGAGTTTTATTCCATAAAGAAACAAGGGAATCAGATCGTGTCAATTTTTAATGGGAGGTTTCATAGTTTTTATCACAATATGCCTAAAGGGATTCAACCTTTTGAAACTGTTTCCAATGTCCATGCTCTATTATGCAACAACTTTTCATCCAGACCTGTCTTTTATTTTGATGGAAAGGAGGTTTGTTTCCTTGCAGAATATGTTTAATATGCTCAAGAGGTTGAGGATAATATCAGAGCATGTGGAAAAATTTCAGATCAAAATGAGGATGAGGAGTGGATTGCATATAGAGATGACAATGAACATGAACAAAAATGATGCCATGAGAAGGAGTTGGAAGATCAACTTGTTGAGGAGCAAGTTGATGTCTTAGATTTTGTTGCTAACTATTTTCAAGAGGTCTTTGATGTTACTGTATATGATGATTATGATAATGATTTTCTTGAGCAACCAGTTGTAGTATTTTCATCAGAAAATGATTCTTTTCAGAAGTCTTATGGAAACAGTCAGATTACATGTCATGGTCACAACATTGCAAAGGAGGAAAGGGGTCATTTTGTTAAAGTAAATTCTCTTCCATTGTGTTTTTCTTCTTTTGATCTCTTGAGAAAAGGTTTTAAGATCACTAGTGAAGCACCAAAATTAGAGTTTATGGAAAATCACATAGGGATTTTGGAGCTGAATGGTGATTATATATGGAAACAATAATATTTACAAGATCCTAATGTTGAAATTTAGGTACCTTCTCCCATGTATGATGAAGTGAAAAGTAAGGATAATCACTTAAATTTATCTTTATATTTTCCATTTTCTAAAATTTTTGAAGAAAATAGTGATAATCAAAGTTCTGAAATTTTCTGCAAGAGAACTCTAGATAGTGAACCAATTTATGATAGTTATTCCTCATAGTTATAAAATAATGTGACAATTCAGGATGTTACATTTTTTGAAAACACAAACCCAAGATATCCAGGCAGCCAAGGTCAGATCCTTGTTGATTTTCATTAAGAATTAAACACACAAATAGAAGATTTTCCAATTGATAAATGTTCAGAACATGTGATTTTTCTTCTTGAAATGAATGATAAGGAAAGTGATTATATTTTTGCTGCTTTATTTGAGAGTGATCTTGGAATTGATGACTTAGAACAAAAACCGTCAACTTTGAAGAAATAGTCTAATATGCTAGTCTATGCTTATGAACAAGAAGAAACTATAGACATAGACTATCCCTTACTTTTTATTGATAAACAAGTTGTATTCATCCATGTTATTCAATATCCCTTTGCATTTCTATTGGAAAAATCAGAGAAGGAGACCTTTATGGGTTACCTAGAATCAATTAGTGAATTTGGTTCTTCAAAGTGGATGAGTTTTAAGATTGGATTTAATTTTCAGTTTGAATTTCCATCAAGTAGGGTTTTTCTTTTATCCTTGAAGACATATATGCAAGGATTTCAATTAGTGAACAATTTCCTTGCATGGATGCACTGGATTTTTTATTTCACCTGATCAAATAGCTCAAGGATCCGTTTAGTAGGTAGTTGTGTGAATAAGCTCATGTTTGAGCATATTTTTCAGCAGTGTGTAGTTCAGTTTCAGTTTGGATTTCAGTTTGTAGGTTGAAGATTGACATAGTTGGGATGAACCCAATGGATCCAGAACAAAGTCTACATGTTCTTTGTCACCTCACAAGGAGGACACCATCCCTAGTAAGAGCCAATGTTAGAATTGATTATTACATCATCAAATTTTAGCCCAAACAACATAATTATGAAATTTTCGCAGCACCAGTGAAACTCCAGTGATTTCGTAGCGCCAAAGATATGTACTTTGGAAAAAATATAAAAAAATTGGCAAATCAAAATGGGTTTTATAGCCAATTTGGGTCTCGGGTTTATGGCAAGGCTTTTATGAATTTTATCAATAAAAATATTGGACTCGAGGCCCATTCTCCAAGGACCTATTTTTATTTTTTATATTCTTATTCAAATGGTGAGGGTATTATTAAATTAAAGTTTTTGTAAAAAATAATAAAATTATTATTTGTGGCCTCAAGAGCCAATCTCCATATATAATACCAAGAAAAATCCCACATGGACATCCAATCATCGAGTGCAAAAACAAGTTTTGATCCAACCACCAAATACTAGGCCAAGACCAAGAGCCAAGTCAAAAGGAGAGGAGAATAATAGTGTGCACAACACATCAATAGGCATTGTGCTCAATTGTGCATATAAACACCACAAGAGTATTTTCTCCTTTACACGTGGGATATTTATCCCATTGCAAATAAAATATGTAAACACATTTTGGGCGCCAAACAAATGTCCAAACCATAATGCCAAGTGTTGAAATGCAATGCCAAGAATTAAGCTCTCCTGGACACCATATCTAATTGAGCACACAAGTGTAAAGTCTAAACACTCACACAGAGCACCAAATGTCAAGACTAAACTGTTATAGCAAGATTTTCCTCACCCTATGCAATCTTTCACAGAAAGAATTTTTCCATTTCGCTATGCAGACTTATCATCCCTTTTTGTAAAATCCAGAGCTAAGAATACATATTTTTCCACATGTATAAATCTTACCTACTATACAACATGCTATATGCACACTGCACCACTACAGTCTGCATACAATGGGATTTGTGCCAAAAACTGAAAATTAATGTCAATTTTCCATGTCACGATAAGAGATATATGATCCTTGGCCTTCCATATACTAGAAACGTTCCAACTCGACCCTTCAGTTCCATTTGAAGGATATAAATGGGCCAATTCTGAGCTATGGAAAGAGGAGAAAGAAATCAACTTTGAGAGAAAAGTTACTCAGGAGAAATTATTTACCTCATATTGAGTCTACATCCCTTTGTCCTTTAAGTATGAACACAATGTTAAACCCCCAATAACCTCCCTTATTTTATTGAGAACTTCATTGTCTCTCTTCTATGAGATTTCCTTTGGTGGAGGATTGAAGTGGTGGAGGCCCAGTTGGAAGGAACTTAGTTTCTTGGTTCCAAACCGTGCCAACGCAGAAGTCTGTAACATTTTCACCTATTGATCATATATTAATAGAAATACTCTTTTCTCGTCCAATCGATATCTTGAAAATATTTGAATTATTATTCCATGGGCGTATTTTTCATGTTTATTAATGGATTATGCTATTGAATGTGCTAGCATTATTTATTATCGCCATATGCTTGCTTTGATTAGTTGTTGAGGACTAGTTGTAGGTATTTTCTTTGAGTCAAGTGGTCAATGGTGGACTTCATCGAATGTCTGGATGAGGTAGGACTTTTATCTTGTCTCTCTATCATATTTGTTTATATAGCATACTTGGTAATAGAGTTAATTTCTGCATTCATTTCCATCTGTTGTGGTTTACCTTAGCCATAGAGATATTTTCCTCCTAACAGAATTGGTGACCATACTGGGGATTGAATCTTCTTTATTATGTTTTGGAGTACTTTTATCCTTAGATTTCTCTCATTCCTATTGTGTTTGTTGTCGTATCATTGTTGGACATCCTCTTTTCACTTTGGGTATGCGTTTTTCAGCCTTCTCCCTTGCCTGGCCTTGTTTTTGAAACATATATGTGCTTTTTGGCTTGATGGTCATGTATATACGCAGGTTGTCCCTATACAAGATACATACATACACTATGTTCCATTGAACAGTCAAGCACATCATCTTTTCTTTCTTGTTTGCTGGGTCTGGTGGTTGTTGGGTGGGATATGATGTTTGTTGAGTATTCTTGGGTCTCTGTTGTGCCTATTAAGTGATTTTGAGATGACAGGAAGCCTGTCTGGGGTTGAATTTTTGGGTGGAGTATTTATCATCACCTTTTCATTTTGATTGTCCTTGTACATTGGGATGGGTGTTTTGTTGCTTGGTATCATGCTTGGGTTATCTCTTTCTATAAACGATAGAGTTTATATATCGAGTTTCTTTTCAGTCCATGCATTTTCATTTTTATTATATTGAAAATACAAAAATATTAGGAATTTTTCATTGCTTGGAATTTTGGTCTTTTGAGTCCTTGTCATTAGCTTAGTGCATGTAATTAAATATTGCATTTTTACTTCAGAATTGCAGAGTTGAAATTGAAAATTGCATTTGTTTTTAGGGGCATATCATTCATTGAAGATTGAAGTTAGGAATTTCCATTCTATTCATATTTACTTTTCTTATTGAGTCATAACATCACGAGTTTCGCTACCATACTGTTTTGAGTAATCACGTCCACTAAAATTAACTCTATAATTTAAAATTGATTAGTCACGATTTTATTTTCTAGGGTACACAAACAAGCTTAGGATTTAGTGCCTTGGAATAGGATTTTGAGAGTAAACTTATCCAAGGAAATTAAATAAGCATATTTGTCTAAGAAAGGGAGTGGAGAAATCCATTGTATAATTGGTAATATAAGGAGGCTTTGCTCAGACTGGATTTAATTACAAGGTCGTGTGAGTTTGGTTGAAGGGATATCCTCCTGATACCTTCTTAGCATCAGAGATATTTCTGGGGATCTATTCATATCTCGGGATCTTGCTAGTGCCTTTACCTTTGTGAGAGGTGATACTTTCAAGGTTTCAGGATTTTCTACCCTGCCCATATGGTGGACCTGACTTACGACTGCTCACATGTGAATTAGTTATTCATTGGTTTTTCTTGACTTAGCTGCCACATAGGTTACTTGTAGGGATTATTTTGCAGGTACCCTGGGTTAGATAAGGGCCAGACAACACATAAACGTTATGGAGGATTACCTAACCAGGGGGATCTGACCGATTGGTTATTAAGCCCACAAGGGTCCTTATAACTGATTTTGTTACCTCCAATATTTAGTAGGGAGTCTTAGGCCCCTTTTGGGTGAGACATACCTTATTTAGGGAGGGAGGACACATTCATCCACTTTACCCCGTTTGTGTGCATTTTGGCCTTTTGATTTTTTGTGTGCTCCTTGTTTACTAGTTGGCCTTAGAAGTTTTTATTGATTTTTCGTTATCATGGATAGTGGATTTCCTTCAGCTCTCTCATTTAATGCTACCCCCCCCCCCCCATGACATTTACTCATTTCCTGGGGGAAAATCTGCTCACTTTTCATAATGGTGTGAAAAACTATAACACTCAGTTTGTGCCTTGGGTCTCTAGTCATTTTCCTATTGATATACCTTCGCCTTTTCAATCCCTTCCATGGTCCACTTATATGAATCCTAGCATTGGATCTGGGGGCACCATGGTCCCAATGCCTATGTCTTCATTCTATATGAGTCCTATCCCTCAACCAACTTTCACGGTGGGAGGTTGGAACCTCCCCTCTTACGAATCTAGTCCTAGCTATGCTCTTTCAGGAGCCAATAATCAAATGGGTGATTATTCTACTTACTACACCCCATCCTTCTATCCTTCTTCTTCCATGTTGGTTCCTTCGAACACTTTTCCCATGATGGGTCCTCCTGTATCCCCGGGTATTTCATACAAGGAGAATCTATTTTATGGTTCAAGCCACCCTCTTCACGGAACCCCTTCACAATGGGGAAATTTATATACTCACTTGAATAGTCCTTATCATACTTCTGTCTCTTCGTAGAGTTTAGTGATGATTCCCTTTCAAACATCTTTGGATCAATTAAGCGGAGAATACTACCTTTCTGGATAGGGACAGGGGGCAAACCATGACCCTTCCTGGCCTGCAATGTTTCAAATCCAATCTTTCCGTAGACCTTGGTATCCAATGCCACAACCCACCACTAGTCCAGTCACTTCTAGTTATACTAGAGCTCCATCACCAACCTCTTCCAATCATGTTGGATATGGGTTGACAACCTTTGCAAGTCATGTTGACAACCCACACCCAACTGCTTCTAGTCATGTTGGGGGAATCAATGTAGTTGCCACGAGTCATATCAATGCCACATCTCCAACCTCTATACATCATGTAGGACATGACTCTCTCACCTCTGCCAGTCATGTAGATATCATTTCACCAACTGTTGGGAATGAAGTTGGGGGCATCGAGAATCCTAGACGTCTCAGACATAATCCTAAATTCCTTTGCACGACTTATGAAGGAAATCACCTTACTCGTTTGTTTCCAACCACTATTGGGATACCAGAAGCATGGGGCTCACTTAGGGACCCTTCAGACTCTGAGGCGTCTATGGTTTCCCCACACACTTTTTCTCCTTTAATTTACATGACAATAATGTCGTTGCAATCCTCTCCTGACCACCCCCCCTGTTGGAGAGGGTGGTGTGCCCCCTATCTCTGTTATCATGCATCATCTTCAACCTAGAATTGAAGAAGTGGTCATACCAATACAATATCTATTCAATCCTACTCCCCTTGTGGATGGTGATGCATCCTTCAACCATGTCATCAAAATTCTTGGTCCTACACCTTATGAATGCGAGAGAGTTTTACTCTCCCCGAGTTCTCTTCCTTAGAGTATTGAGGAGATCCCCTTCGATTGGGACGGTATTATGGGGTATTGAATGCCCCCTCCTATGTCTTTTCCTATAAGAGATATTATATGATATATCATTGAGACTATATCCTCCTCTAGTGCTTTATCCTCCTTGACTTGGAGAGATTTGGGTTTTCCCAAGCTTATGTCGGCTATTCGTGATATACTAACATTTCAAAAAAGTCTAGCATGGGAAGCTTGGCCTCCCCCATGCTATGATACCTATAAACCTCTTAACGAGTCTGAGTTAATCTATTTTCTGACTCGTCTAAAAAACAAAAAGATTGCCGAGTGATTTTTCCCTTTCACACTCATTAAAATTGGACTTGAAAGGTCATGAGTCTTATTTAAGCTCTTTTCCAACTCGTCTTCAAAAAGCGAAAAGATTTCCGAGTGAGCTTGTCTCTTTCACACTCATAAATTGGATTTGCAAGGACGTCTATTTGGCATAAGTTTATCCCTTTTTCAAACCAAGTAGACTAAATGACATTGTTGGCACAGGGGTAGACCTAGGGTTCAATGCTTCAACATCACACCAACAAAACCCTAACTACCGGCCCTTTTGGAAACACCTGCGAAGCAGATGAAGTCTCACCCGAGGTAGAGGCAGAGGTGGTTGTAGGACTCGGATGTCTACAACATATATGGGACACATATATGTGATTACAATACCCTAACAGACCATTTAGCAGTTATCATTCCTTAGTATCTAGCCTTTGTTTACAACACATATAAAACCTAATTATAGAGCATTTCAGTATTCAACAAGATCCAATACATTCAAGCACTAAGCACATCAAAATAGACCATATATGGTACTCATTCACATCACCAAGCACTAAGTTATCATATCAGATACATCTAAACATACATTACTGTACTAAGCATAAATCATATGAGCAATAAAACAACCATAATGCACAAAGAAACCATAACACATGACATACGTGGTTCACTCTAGTGTGGGGCTACATTCACCAACTCTTCTCTTCTTTATTATCTTCTCTCAATCTGCTACAAGCACAGAGCCACAGGAACCCACTCTGCATAAAACATGATATCTGCACACACCTCGCCAAATTCTCCTTCCCCAACCTAGGTTTAAGCACAAATCCTTCCTATTGTCTATACACAAGCTTCTTACAATCACTTACAGTTAGCTCTACAAGTTCTTAACACATAGCATGCACAAAGCATCCACAACTATTCACACTTAATACATTGGCCTCATCCTACATCGCCTAGATATCTATTTATACATTACAAAATGGGCCTAAACATGGGTAAACCCACGGGCCGACATCCCATACCCGTTACATAATCACAAAATGCAAAAGTCCCTAAAAGGGGGCCGAGATCCAACGATCTCCACTTCGACTTGCGCTCCACCTTCGACAAACTATCGAAGTCCAAAAAAGGGGTCAAAAGTGACCAAGGATCTTCAAAACTTGGTCAAGGGCCAACAAGCCCTCAACACTCACCTGTGACTTGTCCCGAGTCACTTTGATATGGGTAGATATAACTCAAAATCCTCGATCCTGGATTGAGCTTCTTCAACTTGCTGCTTCGTGAGGGCCTCCTACTCAATGAATTATTGAATAACTGCCTTGTTCTCACAAGTTATTCCAAGCGTTGTTTGACTGCAGTGACTACTTGTTCTAGCTCTTATCCTTGGCCTTCAATTTCCTCAAACAGTGGGCAAGATTTGTCCTGGACTGGTTGGAGCCTCTGAGTGACTTCCATGACTTTGCTTTGTATGGTATGGACCTGTTGCTGAGCAGTACATTGTTTCTGTGACCTTTTCATCCTCTCAACTGCTGATAAGAGTTTCAACTATGCCTGTATTGCCGTTGCTTGTTTATTTTCCTCTTGGAGCTGTGACTCTAATGTCTTCAGTTCAGGGTCCTTAGTATGTTGCTCATAAGTCTGTGCACTTCTACTGCTAAGTTGTTTACATTCCAAAGCTAATGCTATGATCCTCTCAACTGCACTCCGGGTAGTGGATTCTCTTTGGTCTCGCACGTCCTACAAAGTACTTGGTACTATTTGTAGCTCTATATCTCCTATTCTCTGTTGAAGTTGTTGGATGGCTTTAGCAAGCATCGCTACTTGGTGCTCCACTAGGTCTTCCTCCTTTTTCTCTAAGCCCGTCACAGAGAGAAATGCTTTGCTGACGTCTTCTTTTACTTCAACCTACTCTGTGAGCAATTGTTCCTTCTCTTGCTAGATCTGTGCTCTCTCCTCTTCAAACTTTGTTTGTAGGTCATCCTTTTCATTTTGCACAACTCAATATTTCTCTATCACTTCCTCTTGTTCTTGCTTAAGGTCCATTTTGGCCTGTTCATTTTCTTCCTGTGCACAACGAAGGTGAGATTCGATCGCATTAACTATTCTACGGAGTTGGGTAGGCTCATCTCCCAACTCTGGTTCTTCTGATGGTGGGGGCGCAGTGGACACTGTGTGGTTGGAGTGAAGGGATTTTTGTACCCCTCTCATCTTTTCTTCAATCCTTTCATACATGGTCTCTTGCTTGGCTTCATTTCTTTGCAAAATATCTTATGAGGTGTCCGATACAGCTACGATGATGAAGTCGAAGTCATCAAGCATGAGCATAGTCTGGAGCTTAGTCTTACTAGATTTTGACTTCTTATGAGATGTGGGTTTCATGGGAGAAACCTTTATTTTGTTATAAGACTCTGTTTCATGAGGGGGATTTTGTGGCGGTGTTACTTCGCCTTGCTTCCACTTGTTTTCTTCTCCATTGTTCTCTTCTTTGTCTACTTTGTCATCACCTCTTGTGCTAGGTGATTATGAGGAAGTCTCTTTTGATGCACTGTTCAACTTTTGTACCTCTTATGTCTTCTTCCTTATGCTAGTTCCAGGTGTATCGTACCCTTCGCAAGTGACCACCGGGCTTTCGATTACTTCGGGGTCGGACAGTTCTACGGGGTCAACTAGGATAAGGAGCTCTATAGGCCATTCCTTAGTTATTTCTTCTAGGTCCTCCTCTGTGATTTTGTAGTAACTTTGGTAACGGATCCCTCCAACAGACAATAAGCCTTCATCAATGCAGTTTTGTCCGTTATGATGTGGTCCCAATGGTCTGATGATGAGCTTTCTGATAATAAATATTTTTTAACCATTCAGGAACGACAATCTAATGGTCATAATTCCTCTAATGGTTATGTTGCACCGCCATGGAGAAGTGCCAATCTGAGTTTCTCTTATATTTTAGCAAAGTTTTAATTTTGGATACCTTCCTTCTGCGAAGTCTTCTCTAGAACTTCCCGTAACTTCTCTAACTTTTCTTTCTTCTTGCTGAGATTTCTAACCTTCTTCCCTATGATCTGTGTCTTGGTATTCCTCTTTCCATTTTGATTCTTGTCTCCTCTTGGTATAGTAACTTCGCGATGCTAGTGGTATTCCCTAAGTTTCAAGGGAAATACTTATTCTCTGTCTAGGGTAGGTGCTCTACTCTCTTGTACAAACAAGTGTTTCAAGTCTTATTGTGTTCTTTCAACTTGGACAACTAGATTTCTGGTCCTCGGTAGCTTCGACTGATTTTCTTACTCTTTCAGTAAGTGCTCTATTGTCTTAGCCATGAAGTCTCTTAGGTCTTTCTTTTTATGTTCTAGAGATTCCTCTTCATTTCTTTGGGTCTGATCTTTCTCAATCCAGGTTTTTCCTAGTAACATAGCAAATGGGGCATTGTTCTCAATAAATTTAACAACCTTAAATTATTCCTCTGTCAAATTTCCATGAGCAGTCATAGATGTCTGGGTAAGTCTTCCACATAGGGTTATAAACTTTTCTCTAAATAATCCTATTCCTCCTAATGAAGGAATCATAGCAGGCTTTCCTAAAATTTCCTAGGATCTTTCTATCATGATATTCACTTGTGTTTCCTCATCTAGAACACAGTCTATGTCGAAGTATCCTATTCTTGTTGTTGGATCATGTTTTCATTGATGCCAATGGTTTGATTGATTGCTGTCAAGTTATTGATTGATGTCAAAAGATTGATTGATTGATTGATGATTGATGTAATATCTATTGTCCTTGATGATAATTCATAGATGAATATGGATCAATGACTTTTCATTGATATGATGAAGATCAATGAGTTGTCATTGATACATGATGAAGATGGATCGATGTGGTTTCATTGGTATATGATGCATTGTTGGAAAAATGTATAGATGACCCATTATTGTCTTATCGTGATTGATAACGTGCACAAATGGATGAACTCCAAATTGGTCCCCTTATGGTGAAATCCTTCACGGGAAGATGCTTTTTGTATTGAGTTATCCTAGAAGAATGGTTGGAGGATCCATGCTTGTATGTGGAATAATGAGATGAAGATCAATGAATTTGTTGGTGAAACTATACTAGATGGATAATGCTTGTCATACCATTTCCATTGGTATGTGGAATGTCACATAACTCTTCACAGTTTGAGAGTTATGGCCTTACGAAGTTGGAGGGCCCTCATATGAAGGCTTGAAGCTCCCAAGGTCAAAGAAGTCAAAGTGACGTAAAAGAAGATATCATTATTTAAATGATAAAGTAAAGTGACAAAGTCAATATGGATTATTTAAAATAAAGAGAAGTGACAAAATCAAGAAAGATTTTTTAAATGATATAGTAAGGTGACAAAATCAGGAAGGAATTATTAAACGATAAAGTATTGGAGAACTTTCTATTTATGGAAAGTGGTTAACCCTAAAATAAGGAAAATAGGTTAAGTGACCTAGAAATGGGTTAAGTGACCTAAAATGGGTTAAGTGACCTAGATGATGAAAGTATAAATAAGATAGCAATGGTCTCTTGCAATATATCCCTTGTGTGGATCAATGAAGAGCTTCTTGTGGGAATATCTTTTGGAGTATTGATGGAGAGCTTCTTGTAAGATCTTCTTGTTAGAGCTTATTGTGAGATCATTTTGGTGTGGATCTATTGAGAATGATTGAAGACCTATTCTGAGAAAGAGAGAATGAGGAGGATATCATGGACACATTGAAGTTTCAAGAAGTTTGAGATCATGACGGTGAAATTATCAAAATTACAGAAAAACCCTATTTTCTGGTGCGTACGCGGGTTGTCTGTGTATAGGGTGCATATATGATGCAAGAGCATCGCACCAGCTAGCCATGCGCTAGCTAGGTAGCCAAATCAGTGCGCATTGAATGGGAAGGAGAGGCCCAACCCTATCGATTCAAATTTTGAATTTGATTTCAATGCCTTTATTGTTTGTAAGGCCATGGAGCCATAAAGCCGTGCCTTTGAGTAGGTTGTAGACAAAATATAACCTTTAATGGTTGTAAGGATGAATCTAGATCCGATCTGGACTAGACAACCATTAATTGTAAAATTCAATTGTAAATTGAATAGAGTAGGTAGCTTGGAGGGAAGAGCTCGAAGAGCCCCTCATGTAAGAGATCTTTGAGATCTCATTTTGAGTAGAGGTAGAGGTAGAGGTAGAAGCGAGTCAGTTAGAGATCTGTGTGAGAAGAGAAGATAGAGAGGGAGCCGAGACTCTTTCAAAGTTTGAGCTCAAGAACACCTTGTAAAGGAGGCATTTCATATTAATATAAAGAGTAGATTTTCCTGCATGAGTTTTTGTGTGTCTTTATGTGTACATGAATGTCTTCATGTGTTCTTTATATATGTTGTAGATGTATGTTAGGTATGCATTTGTAGGGACAGATAGGTTCTTCTATTTGTGGGTTCTTTGATTTCAGGTTTGGGGATCTTTGAGGCTTCATGCCAAGAGGGTGTGACAAAATATTGCAGGTTCTGAAGGCCAGTATAGAGATGCACTTCTGAATTTTGTGGGTTCAGACAGAGATGTGCCAGGAGGGTACACTAGTTGAAGTATTATACTCAAGGGAGAATCCTCAAGGTTGTTGAACGTAAGACTGTGTAGAAGAGGGCACAGGAAGACAAAATCACTGAGGGATTTTGTGGAAGCTCTTCCAGGAGGGCATTGAGAAAGTGCAGATAGTGCACATGAAAAATTTGTTTGAGTTCAAAGAGGAAGAAAAAACCATTGCAGGTTTTGTAGAGCTCTTCCAGGAGGGCATTTGAGCAAGTGCATAAAGTGTATAGGATAAGAACTTTATCTTGAGTTCAGTGAGAAGATAGAGTTACTGAAGACTCTGGAGAACTCTGCTAGGAAGGCATTGAGTTGGTGTAGGAGTGCATAGAAAGGACTCTTTTGATTTCTAGAACAGGAGAAGTGTCAAGAAGAAGACCTTCACAGGGTTGATGAATACCCTGTAGGCTCAGGAAGGAGTTGCTTGTGCAAGAGAATTCCAAGAGGGCATCAGATTCTCCATCTGAGGGAGAGAAAAGGGTTAAGTCCCTTAAAGGTCTGAGCAACAGAGACGCTCAGGATAGACAACACCTTCGTGTGTGTAGAGACCCTATAGGAATCAGAGTGGTCGAGAAACCTTTCAAGGTTTCAGAGAAGAGAAGCTCAGGAGGGATATTTCTTTCATGCACAGAGTCCTCTGAGTATCACCGAGGCTGAAAGGAGACCCTTTGGAGGGTTTGAGTTTGAGGAAGCTTAGGAGGGAAAGCATCTTAAGAATGCAGGTGAGAGCCAAGTATACAGGCTTTGCAAGAGGAAGTAAAGGTTGAGGCCTTTGATAACTTGAAATCTTCCAAGGAGAAGGAAGAAAAAAAAACGCAAGCTTAGGAGGGAGCACAACTGTCGTTGGATCAGACCGAGGATAAGATCTAGACCATTGGAGTTTTACGTCCAGGAGCAGTAGAAAGCATACAAGTAGGAGGAATGGATCTGGGTTGTCAGATCTGGGTACGGATAACCGATAGCCATCGGATCCAGGGAAGCTGCACAAGGTTTAACCCTCGTATGCAAAGGAGAGGAACTGACGAAAGATGTAAAAGACTTATTTCGGCATCCTAGAGTTTGGGAGACACAGAGGGAAAGAATTGGAGTTCTTGACCCATGAAATCGCAAGGGAATTGGGACTATCCGTTGGTAGGACACGTGGAAAAAATATGGGAGCCCATCGTGGTTTCTAACATTGGGAGTTCGAGAGGCAAGCGTTGTGAGACAAGAAGTCCCGACTCATGAGACTCCAAAGAGATCAGGGTCGTCCATCTTTGGAGGACACGTGGTGTGATCAGGGGAACTCGAAGGACCAGGGATCAAGATCATCTCATGGATTTGAGTATCATGAGCTGGAAGGCGGAGGCCTTTTCTCTGCAAAATCCCAAGCCATGAGAACGCGATGAGATCTGAAATGTTTATCGGGGAAGAAGGAGATTCGTAGTATCTGGCATCACGATACCTCGCATATCAGAGGTTTGGATATTGGAGGAATCAATTTTTGACTGTGGAAGTCGCGAAGAGATGAGGATTGAGGTCTCGGGTGAACATGTGGCACATGTGATAGGTGGGTCACATGGTCAATAGGTGGCGTAACAACATATTCCAAGGGAAAGGCGGATGTAGGTGATAGGTGGCGTACACGCGTCACCGTGGAAGGAGTGAACCCATAACAGACTGTTCATGTCTCAGGGTTTATCAAAAAGAGGAGCACGAAGGTTCGACTCTTCAACTTGTGAAGTTGCGAGTTGTGAGTAGGGTCAAAGGATTCAACCCATTGTTGACTTGTTGCCTCTCATGGATTCATGGAAGAGGAGCACAAAGGCTCAATAGATGAACTTGCGAATTCGCGAGTAGCGAGAGGTGCTAGTGGTTAGCCCTAGCCTATGGTTGTATGTAGAGGGCGCCAAGGAGAAGGGACATACCCATATCGCAATCTTGGGTATCGGAGGTTTGAAGAAGGAGGAGTCGAGAGCTTCAACTCATGAACTCACGAGTTTGAGAAAGGCACTTTTGTTAAGGCATTGCTCAGAGCGTTGTGGTTTCTCGGAGAAAGGGGAAGCTCATGCCTAGTGCTCATTCGCACAGGTGGAGTTTCTGAAGGACCTGTGGATTGAGTTCATTGGGTCTCAAGGAAGGCTGAAAGGACCATTTCAGTTCTATGGATCCAATAGGAAGAACGATCCTGTAGCGGATCTTGACCTGAGGGTCAAGGGTCTGCATCAAATTGGTATCAGAGCCTGACTCTATTTGTATATTGCAGATGGAGGAAGCAGGAGAAAAAAAGAGCACTCTAATATACATCAGTTGTGGTATCAGAGGTAGCTTGTAGAGATAGGCAGGAGAAGGCAGAGTGTTGGAAACTCTATGGTGATTGTTTGTAGGTAGGCAACAATCAAGGAAAATAGTTAGGAAGACTGTAAGAATATTCTGGAAGCACTCAGGATTGTAGAGTGACAACAACATGTTTTCCAGGAGGGCAGACAGAAGGTAGAAAGATGGCTACTAAAGGCCATGCACACAGTGGAAAGAAGAACCACTAGCAGCAGGAAAACACTGCGAGAGACAAAGAACTCACCAAGATCAGAGAGAGGATGGAAATTTTGGCATTACAGATGCAGTAGAATGCTAGGTCAAGATGGGTATATGAATGGTCCATGAAGACAAAATAAAAATGGCCAGTCAGGGAATTGGTGACCAAAAGACAACAGAGGCTATTAAAGGGATGGTTAAGGCATGCTGAAAACCTCAATGGACAAGAGGAGGAGATGGTTCAGGTATGTGAGCCAGAGGCTGGGAGAAATCTCAATGATGATGAGGATGAATTGAGATCAGTTGAAGATCTCACAGACTTCCAAGAGGGAAGAACATAAATTCCCAATTTCTAGGAGGGAAATGAAATGAGGTCACTGCGGGATCTCATAGACTATCAGGAGGATAGTGGGGGAATTTCATATTTCTGAGAGGGAAATGAGATGAGGTCCAAGGATCTCATAGACTGCCAAGAAGGTAGCAGAGAAATCCCATATTTCCAGGAGAGAAAGGGAGAGCAGATGATCTCATAGATGATTTAACATCAACAAGAGCAGCTGATAAAGGAGGATCATAATAGTATTTTGATGATTAGAGGAATTCAGATATTCCTTCTAGGTAACCCAATAGAGGAGAGAGTTTGTGATGCTGAAGTAGAAACAATAGAAGGACAATCAGCTGTGATTGTTAGATAAATGGAGAAGATATTAGAGGTTGCCACGTGGAGGAAGATGAGTATTCTGAGGAATGGATCAGCATTTTCAGCCAGGAAGCTGAGAAGACTGTAGCATTGGAGCTTGCAGCAGAAGAAGAAGAAGTAGACAACATGAGTTTTGCTGATCTGTGTGAGCATATTGAAGCCCTGGAGAGAAGGGTGATAGTGCAGGGCATGCACATCCAACAAGTGAATATGGAAGCAGATGCAGGAGAAGCATACCATCCCAACGAGCAACTGGAAGGAGTTGGACTTGAGTGAACACAGGGAAAGATGGCAGAAGAAAAGATGTCATAGGAAAAAGATGAGCAATAGCTCAGTAATGAGATTGCAGAATTGGAGTCTGTAGTGGAGTGGCAACTCAATGCCACAAGAGATGGAGAAGATGACATGGGAGATCATGATGATCTTCCCATTTGTAGAAAGAAATTGCAGTAGAGGAGACTGCATGAATAGAGATAGCCACTAGAGCAGCTTGAAGAAATGATAGAGGACATTAGGAGGATGATGTTGAAGTCATCACAGGAGACTTCGAGCAAAGGGAAGCTGAGCAGAAGGGAGACAACAACAACAATAGAGAAATGAAAGCAGCAACAATAGCACATAGGAGCATAGAAATAGCTCCAAAGAGTTGTTTGGGATCCAGGTGGATTTCAACAGGCAGGATGGAGATCTCATGAGCAACAACTCATGAATTTTCACAGTAGAGGAGTATGATGTAGGAGCATCACTCCAACCAACCATGAGTCAGCTAGCCAGCCAACTCAGCGCGCATTCAATGGGAAGGAGAGGAGAAACCCTCTCGATTCAAATTTTGAATTTGATTTCAATGCCTTTAATGTTTGTAAGGTTGTGGAGCCATAAAGTCGTTCCTTTGAGCAGGTTGTAGATATAATATAGCCTTTAATGGTTGTAAGGCTGAATCTAGATCCTATCTAGACTAGACAACCATTAATTGTAAAATTCAATTGTAAATTGAATAGAGTAGGTAGCTTGGAGGGAAGAGCTTGAACAACCCGTCATGTAAGAGATATTTGAGATCTCATTTTGATTAGAGGTAGAGGTAGAGGTAGAAGAGAGTCAGTTAGAGATCTGTGTGAGAAGAGCAAATGGAGAAGGAGTTGAGACTTTGTCAAATTTTGAGCTCAAGAACACCTTGTAAAGGAGGCATTTCATATTAATATAAAGAGCAAATTTTCTTGCATGAGTTTCTGTGTGTCTTCATGTGTTCTTTATATATGTTGTAGATGTATGTTAGGTATGAATTTGCAGGGACAGATAGGTTCTGCTATTTGTGGGTTCATTGATTTTAGGTTTGGGGATATTTGAGGCTTCATGCCAAGAGGGTGTGACATAATATTGTGGGTTCTGAAGGCCAGTGCAGAGATGCACTTATGAATTCTGCAGGTTCAGACAAAGACATGCCAGGAGGGTACACCAATTGAAGTCTTAGACTCAGGGGAGAATCCTTAAGGTTGTTGAACACCTTGGAGGTAGGACTGTGTAGAAGAGGGCACAGGAAGACAAAATCAATGAGGGATTTTGTTGAAGCTCTTCCAGGAGGGCATTGAGAAAGTGCAAATAGTGCACAAAAGAACTCTACTTGAGTTCAGAGAGGAAGACAAAACCACTGCAGGTTTTGTAGAGCTCTGCCAGGAGGGCATTTGAGTAAGTGCATAGAGTGCATAGGAGAAGAACTCTGTATTAAGTTTAGTGAGAAGATAGAGTTACTGAAGACTCTGGAGAACTCTGCTAGGAGGGCATTGAGTTGGTGTAGGAGTGAACAGAAAGGACTCTTTTGAGTTCTGGAATAGGAGAAGTGTCAAGAAGAAGACCTTCACAGGGTTCCTGAATACCCTGCACGCTCAGCAAAGAGTTGCTTGAGCAAGAGACTGCGAAGAGGGCATTAGATTCTCCATCTGAGGGAGATAAAAGGGTTAAGTCCCTTAAAGGTCTGAGCAATAGAGAAGCTCAAGAAAGACAACACCTTCATGTGTGTAGAGACCCTGTAGGAATGAGAGTGGTTGGGAAACTTTTCAAGGTTTCATAGAAGAGAAGCTCAGGAGGGAGAGTGCTTTCATGCACAGATTCCTACGAGTATCGCCAAGGATGAAAGGAGACCCTTCGAAGGGTTTGAGTTCGAGGAATATCTGGAGGGAAAGTGTCTTAAGAATGCAGGCGAGATCCAAGGATACAGGCTTTGCAAGAGGAAGCAAAGGCCAAGGCCTTTAATAATTTGAAATCTCCCAAGGAGCAGGAAGAGAAAAAAAACACAAGCTTAGGAGGGAGCACAACTACCATCGAATCAGGCCAAGGATAAGATATTGAGCATTGGAGTTTTACATCCAAGAGCAGCAGAAAGAACACAAGTAGGAGGAACGGATCTGGGCCGTCATATCTGGGCACATATAACCAATAACCATCGGATCCAGGGAAGTTGCACGATGTTTAACTCTCGTATGAAAAGGAGAGGACTCGACAAAATCCCTGAAATGCTTATTTCGACATCTCGAAGTTTAGGAGACACAGAGGGAAAGAATTGGAGCTCTTGACCCACAAAATCCAGAGGGAATTAGGACAGTCCATTGGGAGGACACGTGGTAGAAATCCAGGAGCCCATCGTGGTTTCGAACATCAGGAGTCCGAGAGGCAAGGGTCATGAGACAGGACGTCCCGACTCATGAGACTCTGAACAAATCAGGGCCGTCCATCTTTGGAGGACACGTGGCATGATCAGGGGAACTCAAAGGAATAGGGATCAAGATCATCTCGGGGATTGGGGTATCGTGAGCTGGAAGGCAGAGGCCTTTCCTCTGCAAAATCTCAAGCCATGAGATCACGATGAGATATGAACCATTGATCGGGGAAGAAGGAGAGTCGTAGGATTTGGCATCTCGATACCTCACATATCGGAGGTTCGGAGATTGGAGGAATTAGTTTTTGAGTGTGTAAGTCACGAAGAGTAAGAACCGAGGTCTCGGGTGAACAGGTGGCACATGTGATAGGCTGGTCACATGGTTGATAGGTAGCGTAACAACGTATGCCAAAGGAAATGTGGACACAGGTGACAGGTGGTGTACACGCGTCACCGTGGAAGGAGAGAACCCATCACAGATCGTTCGTGTCTCGGGGTTTCTCAAAAGAGGAGCATGAAGGTTTGAATCTTCAACTCGTGAAGTTTCGAATTGTGAGTAGGGTCAAAGGAGTCAACCTGTTGTTGACTTGTCACATCTTGTGGATTCGTGGAAGAGGAGCACAAAGGCTCAACAACCGAACTTGTGAAGTCGCGAGTAGCGAGAGGTGCTAGTTGTTAGCCATAACCTACGGTTGTATGTAGAGGGAACCAAGGATAAGGACCATACCCGTATCTTAATCTCAGGTATCAGAGGTTTGAAGAAGGAGGAGTCGAGGGCTTCTACTCATGAACTTGCGAGATCACGAGTTTGAGAAAGGTGCTTGTTTTAAGTCATTTCTCGGAGTGCTATGGTCGCTCGGAGAAAGGGGAAGCTCGTGCCTAGTGCTCATTCACATAGGTGGAGTTTCTGAAGGACCCGTGGATCGGGTTCGTTGGGTCTCCAGGAAGGTCGAAAGGACCATTTTGGTTCCGTGAATCTAATAGGAAGAACGATCTTGTAGCAGATCTTGACCCAAGGGTTGGGGGTCTTCATCAATATATACAAGTTGTCTATGTATAATGTGCATACAATACATGGGTTGTCTGTGTATAGGGAGTGTACAATGGATAAAATCATGGAGATTTGTGGTTGAGCTGATGACAAGATGTTGAAGACTGAAGCAGGTTCTAGATCTGCATTCTATGAGCTCAGATTTGTCACTGAGACACTAGTATGGTTACATTATTGTCTTTATGGATAGTATTGCTTGTTGTGTTATGAATGCTTAGGGAATTCTTGGTATGGCTTGGTATGGCTTCTTTGACATGGTTCATGTTGGTTGATGGAGTGAGCAGTACTCTTGTGATTCAGTTGTGATATGATTTCTATGGTATGTTGATTGCTTATGCATGATTGAGTATCATTCATATTGATTGGTTGTGGAGAATGAGTAAGCTATTGGAGAGCTTGGATGTGTTTTGATAGGCTGGTGGTCAGTTTGGAAAGTGAGAGACAGAAGAGAATGATGAATTGGTTGCAAAGGATCTGATTTGATCTTGAGAGATAAACCCTAAGAATCTCAAATGATATACGCGGGTTGTAGTACTTGTTGGGCCCATATACACATGAGCTATACTACTGGTAGGGTGTGTACATACGCATGTTGCACTACCAAGAGGTCGCTTACCTTTTTCATATTGATATATGTCGAGGATTGTTGCCTCATATCAGTTGGTTCTGAGTGTATAATATGAGTCTTACATGATAGAGATAGTGCTCTTGTAGAGTTGTACTCTATTCATTTGTTTTTGAAAAACCCCAAGGATTGTAGTCCGTAATAAAAATAAAATTGTACATTCATCTTGTGTTCTTTGTGTTCCTTGTGGTAATGAATTGTTGATGATATATTGTTTATATATGGTGCTGATATGTTCTCACATATAACTGGTTATAAATGACAACAATGAGTAATGAGTAAAATGTCGAATGTTAACTAATGAGTTTTGTGTAAGAGGGAAGTTTTGGGAAAAAGATCCCCACACTCAGACACCCCCCCTCTAAGTGTGGTAGGTGTGTCCAACAATTGGTATCAGAGCGAGCCTTCACTACAGGCCTTAACAAGCTTGAAGGAGATCCATAGACACACAAATGGATGATGAAGTTCCAATCCTTGATGAGGAAAACTATTCTACTTGGAGAATAGAGATGATATTACATTTGAAGACAATGGGAGCAAAAATTTAGAAGGCAACCATTGGTGGATCAGTTTCGTTGAAGAACAAGTCAAAGTTTGAAACTCAAAGGGAGGGAAATAAGAATGATGCATTGGCTCTCAATACCATTGTTAGTGGAATCTCAAGCCCTATCAAAGAGAGCATGGGACAATGCACTTCCGCCAAGGATCTATGGCTAAAGCTAGAGGAGACATATCAAATCAAGAAGGATAAGGAAGATATTGAAGATCACTCCATCAAGATCATTAAAGGTAAAGAATCTCCAAAAAGCCTTGATTGTATTATTTATACAAGTGATCTTGAAAACATTTCAAGTGAAGATAAAGAATCAAGTGATGATAGCACAAAGGAAGATCTTGAAGATATTTCAAATGAAGGAAAATAATTATGTGTTGATGTTGGTAAAAAGGAATATCGTGAAGATATTTGAAATGAAGGTAAAGAACCCTCAAAAACCCTTTATTGCAATGATGATGATGAATTTTTCTCTTCAATTGAAGAATAAGATCTAGAAATAGTTTCTGTAAAGTTTGATGGTAATTATCCCATGAAATGAATAGAAGAAAATATATTAAAACTTCAAAAGGAAGTTGAAGAGGGTTTATATATATATATAGAAGCGATCATTATTATATAGACTATAACTATCTTTTAGATAACACTAAGAAGTTTCTTAGGAGGAGTCTAAGGCACATCTTGAAATTAGAGGAAATGCTCAAGGAACAAGAAGAGAGCAATAAGACTCAATTAGAAGAAAAGGAAGAAGAGATCACAAGACTAAAGTATGGAAAATAAGATATAAATGTAGATGATGATATTAGCAAATTTTTTGAAACCATTGTCCATCTCAAGACCCAAATTGAAGAAGCCAAAAGATTAGAGGAACTATTGAAGAATCAAATAAATGAAAATGAAGAGTTATGTTGTAAGTTAGAAGCTGAAATGGTTGATCTTAGAAAGAAAGTGGAGAAGTCAAATAAATTCTTGAATAGCTCACTAATATTGGATGAGATCTTGGAAAGTCAAAGATCACCATATGATAAATCAGGTCTTGGATACAAAAATGAAGCTACACATGATGAAGCAGGCACCTCAAAGAGGCATGAGGTAAGTCCATCAAAGGATGAAAACAATGTTGAAAACCAACTACCCACACAAGGCAAAGAAGATTTCAAAAGAACAAAGCAAGGAAGACATCAAGAAGCTATTCTTGGGACATCAAAGAAAAGGTATGAAAGTATTTTTCCCGAGCATTGTTATTCATGTAATGGATATGGTCACAAAGATTTTGAATGTAGATCTTATGAAAGGAGATATAATGGAAGATTTTATGACATGATGAGGTGTTGGAGATGTGATCATGTAGGCCACATTACTTTTCACTGTAACACCATGCGATGCTACAAATGTAGTGGATTTGGCCACAAATACGAGGAGTGTTGGAACATAAGAAGAAAGTCCATGATCAGGACTTCAAATGGCATGGCTAGAAGAAGGAATGAAGTAATAAAGGGAGACATATTTGAAAATATGGATGCTCAAAGATCAAGTTCTAAGGAGTAGGGACATCTATAGAAGTAGGTGAAGAAGACAGAGTAGCCCAAACAGAATGAAGGACTAAATGGAAGTTCAAATGTGTCATCTACTGTTATCCTCATTTTTGGTTATCAAGATGATGACATGATAATGACATGGTGATAGAAGATCTGACTCTTCACTAAGATCGTTTTCATGAAGAAAGTTACACTTGTCAGTTTCTCAAAATCACTCTTTTGAAGATAGTACGCAGGCTGCATATATATTGTCATGCGGAAATGCCTTGTTTCCGCAGGCTGCATTCAGTCTGACTGCGGACCTTCCGCACTGTGT
>ML800348.1:5644-34569 GCA_009831015.1 Picea engelmannii | reverse complement strand
AAGTACATCATCCTTCTTCTCTTGTCCATTCAATACTTTAGAACTAGGGAAAGAGTAGTATTCTGTCTCAGTTTGTTCCAGATCCAGGTGGATCTGTGGAGATTGGTCTGTGTCCGCACTCACGAATTTATCCTAGAACATCTACTGAAGCATACGTGGGTGATAATGGTATCATTCGCATACATACACAGGCTGACCTTGTATATGTCGTGTACATATGCGAGTTGTTGTGCAATAGGCCACGTATATGTGGTAAAGACTTGGGAAAAAGGCAATGCACATGGGTTGCATCTTGATGTGATGGTATAAATCTGTGATGTAGAGTCTGGCATTGTTTATTGCAGGTTCTGACATAGTTTTCTATAGGTTTTCATGATTCTATATTGGATTATGTAAGGTGATGATGTAAAATAAAATATTGGGTGCATGGCACTAACCCATGAGTATGGAATGATGCATTTTCTATTGAAGAACAATGATGGTTATAACAATGAAGTTATGGCACCTTGGTTATGTGATATATATTGATGATGTATTATTGGAATCTTACAAACTCGATGCATGCATTTGGCATATGGAAGGGATACTCATTGGGACATGTGGTTGGTGAGTTGATGATCTATAGTTGATGCATGATTGGTATGTTTCTAGTACACTCGTAGAGCCACCTACTAGTAGGTTGATTGACACATATTTTATGGAGGATTGGCATACATTTATGGGATTCATCTTTTTGTGGTATTGGTGCATGGTGGTGTACATGTTTTGGTACACTCATATATGGTATATGATTGATGATACTATACCATTGGTATTACTGTATTAACACAACAATTGGCATTTCTTTCAGATACATGATTGTGGAACTTGGTTCATGATGGAGACATATCATGAGTGATATGATACATTGTTTGGCATGTTGGTAGATGCACATGGTTAGCATATTGGTATATGCACATGGTTGGAATATTGGTAGATGCAGATGGTTGGCATATTGGTGGATGCACATGGTTGGCATATTAGTAGATGCACAGGTTGGCATGTTGATAAAGGCATATGATTGATACATTCCATGGATGATATATTTTGGTAGATTGCATAATGTAGATGAACATGGTTGATGTACATAGGTGTTGTGCATGATGAACACACATTTTTGTACATGATGCATTTGGTTGGTATTATGCTCATGATTGGTTGATATTTTTCTCATGCAATTTATTTCATTGTTGACATATATTTTGCTTCATGATGCTTGGTATGGCATGAGTTTGATGCATGAATAGGTCCAAGGATCGTTATATGGTAGAACATTGTTCATCTTACATAAAAGATAAGGGAGACATACCCATAGGGGGAGTCATTCTACTTCCCATGATTCTAGGAGGATATATTTATCAGATGCATACCTAGATAAGAGCCCTATATTTGAAGAAAGAGCACATAAGCATAATTCCAAGGGGAGCGATGGTCACATGGGGAGTATGGTCGATGTATCTTTAGCATTACATAAGAGTGATATCCCTTGTTCAAAAGAGGATAGATTATTTAGAGGAAGATCAAAGGCACTCAGAAAAGGGGAGCAACCCCAAGAGGAGAATGGCCCTTTTCCATTGATGTCAAAGGGGGAGAGATAATCACATTTATGTGATTGATGATTATTGATTGGAAGAGATAGTCACATTTAGGAGAGATAGTCACATTAAATATTAGAGCATGCCTTATCTACATGTTGACATCAATATTAGGTAATTGGTGTTGACATCAATGTTGGTATTTCCATCAATGACAAAGGGGGAGCTTGTTGGATCATGTTATCATTGATGCCAATAGTTTGATTGATTGATGTCAAGTGATTGATTGATGTCAAAAGATTGATTGATTGATTGATTGATTGATTGATGATTGATGTAATATGTATTGTCCTTGATGAGAATGTATAGATGAATATGGATCAATGAGTTTTCATTGATATGATGAAGATCAATAAGTTGTAATTGATATGATGAAGATCAGTGAGTTGTCATTGATACATGATGAACATGGATCGATGTGGTTTCATTGGTATATGATGCATTGTTGGAAAAATGTATGGATGACTCATTATTGTCTTATCATGATTGATAAGGTGCACAAATGGATGAAATCCAAAGTGGTCCCCTTATGGTGAAATCCCTCACGGGAAGATGCTTTGTGGTGAGTTATCCTAGAAGAATGGTTGGAGGACCCATGCTTGTATGTGGAATAATGATAAGAATATCAATCAAGTTGTTGGTTAAACTATCCTAGATGGATAATGCTTTTCATGCTATTTTTGGTGGTATGTGGAATATCACATAACTCCTCACAGTTTGAGAGTTATGGGCTTACGAAGTTGGAGGACCCCCAGATGAAGGCTTGAAGCCCCCAAGGTCAAAGAAGTCAAAGTGACCTAAAAGAAGAAAGCATTATTTAAATGATAAAGTAAAGTGACAAAGTCAAGGTGGATTATTTAAAATAAAGAGAAGTGACAAAATCAAGAAATATTATTTAAATGATAAAGTAAGGTGACAAAATCAAGAAGGAATATTTAAACGATAAAGTTTTGGAGAACTTTCTATTTATGGAAAGTGGTTAACCCTAAAATAAGGAAAATAGGTTAAGTGACCTAGAAATGGGTTAAGTGACCTAAAAATGGGTTAAGTGACCTAGAGGATGAAAGTATAAATAAGATAGAAATGGTCTATTGCAAGATATCCCCTATGTGGATCAATGAAGAGCTTCCTGTGGGAATATCTTTTGGAGTATTGATGGAGAGATTCTTGTGAGAGCTTCTTGTGAGAGCTTATTTTGAGAGCATTTTGGTGTGGATCTATTGAGCATGATTGAAGATCTATTCTCAGAAAGAGAGCATGAGGAGGATCTCATGGACGCATTGAATTTTCGGCAAGTTTGAGATTATGATGGAGAAATTCTAGAAATTATAGAAAAACCCTATTTTCTGGTGTGTACGTGGGTTGTATGTGTATAGGGTGCATATACACAAGTTGTCGCTGTACAAGGTGCATATAGTACGTAGGTTGTATGTGTATAGGGAGCGTACAGTGGATAAAATCATGGAGATTTGTGGTTTAGATGATGACAAGATGTTGAATACTGAAGTAGGTTCCATATATGCATTCTATGCGCTCAGATCTGCCACTGAGACACTAGTATGGTTACATTATTTTCTTGATGGATAGTATTGCCTATTGTGTTGTGAATGCTTAGGGAATTCTTGGTATGGCTTGGTATTGTTGTTGTGATGTGGTTCATGTTGGTTGATGGAGTGAGCATTACTCTTGTGATTCAGTTGTGATATGATTGCTATGGTATGTTGATTTCTTATGCATGATTGAGTAGCATTCATATTGATTGGTTGTGGAGTGTGAGTAAGCTATTAGAGAGTTTGGATGTGTTGTGACTAGTTGGTTGTCAGTTTGGATAGTGAGAGACAAAAGAGAATGATGAATTAGTTGCAGAGGATATGAGTTGATCTTGAGAGATAAACCCTAAGAAGCTCAGATGATATACATAGGCTGTAGTACTGCTTGGGTGCATGTACACACGAGATTTACTATTGGTAGGGTGCGTACATACGTGTGATTCACTACCAACGGGTTGCATACCTATTGCAAATTGATATCTGTTGAGGATTGTTGCCTCATCTTAATTGGTGTTGAGCGTGTAAGCTAAGTCTTGCATGATAGAGCCGGTGCTCTTGTAGAGTTGTACTCTATTCAGTTGTTGCTGAAAAACCCCAAGGATTGTAGTCCATAATAAAATGAAAATTGTACATGCATCTTGTGTTCTTTGTGTTCCTTATGGTAATGACTTGTTGATGATATATTGTTGATATATGGTGTTGATATGTGCTCACATCTAACTGGTTATAAATGACAACAATGAGTAATGAGTAAAATGTTGAATGCTAACTAATGAGTTTTGTGTAAGAGGGAAGTTTTGGGAAAGAGAGCCCCACACTCATTCACCCCCCCTCTAAGTGTGGTAGGTGTGTCCAACACTTGTTTCTATGCACTCTTTTTCTTTGAAAATCTATGATAAGTTGATATCTTTGTGTTCATTCAGGGTTTCTTTCATTTGTAGTAATACAATCTTTGATTCTTTCTGGGGTTCTTCCATGGTCTCAGTTTCTTGGTCTTCCTGAGGGTTTTCTTCTCTCATATTCATTCTTTCAACCTTAGAAATCATTCTAGGAAAATCCAGAACTTCATGGTCCATAGATTTAAAACAAAGACAACTAGGTTTTCTACTAGGGCATTCCTTAGCAAGATGTCCTGGTCTTCTACAACTATAACAAAGAGTTAATCCTCTCTTTATCTTAAATGATCTCCAACCTTTCTTGTACTGCGCAATAGGATCATGGTGGCTAATCTTCATAAAATTCTTCCTAGGATCCTACATCCATTTGTTAGTCCAAAAATCCTTTCTATGCATAGGAATAACATATATTTCACAATTTCTATCAGATCGACTCATATCAAATCTTCTTTCTTCTAATTGTGCCCTATTTTTCAAACTAGGACAAAATTTATCAAACATGCCTAGATACATACTTTCGAAACAAAAATTTCCACTTATATCTTACCTTTAACAGAGCACAAAGATTTCATATCTTATCTCTTAAATAAAAAAAATTCACTGTTCTTACCTTTATCAGAGCACAAAACTTTCAGATCTTACCTCTTTTCTTCATATCTTCCTCCTTTCTTAGTACAAAGCTTCACAATTCAGGTAGAGTACTACGTACTAGGGAAATAGATGTACGCACATAGCTTCCTCTTTTCCTCAGTTCCCAATAATCATAGTTTCAGGTCCCGACAGCAGAACCATTTGTTGGCACAGGGCCAGACCTTAGGTTCAACGCTTCAACAACACACCAAAAAAAACCTAACTACCAGCCCTTTCGGAAACACCTGCAAAGCATATGAAGTCTCACCTGAGGTAGAGGCAAGGGTGGTTGTAAGACTCATATGTGTACAACCTAGCTGGGACACAGATCTGTGATTACAATACCTTAACAGAGCATTTAGTAGTTATCATTCCTTAGTATCTAGCCTTTGTTTACAGCGCAGATAAACCCTAATTACAGAGCAACGCAGTATTCAACAAGATCCAACACATTCAAGCACTAAGCACATCAAAATAGACCATATTTTGTACTCATTCACATAACCAAGCACTAAGCTATCATATTAGATACATATAAGCATACATTATTGTACTAAGCATAAATCATATGAGCAATAAAACAAAAATAATTCACAAAGAAACCATAACACAGGATATACATGGTTCACCCCAGTGTGGGGCTACGTCCACCAAATCTTCTCTTATTTATTATCTTCTCTCAATCTACTACAAGAAGACAGCCACAAGAACCCACTCCTCATAGGACAAGATATCTGCACGCACCTCGCCAAATCCTCCTTCCCCGAGCTAGGTTTAAGCACAAATCTTTCTTACAGTCTATACACAAGCTTCTTAAAATCACTTGCACTTAGCTCTACAAGTTCTAAACACACAGCATGCACAAATCATCCACAATTATTCTCACTTAGCACATTGGCCTCTTCCTACATCACCTAGATATTTATTTATACATTACAAAATGGGCCTAAACATGGGTAAACCCATGGGCCGACATCCCATACCCATTAAATAATACCAAAACCCAAAAATCCCTAAAAGGGGGCTGAGATCCTGTGATCTCTGCTTCAACTTGTGCTCCACCTTCGACAGCCTGTCGAAGTCACAAAAAGGGGTCAAAAGTGACCAAGGATCTTCAAAACTTGGTCAAGGGCCAACAAACATAAAAAATGACATTTTTTAGCATTAATTTGTTATTGAATCTCATTCCCTTGCTTGCAGTATTGAGCATATACTTGGTTCTTGCTTTGCGTTATAAACCATTTGCCTCAACAGTTTTTTCATCCTCAACCAAGCAGAGCCTTATTAATATCCTTCGCAATTTGACACCCTATATCGAGGAGGTAACATTCCCCTGAGTGTCTATCTACTGCATGCATCTCCTTTCATTTCACATAGGTATGTTCCACTGCTGGAACTAGTTTTACTTACTTGCGACACTCATTTCCTCCTCTATATCATAGTATTCATTTGTCTATGAAAAAACAAAAAAAGATGGGAGGGAAGGGAGTATTATCTTATATTGGCAACAATCGTGTCTCCTTTGAACATAGCACAAATTTATTGAGTCCATTTGTTATCATAATTTTTGGGTTAGCATGGCATTAGGAAGCTGAGCTCATTACAGATTCTTCTCTACCCACTGGTTACTATTCCAATCCCTATAGAGAATTTCATTGATGCCTCCTACATTTCATGGTTTTATCATTAAGTTTATGCTATCAGAGTCTTCCATATGTCTCATGCTCCTTTTCAAAGGAATTCTATCAACCTGTGTCGACCACTCCTCAGAAATATTGACTTTGCATGTCAGCCATACCCTAAGTTTGTCTCAGATTCACATGATATTGTAGTCCTCTCACGCACCTTGGTCCTACTTTCATCATTGGTAGGTAACCTTGAACCCAATAGTCAACATTTCATCATTAGTAATTGACTGGGTGGTTTCCCTTGTGTTCGATGGAAATACATCTATTCACACATTGGGATTTGTGCAGTGTCTTGGATTCCATTAACCTTATTGGTGGTTTCCTCACCTTTGTCAACATTTTTCTTCATTAGCTTCTATTCATAGGGTCTTTTTTCGTTTACCACTTGCACTTGGCACATGCGAAAGATGCACAGGTTTGTTGGTTTGTGAACATATTCTTCGTCTGATTTCCTCCAAAGAATTAAGCTCCTACTTTGTTCCTTGTTCTGACTAATGATATAAGCCTTAATGATCTCCTTTCAGTGGGTCTCCTTCCATCGACTTCAACTGATCTATTATGGAAATGGGACCTAGATTCTTATGAGTACCTTGAACTTTGTAGTCATTAGTGGCAGGTTCTCTCTCCATCGAGAGTTGGGAATACATCAATGTCTCCTAATGATGGATTATTCAGGTGTTCGACACCAACTCCTTTATTCACACTTGTAAGAATTTACTCGGTGCCTTGATACCTACTTTCATTATCGGTAGGTTGTTTCGCATTTGTTAACGTTATAACTCAATGACTGGTATTAAAACGATGTCTTACTATGTTCGACATCAACTCCTTTATTCACATGATGTAGACTTGCACCCTTGGCGAATTGTGTAGAAGACTTGAAGACATTAGTATGTGGTCGCGGCTTTCCTAAGATGTAGGGATAATTTTAAGGATGAAAATTTATTTTAAAATGTAGAAACCTTGGCAAATCTTAGTAATCCTCCATATGCCAACTATAAATGTTTGGCGATATTTTTGTAAAAATATTCAAATTTCTAAGGATTTTATATAGTATTTATAAAATTTTGGCGATTTTTAAAGTAAAATAATTTTATCCTATAGAATTTGGGCGAATCATTTTTAAAATAGCGAATCTCGTTTTTGGAAAAACCATGGAAAATTAGCCCAAGAATGAAATTTAGCCCCTAAAATCGTCCATGCTAAGATGTTGCTTCATTTTCATTGGACGAGTAACTATATGACTTTAGTGATCATGCGAGATCAGATTGTACCCAATTGTATACATATATATTCAGATTGGTTTTGAAACTCGTTTTACTGAGCCTTGTTCATGATTATGACCAATTTTGGCATGTAACTGCATTTGTATTTTCCTATTCATGGCCACAGATAGTTGTTTGGTATATTTTCACATGGATCTGCAGTGTAGTTCTATTAGTAGCCATGTATGCAAAGGCAGTGCAGAATGTAATGAGCAACTAGTTCTTCCATCTAGTTCCCCATCACTCCACTCTTGGGTTGTTTATAATGTATTTCAGCCATCACAGATACTCCTCTGACCTCACAGATTAGGAGGAATTTTTTATAGAAATATTTTCCTCACCCTATGTAATATTGCAGAAAAGGCCTTTTTCCATTTCCCTATGCAGACTTATCATCCTTGTTTGTAAAATCTAGAGCTAAAAATACATATTTTTCCACATGTACGCATATTTCCTACTAGACTACATGCGTATACGTAGGATACACCACTACAACCCACGTACATCGGGATTTGTGCCAAAAAATGAAAATTAATGTCAAGTTTCCATGTCACGATAGGAGATCTATGATCCTTGGCCTTTCATATACTGGAAACATTCTGACTGGGCCCTTCATTTACATTTTAAGGCTATAAATGGGGAAATTCCGAGCTATGGAAAGAGGAGTAAGAATTCATCTTTGAGAGAAAATTTACTCTAGAGAAATTATTTACTTCATATTGAGTCTGCATCCCTTTGTCCGTTAAGTCTGAACACAGTGTTCAACCCCCAAGATCTTCCCTTATTTGATTGAGAACTTCATTGTATCTGTTCTATGAGCTTGCCTTTGGTGGAGTATTGAAGTGGTCGAGGCCCAGCTGGAAGGAACTTAATTTCTCGGTTCCAAACCGTGCCGTCATAAAACTCTATAACATTTTCACTTCTGCTGATCATATATTAATAGAAATACTCTTTTCCCATCCAATTGATATCTTGCAAATATTCAAATTATTATTCCACGGGAGTATTTGTCATGTTTATTAATGGATTATGCTATTGAATGTTCTAACATTATTTATTATCACCATATTCTTTCTTTTCTTGGTTTTTGAGGACTAGTTGCAGGTATATTACTTTGGGTCAAGTGCTCAATGGTGGACTTCATCGAATGTCTAGACAAGGTATCCCTTTTATCTTGTCTTGCTAGCATATTTTTTTATATAGCATACTTGAGAGGAGAGTTGATTTCTGCAGTCATTTCTGTCTGTTGTGGTTTACCCCAGCCATAGATATATTTTCCTCATAACTTGAACACGAACATTGAGAAGAGCATCAAGATCATCAGTGTACACTACGCATTGAAATTTGGTACCAAGCTAACTAAATATTAAATGTTTACATCCATTCTGATAACTTTATCATCCTAGGAAGGTGTCTACAACAAAGCACCTAAGTGTTAAGAAACACACTGATTTCAAGTGACAACTATCATATATGGACATAAAACAGATAGAGTGGAAAATCACAAGCTAAATAACAATTATAAGAATGCTAATTGTCCCAACTTGCCAAGTATTGAGTACTTGTATTTAATCACAAATAATTTTCCATGATTTATCTTTTGGATTTACAACTAATGATGGGTGATTAGTTTAAAGGTAGAACATGTATTTTTGGAGATCCCAGGTATAAAGGTTATTTGGTCATTATGATTTTCAGCCTTTGATATGTTTGATACGAGACTAGTTATAAGCTTTGTTGGTGAACTTCATATACTCTAAAATAAAAAAATACACAATGACCAGTCACAAAGGAAGGTTTTTTTTTTCGGTGATTGGGAGATTGTGACAGGAATGTTGGTTAAAGTTGATATTATTGCAAGGAAACAAATAAAGATATCAGATCCACCAAATGTACCATGATTTCATGCAAACTCTTGTTTCTTCGAACTAATATTGGCCTTGGAAATGAACTGGAAACATGATCCAGATTTTATGAGAAGAAAAAAATGAATAAATATTATTATTAAAATATGATTAACACAAAATAACAAATATACAGTAAAACTAGTTTCTATTCAATAAGGAAATAAGATGAAACTGTAAAATGCAGCAGAAAACAAGCTTGCTAAAATGGTGGCGGCTTATCTCTGAGAAGAGATATGATAATTGCGTTCATTTGCAAGAATATGATTACAATGAGGATCAGAAGGCCTTTTTAAAATAATAAGGAATGTCAAAAACCCTAGACATCCAAAAACCTAACCCTAGGAGATGAAGCGCCAAAAGTCATGTGGGCCCCGTTTGGGTAAGTTAGTACATCAACTTCCTAGGGTCGTAACTTTTGCATATGATCTTTGTTTTAGGCACACAATAGGCCGTTGGAAAGGTATAACCGAGGAATACACATGTTTCCGACATAATCAAATTTGGTCTACAGTTTGACTATGGAAATCCCTAAAAACGTTGTTTAGGGCCTCAAAATGGCCATGGAAGTCAAGGACACAAAAACTAGGAAAAAACTGCCAAACTGCAAAACTACAAAAATGAACCAGTTGGAATAGGTGAGAGGCCATTGTCATATATCTGGATCAATCCTCCCCCCTTAGGAAGAAATGGTCTCCATTGTGTTGAGTGGCCCCATCAGATGAGGAAAATTTTGTTAAATTTGGCCTTGGGTGAGCCACTTGCCTTTGTGCAGAAATTTCCCTTCTTTGACAATTTGATAAAGCTGGATCCTTTGATAGAAAGTTTCATTGACCTATATATCCACAATATGATTGATGGATTCTTTTTGTATTTAATAATGGTTGAGATTTGTTGGTGTCAGTTTTTCTTCTATCTCTGAGGTGTCCAATAATGGTGGGAAGTAAGGTTGAAGGAGATCCACGTTGAACACTGGGTGCATTCTAAGGAAAGGAGGAATGTTGATCTCAAAATAAATATCACCCACAGCCTTGATGATGGTGTATGAGACATAAAAAAGTGGTAGAAGTTTATGATAGGGTCCTGTAAGGCATACATTCTGCAAGTGGAACTAAACTTTGTCACCCACCTGAAACTTATGTGGCACTTGGTGTTGATCATGGCGCTGCTTGTACTTGTCATTGGAATTATGTAGGATATTGTGAACATGTTGGAGGATGTTATGGATCCACTCAATGAACCAGGTGGCTTTGTCAGATTTATATGGAACAGGACATGAGTCGGTCGAGGTGACCGCAAGGGGTAGTGAAACATCTATGGGACCCAATGGTTGGAATCCCAACCCCACCTGAAAGGGGTTGTGGTCGATTGAGCTATGCAGGGCTCAATTGTAGCTATGTTGAAAATAGGGAAGACTCTCATCAAGTGTGTGAGGGTGCTTGTAATTATACATGTGTGGGATATGCACGATCATTCAATTTATGACCTCGGTTTGGCCATCTTTCTAGGGGTGGAAGGCCAAGGATTTGGTGAGCTTGGTGTCTAGCACTGACTAGAGGCTCGACCAGAATGTATTGAGAAATCGATTGTCTTGATATGAGTCAATGGTTTGTGGGATTCCAAAATGTACCCAAAATTGTTCAAATAAGATCTTGGCGGTGACCTCTGTTATGATTCTCTTCTTGAAGGCGACTAGAATCGCCATCTTAGAAAAGAGATAAACAACCACAAAAAAAGGTCAGTTACCTGCTTAGTGGATGGGAGGCTCAACATGTATTCCATTCAGATGGATTCCCATGGCCTATCAGGACTAGGTAGATGGTTCTACAGGCCCTATTTATTAGTGTCTGGTTTGGCAATAACACAGGTAGTGCAGGACCTAATATACTTGATGACCTCCTATCGAAGTTTCAGCCAGTAGAAATGTTTCTGCAACATTTCCACTATTTTTTTGATGTCGAAGTGTCCTGCCACTCGGCTATCGTGCGCTTCCCAGATCAACTTCGATCGTTGTCTTGATGGAACATGGATATGCCCCATATGACACAACAACCCATCCTGAATATGGAAATTAGCGACAACTACATTTGTGCCCAACATTTGGTAGGTGGTGGCGAAGTCCAGGTCTGTCTCAAATTTGGGGCCATCCAAAGGTCTTATGTCCACAAGAGTCTAGCACTGTGGTGAGTGTCGCGACTTGGTGTTTTTCGAGGCAATCAACAACGTGGTTGGTGCTTCCTATTTTATACATGATGTTGAGGTGGAATTGTTGCAAGTATGTGGACCACTTATGATGGTGGTAATTTTGCAATTTTCCTTGTGTCTGCATGAACTATAGTGGCATATGATCAGTGTGGATGACTGTCTTCTTCCAAAGATTAATGTAATGTCTCCATTGGCATCAGGCTTGCAAAATGGAGTACATTTATTTGTCATATGTAGAGTACTTACGAAAAACATCTCATAGTGTCTCACGATTATAGGCCATGGGGTGGCCATTCTGAGTAAGAATGACACCTACAACATAGTCTGAAGCATCTGTCTTGATCTCAAAGGGTTGCTATAGGTTCGATAATGAAATTATTGGGGCCAAGCACAAGATATACTTCAATTCATCAAACTCTTGTTTTTGGGACCGACCCCACACAAATTTCTCATTACCACCACCCATGGTTACTTCGATGAGGGCCCATGCAATATGGGAGAATCCCAACATGAACTGACGGTAAAAATTGGCAAGGCCCAAGAAAATCTGAAGCTTAGTGAGTGTGCTTGGAGCTATCGAGTCACAAATGACTTGGATCTTTGTTGGATCCACATGCACACCATGTTGATCAATGATGTAGCCTAGTTACTGGACCCTGTCCATGATGAAGGACCATTTTTCCAAGTTGGCATATAGCTTGTGCTGCTGCAGGGTGTGCATAACCTACTGAATATGTTGCAATTGTTCTTCCCAAGTCTTGTTGTAAATGAGGATGTCATCTAGATACACCACTACAAAAGTATTGGTGAATGGTTGCAGGATATCGTCCATCATCCTCATGAAAGTTGTTGGAGCATTTGTCAAACCAAAAGGCATGACCAACCATTCAAAAAGACCTTCCTTTGAATTGAAGGTGGTCTTCCATACATGTGTTTGTTCTATCGAGACCTGGTGGTAGCTAAAATTCATATCAATCTTACTAAAGTATTTGGCCCCCATGAGATAATCAAGGATGTCTCCGATTCGAGGAATCAAGTACCAGTTTCTGACTGTGATTTTATTCATGGCCTGGTAATCAATGCAAAGTCGCTAGGTTCCATATTTCTTCTGTACTAGCACAATTAGGATCCCTCAAGGTGATGAGTTGGGATGGATGTGCCCCTTGTCGAGAAGTTATTGGATATGTCTCTTGATCTCCTCATTCTATAATAGAGATAAATGATAGAGTAGCCCATTGGGTATTGGTGCGTCGGGGGTCAGATTGATGGGGTACTTGACCTGGCATTACAAAGTTACCCCGGTAAGTGAGGAGAAGATATCTGAGTATTCCTCCATGACCTTATCCACTTGCTTATACTATGTGGAGAGGTCGGTTCCGAAGACCCTGGATGTGGCTGCGATGTTTCGCTCATTCTGAGAGTGAATCATGAAGAATAAAAACTTCCCCATTTGAGAGATGACCTTCTTGCATTGGTTGGTAGAGATCAAGGAAATAACACTAGGTGGTATTGCCTCGGGTATCCTATATAATTTCTTGTTCAAAGTAATAATAACACTTTGAGGCCTAGACTCATACACAACATGACATTTCCATAAATATGGTTGTCCCAAAAAAACATTACAAAATTTGAGATGGGAAACATCAGAAAATACCTTGTCTTTGAAGCGATTGATGTTGTATGACAAGAAATGTTGTTGGATGATGCGGATGTCACTTCCTTGGTAGAGCCATCCGATGGTGTAGGGCTGCAGGTGCCACTTTGTCGGCAGGGTGAGTCGCTTGAAAACCTCTGCTGAGATGAGGTTCTTCTGGCTACCACTATCAATGATGAAGTGCAGTGGGGTACCCTTAACCCACATATGTGAATGAAAAAGGCATTCTCCTACCTTTGGCTTATCTGGTTCACTGAGATGGAGCTTGGTGGTAGTAATGGTAGCATTGGGTTCTACATGAATGATCTATCTTCCCATTTCTAGTTCTGAATCGAAGTCAAAACTTGCATCTCATTCAGAGGCTTTCACCTCAGCCACCAACAACTACTTTGAGAGGCAATCAAAAGTGTTATTCCAGGGGCTCTTATGGAAGTTGCACCACTTCCAAGTATCTTTCTTTGCTTTAAGGTGTCCTTCTTTTCTTATGGCTTGTACTAGTTTTCTTGAGGATGTCCGTCTTTGATCTGTCCTTTGTTCTATGGGTTGGGGCTGCCCTTTCTTGGATTTTTCTGTGAGCAGTTCCCATACCCAAATTTTTGCGTCTTTTATTTGAGCTTCTGCTCAATTTTGACGGCATATCGGTAGGTCATTCCCAAGGATGAGATTTGCATAAATTCTATGTCGGCCTGGATGTATCTATGCATATCATTGCGATACTTGAGCACCAGATGTCACTCAAAATATTTGATACCCACCTTGGTGCACAAGGGATGGAAAATATTTGTGAACTCGGGCACTACTTGGTCTCTTTCCTACAGCAATGTGGTCCATTTTGTGTATAGTTCATCATAACTTCCAACAGGGTAGTATTTTTCCTTAATAGCATCCCTGAAGGACTCCTTGGTGATAACGAATGTAAATAATGAGGGTTCCTCTGTTTCATTTTTCTTAGAGAAATTTTACCACCAATATTTGACATGGGGAATGACTTTGAGGACTGAAAAATTAATGTTTTCTCTATTATATAAGCTATGGATAGAGAAATACCCTTCTAGAAGATTCAACCATTTCTCTACAACATCTGTGTCTATTTGACCTCCAAATATAGGAATATTGAAGTTGATTTGTACCTTGATGGGGGTGGTGCCTCCGTTTGAGGAAGATGTGTCACTTTTTGGTAGCCATCGAAGGATTTGCACAAAACTGTCCATCATCTCGTTCCTTTGTTGTTAGAAAAACAGGATTGTGGAGCAATAAAATAAAACAAATGCAGAAATAAAATACAAAATATACACAATACAATAGAGACACATATATATGTGGTTCACCCAATGTGTGCTACGCCCACCATAGAAATTGTGAGGTACTTCCTTTATTTTTATCCAGCAAATGAAGGGATACAACCTACAACAAACCTGTTGTAACTTCCTCTTCGTTCTCTCACAGTCTCCTATCTCAGAATACAATATTCAATCGCTTGCATAGCCACAATACATTTCCCTCATAATAGAGGGTTGCCTTCTAGGGAAAAAACCCTAACATAATTTCTACTGTTAGATCTGAGACCTTATAATGAACGGTCTAGATATACAATGAAATTACACTGTACATTTACAAGGCAATTTATCCTTCGGGGGCTTTGCCCCCAAACCCCCGTAGGGGGCCCACTTTCCCCCAGACCCTACAGAGGGGGTAACCCACCTTTGCACTCCCCCGCATGGAAGAGTGTACATTATTTTGGGGTGTAAAGTCTTCATGGGGTATAAACACGGCTGAAAACAAAGACCTCTGAATCAGGAAGATAATCAATCTACACAACCAACAATCTCCCACTTGGAGACTAATCTCAACAGCTCCACCGCTGTGTATATGCTGGACTCTAAACCTTCTTGGACCTGGAAAATTTCTCATCTTCATATTCATTCTTGAATACCAACTGAAGTTGAGAAGGAACTTAGTTTCTCCCTGGTTTCTCCATTTGTTAACATGTCTGCATGATTCTAGCTAGTGTGTATCTTTTCCAACTTCAAATGTCCATCTTCCAAGATGGATCGTATGAAATGGTACCTCAGCTATATATGCTTAGTATTTGAATGGAAGGCTGAGGTATTTGCAAGATGAATGGCACTCTCACTGTCATAATACAACTGATTATTCTCTTGCTTCTTTCCCAATTCCTCCATAAACCTATTTAACCAAATCATTTTTTTACTAGCCTCTATAGCAGCAACATACTCTGCCTTTGTTGTTGAAAGTGAAACAACCTTTTGTAGTTTTGAAATCCAACTTACTGTTGTTCAACCTATAGTAAAAACATACCTTGTGGTGATCCTCCTACTGTCTTTATCACCTGCCATATATGAATCAACATATCCCTGTAGAAAAGTGTCTGAACCTCCAAAACATAATGCATGAGTAGCAGTACCTCTCAAATACCTGAGAATCCACTTTACTGCCTCCCAATGTTCTTTACCTAGATTGTTCATATACCTGCTCACAACTCCCACTGCATGTGCAATATCTGGTCTTGTGCAAACCATTTCATACATCAAGCTACCAATTACTGATGAATAAGGGACCCTGGACATGTATTCCATCTCCTCTTATGTCTTGGGACACATTTCCTTAGTTAATTTGAAATGGCTGACTAAAGGTGTACTAATTGGTTTTTCATTCTCCATTCTAAACCTCTCCAATAGCTTCTCTATGCACCCTCAGACAATGTCAATTTGCGATTTTTCCTGTCTCTTGTTATTCTGATACCAAGGATTTTATTTGCAACACCCAAATCCTTCATCACAAATGAATTAGCTAATTTCTTCTTGAGCAGCATTATATCCTGCATATTAGACCGTGAAATAAGCATGTCATCTACATACAATAGAAAGATAATATAGCTTCCATTTTCTAGCCTTTGAAAATAAACAAAGTGATCAGAATGACATCTACTATAACCTTGTTCTGTCATAAACCTATCAAACTTCAAATAGCACTTCCTTGGAGCTTGCTTTAGGCCATACAAGCTCTTCTTCAACCTTCATACCAAATTATCCTTCCCTTTGACCTCATACCCCTGTGGTTGTTGCAGATAAATCTCTTCCTCCAAATCCCCATGGAGAAAAGTTGTTTTAACATCTAATTGTTCAATATGAAAATATTCTACTGCCACAAGACTTAAAAGAGTCATAATTGAAGTCATTTTAACAACATGAGAAAATATTTCATCAAAATCTATACCTTTATTTTGTGCAAACCCCTTTACAACAAGTCTAGCCTTGTACCACTTTTCTCCTCCATATTTTTCCTTCAACTTGTAAACCCATTAGTTCTGCATGCTCTTTTTGCTGTAGGCAATTGAACCAAGTCCCAAGTATGGTTATTTACCAAGGAATCCATTTCCTCTTTCATTCCTTGCTCCCACTTATTTTTGTTGTCTATCTGCATTGCCTCTTCATAACATTTTGGTTCACCAGAATCAGTCAACAATAAATAATACAATGAAGGAGAGTATCATTCAGGGGGTATACTTAACCTGGTAGATTTTCTAACAACACTTGCAGGTGTTTGAGGTACCTGTTTCTCCTATTGTTGTACATTTTGATTTTCAGGTTCCTTTGGAATTTCCTTTTCAGTGATCTCATCAAGGACTGTGTATTCTTGTTTTTCTTTTTCTTGTTTCTTTCCCTGCAATTGATGTTTGTACATGACCTTCTCATTGAATATGACATCTCTACTCCTAATGATTTTTTTATTTTCATAATCCCATAAGCGATAACTAAAATCATTAACACCGTATCCAATAAAGGTACACTTCTTGGATTTTTCCTCAATCTTTGTTCTATTTTCTTTATCAATATGGACAAATGCTTCACAACCGAAAGTTTTCGAAAAATAATAGTTTACATTTTTTCCTGTCCATCTCTCCTCTAGAATTCTACCATCCAAAGATCTTGAAGGTCCTTTGTTTATTAAATAAACAAAAGTATCTACATCATCTACCTATAACTATAAAGGAAAACTAGCATGCAATCTCATACTCCTTGCATGCTCCGTGATTGTCCTATTCATCCTTTCTGACACACCATTTTCTTGTGGTGTTCTTGGAACTGTCTTCTCTCTATGAATCCCATGGTATGAACAGTAATCATCAAACTCATTCCTGCAATATTCACCTCCATTATCTGATCTGAGACACTTCAAACGTTTTCCTGTCTCATTCTCAACCAAAGCTTTCCATTTCTTAAAAGTATAAAAAACATCAGATTTTTGTCAAATGCAATAAACCCAAGTTTTTATAGTTGCATCATCAATAAAAGTAACATAATAATGAGATCCACCAAGAGATGATACATGAGCTAGTCCCCATACATTTGTATGCACAATCTCTAACCTTTCATTCTTCTTTTCTTTTCTGACTCTGAGAAATATGACTCTCTTCTGTTTTCCATAAACACAATGCTCACAAAAGTCCAAATCAATTTGTTTAAGATCTGGAAACAAATTTATTTTGTGAATTATATGCATCCCCTTCTCACTCATGTGTCCAAGACAATGATGTCAGGGTGTTGTATCCACTCCTGTAGAAGCTAAAGAGGTAGAAGAGTAAGTACTACCAGTACATAAATACAATGTACATACCTTCTCTCCTTTTGCTGTCACCAATGATCCTTTGATGACCTTCCATGTTTTATCTGTAAATATGGATATAAAACCTTCACTTTCCAACTGTCCTATTGAAATTATATTTTTCCTTAGATATGGAACATGGCTTACCTCTTTCAACAACCATTGGTTTCCATTGTGTTGCTTTATTTTTACCTTTCCCATTCCAACAATTTTGCATGGTGCATCATCACCCAAATGAACATGTCGAAAATCACCTTGAACATTATTTAGAAAATGTTTCATGTGGGGTGTGGGATGAAATAAATCCCCTGAATCTACTAACCAAGACTCAAAAATATTATCTACAGAAAGAATCAAAGAATCTTGTAACACATCACCTGTTACATTTGCTTCATGATTTCTCTCTTGTTGTCCATCTCTTTGTTTCTTTGGATCTCTGCAGTCTTTCTTCAGATGCCCTTTCTTCCCACAATTCCAACACTCTATCTTTCCAAGTTTGGATTTGGATCTTCCCTTGCTAGAATTATCATGATTCCCTAGGCTCTTTCCTCTATCCTTTGGTCTTCCCCTATTCTCCATGTTCAACACATTACCTGATATCTCACCTGTTCTTTTCCGTCACATTTCCTCACTAAGGATAACACCAACAACATTATCAAATTTTAAAGTATTTGAACCAAAGATAGAGTTACTTACAACCATGACCAAGCCGTTCCAACTTTCTGGCAATGAGCACACGATTATAAGAGCCCTAACCTCCTCATCAAAGTCCACTTTTACAAAACTTAGTTGATTAGTAACCATATTAAAATCATTTAAATGATATGCAACAGACCCACCTTCTGACATCTTCATATTAAATAATCTCTTCATTAGAAATACCTTATTGGATGTTGAGGGTTTTTCATACAATTTAGCCAATGTGTTCATCAAATCCTTCGTTGTATTTTCTTTCAAAATATTGAAAGCCAGTGACACTGTCAGGCTCAGTCGTATCGTTCCTAGAGCCTTTCTGTCAAGAATCTCCCATTCTTCATCCTTCATGACCGTAGGCTTCTTTTCTACTCCGCCCAATTTTAGGAATAAATCCTTATGATATAAATAATCTTCCATCTGCATCGTCCATAACTGGTAGTTTTGGCTGTTAAATTTCTCAACCATAAACTTTCCATCTTCCTCCATTGCTCCCACTCGAACCAGGAACCCTCCTTTCCTGTGAGTTACCTTTCATTCTGATACTAGTTGTTAGAAAAATAGAATCGCAGAGAAATAAAATAAAACAAATGAAAAAATAAAACACAGAAGATACACAATACAATAGAGACACAAATATACGTGGTTCACCCAATGTGGGCTATGTCCACCAGAGAAATTTGGAGGTCCTTCCTTTATTATTATCCAACAAATGAAGGGATACAACCTACAAAAAACCCATTGTAACTTCCTCTTCATTCTCTCATAGTCTCCTATCTCAGAATACAATATTCGCTCGCTTGCATAGCCGCAATACATTTCCCTCATAACAGAGGGATTCCTTCTAAGGAAAAAACCCTAACATAATTTCTATCGTTATATATGCAACCTTATAATGAATGGTACATATTTATAATGAATTACAATAGACATTTAGAAGGAAATTTTTCCATCGGGGGCTTCTCCCCCGAACCCCCAGACCTCGCAGAGGGGGTAACCCCCCTCTGCACTCCCGCATAAGGAAGAGTGTACATTCTTCTGGGGTGTAAACTCTTCATGGGGTATAAACATGGCTGAAAAGAAAGACCTCTGAATGAGGAAGATAATCAGTCTCCACAACCAACATTTGTTGCATGAGGGATTCCTTGAGCAACATTTTGAAGGGATCTCATGTCCCATCGTATTTATTTTCTCCCTCCATGAGAGGTCTCTTTGGCATGTGAGAGATTTTTTCCTCAAGATAAACAAGCTCGAGACCCAATTCTTTCTACCCTGACCTCGTTGGGGACATGCATTAAGAATGACAAGGAGAAGACCACTGTGATACCACTGATCTGGATTTTATGAGAAGAATGAAATGAATACAAATTATTATTAAAATATTCTTAACACAAAATAATAGATATACAGTCAAATTGGGTTCTATTCAATAAGGAAATAAGCTGAAACTATAAAATGCAATGGAAAACAAGCTTTCTAGAATGTTGGCGGCTTATCTCTAAGAAGAGATGTGATAGCTGCGCTCATTCACAATAAGATGACTACAATAAATCTCTGGAGACCTTTTTACAATAATCAGGAATTTTGAAAACCCTAGACATCCAAAAACCTAACCCTAGGAGATGAAGCACCAAAAGTCATATGGGCCCCGTTTGGGTAAGTTAGTACATCAACTTCCCGGGGTTGTAACTTTTGCATACAATCTTCATTTTAGGCGCACGATAGTCCATTAGAAAGGTCTATTTGAGGAATACACATTTTTCCATTAGACTCTGACCTTCTATACATTTTGACTCTGGCGAGCCCTGAAAATGGCGTTTAGGTCCTCAAAATGGCCCCAAAAGTCATGGACTCGAAAACAAGGAAAAACTTGCCAAGCTGGAAAACTACCAAAATGAGCGAGTTGGAATAGGTGGGAGGCCACCGACATCCATATGGATCAAAAAATGTAGAGTATTATTCTCTTATGGCATATCATTCTGGACTTGAATGAATCCCTCTTTTGGTATGCCCAATCGAAAGCACATTGAGATGGATAAGAGGCTTGCAAAGAAAAAATGGAATCAATACCTTAGGGCATGTTTTGAGGGTAATATTGAAGATAGAACAAAGCCTTCGTAGCATGATCTCACTATGAAAGTGTTGTAGCTTACAGTTTCACAGCGATCTCGCTGCAAAAGTCCACCAGTTTTACCAAATCAAAAGTGATTCAACCTTTAGCTAGAGGACATGTGTCAAATAAACTTGTAGATTCGAAGACCTAAATTTTGTTAGTTAGTTCATGCATTTAAATTAGAATTTGTATACATTTAGTAGGAGAAAATATGAAGCCTATATTCCAGGAGACAATTTTGAGTTTGTTCTTGTTTTATTGTAACTAAGTTGACTCTTAGGAAGATGGTTGAGCTCAAATATCTTATCACGGGGACAAGCCTTTGCTATATATTTTGTAAATTTCAGTGTGCAAAGGCTTGGTTTGAGAGGGAGGAAAAGGACTAATCTATATTGTAATATTTTTTCCTGATCTTAATGAAATTATCATGCATAAGTCTTGAATGTTCTTACTAGATATTCATGTGTTAATCCTCCGTGGTATGTATTTTCCCATGTGAATGTGTATCTTTCTGTGTTTTTCCATTTAAATGTAATGTCTTCATTATTTGAATGAACTTATTTGATTCAAAATTCATCCTCTACTAGATGCTCTGAATTCATTTTCTTTCAAATATTTTCATCAATTTCTTCTAAGTTAATGAAAAATTCATTCTTGACAGATGCTCTTCCTTAATAGATTGTTTCCTATGATTCTTCCACCATACTACAACGGGTTGATTGACTGAGAAAGAATTGGATGTCTTTCCCGTACTTCTTAGAACATTCTATCACTAGCCATTGATAATTTTTATTCATTTGACTCCATGCCTAATGGTATTTCCTTTTGCTCAACCACCATTTCATAAACCATACCTTCATTTGTAGAATATATCGTCACTGTAATTCACAAAACTAGTCAATCCATGACTGAGTTGTAAGAGAGAGCCCTATCTAGGTTTGGAGGGCTAGCTTCCAGTCTTAAAGCTTGGTTTTGAGGTTACCTTTGTGACTTTCCTTTCATAGTTGAGAAAAATAAGGAGTGATAGTAAATTCAATATATGCGAAAACCTATGAGGGTGGTAGTAATGGTGATCAAAATGATGGAGGAGGAATCCTGTGAGATTCTACAATACTAGCTAACTAGGTCACATTGAGTAGGTTCATAAAAGCCATGTAGACATGCATTTTTTTGCTTCTATTATTGAAGGGAATCGAGGTAAGAATTCCCTCAGTTAAGTTTCCAATATTTAAATTGATATGTAATGGCTGAAGGCCTAGAGTATGTAAATGTTGTTGATGTTAGAATGCATTTAGATCAAATTTACTCGCATATTGTGTTATGATTGTTTATGAGATCATAACCAAGTGAAGTGAGGAGACATAATCTTGCTATATCAATGAATATCCATAGAGATAGTCATCTGTTAGACTATGATATGGTTGGATATGGAATAGATTTAACGTTATGTGAATGTTGAATAGTTTCCTTGTATATATGATATCAGGACTGCAACTTCTTTGTGAACATTGAAGATCACTTAGGAATTATGTTTCCTTGTGTTGTGTATGGGTTGAATATGAGGGTATCCAAATAGTCGGGAATTATTGCGAAGAGTTTAGATGATGTGTTGAGGTATTGGCACGACCTTCCATTTCACCATGGTGGAATGCATGACATAGTTATGTGGTATTATGCAGTCATTGCATGGATGCATTGTGTAGATGTGTCCATGGGTATTGGAACCTTGGTTTTTGTTATTTTCTTGGTAATTATTTCTTACATTATGAAAATCATGTTGTGATGAAAATATTTCTAACTGATGAAGTTCATAATTACTTCAGGATTTGTTAGATATTGAAACAAGAAAATTTGCAAGTTGAAGTAGTTGCATAATGATAAATTGTGGAAAATCGTTGGAATAAAGTGATAAGAATATTGAAGGATAGAAGAAATACAATATTGGCTAATAATACATGTGTAGAGAATGATGGGTTCATTCAAATTAATAGTTGGATTAATGGAAGTGATTGAATTGTAGTTGTTAACAATTTTGAGATCACTGTGAGAATTCTTTTTTGAATTGTTTCCATGAATATATATATATATATATATATATATATATATATATATATATATATATCTTCCACATGATATACTCAGAGTTTTTTCAGATGAGTATAAATTGAGGATATTACAACAATAATGGTCTTGAATATGGCAGGGATGTAATCCATATTGAAGACTGATATCTATAATTGCAGAGGGAAACATTATGAGCCTAAAATTCATGAGTGGAAATTTTATTTTTGTGTATAAAATAGATTTCATAAATTAATAGTTACAAATTGTTATTATATGCTAACAATTGATTTGGCTAAGATAAGGTTGAGGAAATTGCAGGAATAATGGTATTTGGGTATTATACTGTTGTAAGACATAATAAAGTTTGATGCTTTCCACAACAAGAGATAAACGGATTATGAGTAGTAAGCTCATGCTCAAAATTTTTTGTTTTCCTATATAAAACAGATTTGACATTTATGATTGAAAATTGTTATAATGATATTTCATGATGATGGTATGTGTATAATATAGATGAGATGTTGGCTATGGAAGCTAGAATAACGAAAAAAAATGGGACTATAAGGAAATTGAGCTCAACGATGAAGGGATGGAATCAAGAAAGTCCACTGGAGTTGTTGCAGCTGGAGTTCTTGGAGCCGCAACTCTGAAACATTCTTGGCTAAGTGCAATGGAGCCATGGAGAGAAATGGAAAAACCTGAGGGGACTGCATGGAAGATAAAGGGGTTCATTTATTTGGGTTGAATGGGGATGATGGGGAATGAGAGCTTGTTGGTTGGAATTCCTACCAGAAATATAAATTGTAAAATATTTTTGCATGTTTCGAGCTAGAGTGTCTATGTATGCATGCTTCTTTCTAGGCCAAAGTGCCTATGTATATAAGCAATTGGTTGGATTTCTTGTGGATATTAAAGGTAGAGCTCCTAGAATTGTAAGAACACCTATATGGTGTTGTGCACTAAGGAAAATACAAAAACAATGGGAGGGGGATGTAATACCCCAAGTTTTAATCCCTATGAACTAGAATGTATTATGTAATTGTAACTTAGGCTAGTGAACCAGTAAAGTTGGAAAGGGGTCAAAATTCCTAGAAATGTAATACATCTATATATATTAAGAAAATACATCGTTTGTTGCAATACAGACAAGGGAAAAAGAGATAGGGGTCTATGATTCCACAAGAGAGGGGACTTAAGGGGCTAAGTCTTTTTATTAAATTTGATTTACCCATTTTGGATTTAATTGAGAAAAATGGTTACATGAGCTTCTTGGGGAGGCCATGTGGTTTTTGGTTATTGTAATTATATAAACCTTTCATGTGGGTTGTTCTTTGTTCTTCGTTAATCATTTCCTTCATATTCTTTCTCATTCACTCTTTCTAATTTGTGTGCTCTTGGGCTGATCATGGAAACACATGGATGGAAAAGGAGATCCATTGCTAGATGGATGTAATAAATTCCAGGTGGTAATGGATTCCTATATGCATGAGATTGATGGTAGTTTGGAAATAATTGTCCACAACTAAGAATCCTTGGAGTTTCCAACATTGAAATTTTCTAACCAGTAGCAGAGCCCTGGAGTGAAATGGAACAAGCTGACATGGTAGATATAAGGGTTCATTTCTTTGGGTTGTGTAGGTTGAATGGCAAAGAGAGCTGTAAATTAGGAGTGTTGTGTGGTTTAGATTTGACATAATACCCATCCTTATGGATTCTTAGCCTTGGCTTGGGGGTGACCTGTTGTTGAGAATTGGAACATCAATGTCTATGGTTGGGAGGAACGTCCTTGGTTTGCAGCCAGTTGGTGAATGTTTACTTGAAAAGATAAGTTCTCTCTGTGTTTTATGTATAATGTATATTTCATTGTGTATATCTATGAGATATAATTTTGTATGCATGTTTGCTGGTTATTGATGTGCATGACACATTGTTCCTTTATTTTATGTTGTAGCATGAATATTGATTATTTCATGTGTGGTTATTGCATTCTTTCATGCCTGATCTCGAATCATTTTTTACCAGAATTCGAGATTGGTTTTGAAGTTCCTTTTGAGGTAGCAGGCTTGGCCCGGGGGTGGCTGGGTATGTTACATATAACCTTATTTTAGTAGCGTTCAACTTGAAAGGAAATTTTATCTCTTCCAACATATTCACAACGTTCATCCTTGGCACTATGTATACATGGTTTTTAAAGTCAATGAATCAACAAAGGAGATTGTTTTTATTATTGCGACACTCCTCCAAAATTATCCTAAGAATAACAAGGTGGTTCTGAGTTCAATGATAGATCTTAAATCCATCCAGGACTTTATATCTCGTATTTTGTATCTTTCTATCCATATGCTAATCTTATTTTCCAAAATAATTCTCTATAACTTGGATAAAATGTGAAAAATCATAATGGTCCTATAATTAGAAGTATTTTTCTTATCCCCACTTTTAAAAATAGGTACAATGAGGCTTTGTATCTAGTTTTTAGGGAAGGCATGCTTGACTACTAAATTGAAGATATTATGTATGTGAATGATGAGGATAGGCCTTCCAACTTTTAAGATTTCATCTTGGTAGCCTTCAATGTCCTTAACCTTCCTATTAATAATCCACTTAACCCCAAGCTCTATGTATTATATAAAAACACTTCATCATTTGTACAAATTCTTAGAATGATGTCCATGGCCTTAAAGGATTTGTAAAGATTTTCAAGGCACGAATTCTAGTCCTTCTAGGAAGTCATATAATTTTCTTTAGTTTTACAAGTTATGATTAACCTCTATAATTTCTTAGGATCTAGCTTAAATATGTGCAAAATTTGATATTGCTTTCTATTTATATAGTACATATTTTTCCTTTTAATTAGGGCATGTTAGCTAAAACCGGGTCCTCATCTAGTCATTAAGTATTAGGTTTGGAATCATTGTTTAAAGGAATAGCTTGATTAGTTTCAATTATATCATTAAAGTCTCCTAGTAGGAGGATAGTACTTTCATTTTTTAGAGTGTAAATATCTTGTTCTAAGTTATTATAGGGACAATTTTTATCAAGTGATTGTTTTTCTTATAAAAGGTAGAATTAATAGATACAAATAACATATTCTATTAATGTTTAAAATCTCCATCCAAATGTACTAATTTAATGGTCTATCTTATGAAGTCTAATGCGGGGAGAAATGTTATTTTTATGCTCATAGGAGTACATCTATTGGAAATGGCCAAAATTAATGGACTTTTAGTAATAGATGGGATTTTAATGACCACAATTTTATTTGCTCAGAATATTCTTTGTCGTCACAATCAACGAAAGTTGTGATTTCAAGCATTAACTTCCTTGCATGAAAAAATAAGTTCATTTGTCATTAAATTGGGTGATTAAGGTGATTTAGGTGTTTGACCGTGTTTAGTTTTTTTACTTTGCTTTCGTTTTTAGGTTTTTTACTTCATTTATGTTTTCTTATTTAGGTTTTTTACTCGGTACAATACCAGATGCCACTTGGAAGGTGAGTGGGTTCCTTAGGTAAGTGGATCCTTCTTTACCAGCTATGTGACATCGTTTGGCTTCCCTTACCATATGTGAGTTGCACGATGAGTGGGGTGCCTTGAGTAAGTGGGGTGGTTTCAGCTCCACGTTTTTTACGAGTCATGTAGCGTCATGGGTGACTCTCATGATAGGATATTAATGGTGTGTTTTGAGCCTTACTGCTTCGACTTGCTGATTAGGAGGTCTCATTAAATAGGAATCGACTTGTTGATTAGGAGGTCTCATTAAATAATATTGGAACCGATTAGTATAAAGATTTCTTGGAAATATAGGTCACCCATATCTTTTTCGAGCAACAGAGAGAGATCAATCCTTACTTTTGCTAGGAAAGGCTTGAACCATTTGGATAGTGCTCTTTTGGGAGCCATGTTGTTAATGCAGAGAAAAATAGTCTTTGAAATAAATGGTAAAAGTTGTTTGTCAAATGGTTAGAGAAGAGAAATCTTTAAGACATTTAAAATTGCATTTCTAGGAGCCAAATCGAATTGTTGCATTTCAATTCTGGGAGCCAAATCAAAGGGTTTCATTTGATATTTAATTTTCTTGTTTGGATAATGAAAGAGTGAATAGATCAATAACAAATGATCCCAACTCAATAAGATCAGTGACCATATCGAGATGACAACTATTATTGTTTCTATTGTGATTGCTTTGTCATTCTTGCAATAAGCTTATTGGTAATGTGCTTTTAAATTGATAAAGGTAGACGATCTATTGTTAGATTTGCATATCCTTCCTTAGTTGAGTCTGTTTACTTTCGATTCGAAATCATAATGTAACGTGACTGATTGCCTAATTTATGGATTTCATAATACAATTGAATGTTTGAAATAATAGGTGATGTTCAATAGGTATAAGCGGCATTTCAATAAAATCGACATGGTAGGTAAACATTGTCAATCACAAATTCAATTATCCCATTTCATAAATCTCATAAGAATGTGTGGGTTGGAACTGTTTACAAGGGGATGCACTCTATTCCATTATATCCCGCTGAAGAGGTGAGGCAAGGCAAGGACACAGTTCATGGTACACAAACATAAATTGATCAACCAAAGGAAGGGGAGGAGTCAGAGCTTTTTATATTTTTCCACATTAATTGATCAAACCACAGGAAGCGGAGGAGTTGGAGCTTGTGTGTTGGCCACCATTCTGTCTTGTTTCAATGTCCTTTCTTGTTGGATGTTTTTTGATCCTCTTAAACGTTTTATTGTACATGCTTATGGAGGTTGTGATTTGTACAACACAATTTGAAACATTTGTACAGTAGATTTGACTTAAATTATTCCTCATGATTTGACCTAAATTATTTCTCATGTTATCATTGTCTATAGAGGTTCATGAGCCACAAGTTATGTGGTTATGCTAGTTTATGCAACAAGCTCTGCCTCCAATCTCTTTAAGGTAGGATTTGTTGTTCCATTCCTATCACAAGACAAATCCTTCAATGTTAGGGACCTTAAATTCTATAATATCAATTTCACTAGGGATTTAACTTACTACCTTGGCCTCTTGGAAGGCGGGATAGTTCCACCATAGGAGTGTCCTAAATTCCTATTAATTATTATCATTTTGGTCTCTAGACTTAATAATAACTTTTCAATTTCTAATTATTGCCCATTTAATGAAGATCTCTAACCCTTCTAAGCTTGAAAATTTAATTAGTATGCCATATGTATGTTCATGGATCAACCTATCTTTATGTTCCATTATTTTGATCAGCCTCTTTACTTCTATGAAGTAATTTATTTCAATTTGTGACTATTTTTTAGTTCTTCTTTGTTTACCAAAAATTATGAGGTTCAAGAAAAAAAAAATTATGCTCATAATCAACTCATTTTATTCATTTCCTTGTTGATAGACTTGATATCCAATTTATTTCTAAACTATATAGGGACAAAATGTTAGTTAGCTTTTTTTCTAGTTATTTAATCTTGTCTTTTGATTAAGATTTTCTTGGACCTCTCCTTTTTGAGAGGATTGTTTCTTTTTTTGGCTTTGTTTTTTCATTTGTTATAATCTAACCTTCATTCTTCTGCAACTATGTCTAGAACACTAATTTTCTATTTTGAATCTTCTCTTCTAAGTATCTAAATTTGTTTTTAAACATTGCCTCTATCTTTGTTGAAAGTTTGGCTTGTCTCTTCTCTTACCTCTTCTAATAATTCTATAAATTCATAAAGATAAGTAAAAAAACTTGTCCACCCGATTTACTCGAATTGCCACAAAACAACCAAAACGGAGCTCAAATATACTTCATCCCGGCCCAGCTGGATATTCGCTCCAATATGAATCCCCAGTTAAATCACCGCAAACAAAATCACCAACTGTTTCAGCAATTATGAGAGCGCTCGCCTCAGAGTTCGCACCACATATATTGAAAATCTCGGCAGAGAATCACCACAGATATGGGATGTAATCGCCATAGGAATTGCTTTGAACGTATAGTCACCGTAGATATGGATGCAA
>ML800347.1:328037-338137 GCA_009831015.1 Picea engelmannii | reverse complement strand
CCCAATTTTCTCTTTGCAAACTTGAGTTTTTCTCAAGTGAGTTTCAACACCCGAGGTTGCGTGGCACTATCTTGCCTTGGTTGAAGGGGTTTGTTTAGATTGTGCCTATTATAACTAGATTATGCATTTTTACTTAAGGTCTTCCCACAAATTCATGTTAAGCTACAATATGTCAAATGCAACTAATTTATACTCAACCAAATTCATTCAACAATAGGCACATGTCCAACCGTGACCTTTAAAACACCTTAGTAATACTTTAACACTTAGCCAATATTTCAATACTTAACCAACACAAGCAAAGTAAGGAACAATAACATCCAACATATAAAGATTCCACAACACACATGCATAGGAAACACCCAAGGCAAGTCCCTTAATTTATTGTATGAAGAATGTTATAGATATACAACAAGGAATTACTTTATTATATGAATAATGTTATAGATATAGAACAAGGAAGTTGTAGCCTTTGCATGCAACTCTATTATAGATATACAATGAGTCTAAAACAATATTGTATTTTCCCTACTGCCCAACATACTTGCAATAATGTCTTGTCTTCTTCTTCTTTTCACTCATCCAATGCAATTCGCTCTATTGTGCCAACCCTCACCATATATCTCCTTTACACTCCTTGTGAATGATAATGAATAATTGATTGATTCCTTAGCACCTTTAAGGTGTCTACTATTTATACGAGACTTTTCTTGTACTTGGAAGCCCCTTCAAACCTAAGCAGACCCAAGTGCCCATATTGCTAACTTCAATTATTCACTATGGTGCTTCTGCCTCCTCCATGACTTGTCCGTGAACGACCCAACCACCCAAAGTGCAATGGTGTAGTGTCAAAAGTGAAATACTCCCAACAAGTGTGCCCAAATGCACCTTGTAAGGGTGTGCCCAATAAGTGCATCCAATGAATGTGTGCCCGCTGAATGTGTTCCCAATGAGTGCATCCCACAATTATGATCCATGAATGTTTGTGCTTGAAATCACTTATGCTATCTGTTGCAACCCACAAGTGATGACTCCCAACTCCTTGGGTCTACATGTAGCCCAATTACCCAAGTCTATAAAAACCAGTCAAGTTCTCTATTCCAATATTGCTCATCATGCATCATACATGCATATCACATGGGGTTATCTATCATAACCCCCACTTTACCTTCCCTTACCAAATTTTCTTCCAAGTTTCTCTTGGTGACTCCAACTAATGCGAGCTTCTAAGATTTGTGGTGCATCCAGTTTGAGCAAGGGCACCCAACATGTCCATTATAAAACTTACTATCATGTAAGGGCACCCAAAACAAACTCTTCCAAATATCAACCTTCATCATGTCCATCAATGCTCATCAATGACCACTCTAATGATCATGAGAAAGGGTGCCCCAAGCCATTCTAGCTTGGAACTTACAACCATGAGATACTACTTCCATTATGATAATGTAACGCTTTTGCATCAAGCGGGATTCATTTGTTTAAATCTATATCCGTTCATAGTGTTGGAATTTTGGTGACAAAGAATTCCTAGGATTAAGATTTTAGATCCTATAATTCAATATTTGTTGTAGCTAATGAGACTAAGTTAGATTTGGATATGACTGCATTAAAAAGTCAGTTTCATGTGTAGATTAATATAACTTTCTGTATGCTCGTAGAGGCTGACGGACAGAGAGATGTATGAGTGAAGCTATTGTAAATATCCATGATCTGAATAATAAGAAAACCGACACCTCTACTTGGTGGACGTAGCCCAACGTTTGGGTGAAGCACGTGAAATATCCGTGTTTTAATCTGCGTGATTGTTGATTGTCTTATATGAATTGTGTATTCTGCATTTTACAATTCTAACAAGTGGTATCAGAGCTTGTTGGAGATTCATGAGACCAACAAATCGTGGTGCAAGGTCATGGTGCAAATCGTGGTAAATCATGGTGCAATATCGTGGTACAAATCGTGGTAAATCATGGTGTAAGATCGTGGTGCAAATTGTGGTGCAAATTGTGGTGCAAGGAGCAACGCCAAATCTCGGAGGAGGAGTAGCAGTAAATTTGTTTTTTGTTGTTTTATGAACTAATTCGAACCAAGGAATCATTTTCTATGCAACAGCAGATGAGGTGCGACGTCATTGAAGTCACCATGGGTCTCTCCTCTCAGACGACACAACGACTGTATAGTCACATTTCTCTGCGTTTTCACCACTAGGATCGACACGGTCTAGCCTATAGTAAAGGGGCGACGAAGCAACGAAAGAGCCATGAAATCCTTTACTTCTCATAGGCATGACGAGGTTTCATTGTTGGTTGGAGAGCCGCAGACTCAAGGAATACCCACCACTATATTTTTGAAGTGATCGTTGCAGTAATCATTGTTTTGTTGTCTCCTTGGTCACAAGAATTAAAATTATCTTTCCATGGTAAATATATCACGGTAAACTTTGTGAAGATTATGGGCATATTCAGAAACAAGGACGCGGTCCAGAGATATAAAAGGGTGAGGTCCAGTGGTGCTAGAAAGTTGTTGTAAAGCGCGACAACTGTAAGGTTATACTACCGGTTCCAGGGAGATTTACTCATCGCATTCCATTCCTCTTGTTAGGAGCAATGATTGAAGAGATGGCGAGAAATCAGAGCGCAAAATTTGAAATTAAGAAGTTCAATGGCAAGAACAATTTTTAGATCTGGAAGGTTAAGATGCACGATCTGCTCGTACAACAAGGCGTGGTGAAGGCACTTTTGGGAAAATAAAAGCAACCCGCGACCATAACGGATGAAGATTGGGATGAGATCGATGCAAGAGAACTGAGTGCCATATGCCTGTGTTTGGCCGATGATGTTCTATTCAACATTGTTGCGGAGAAGACATCAGCTGGTTTGTGGACGAAGCTGGAAAGCTTGTATATGAAAAAATCTTGAAAAGGAAATTGTACAGTTTGCACATGAAGGAAGGTACAAAAATAGCTGATCATTTAAATACTTTTAATACTCTCTTAGTTCAGTTGACTAGCATGGGAGTAAACTTCGATTCTGAAGACAAGGAAATTACATTATTGTGTTCTTTGCCTGCATCATGCTATCACTTTGTTACCTCTATTAGTTTTAGCACAACATAAAGTATTGAGTTTGATGTTATTGTTGGAGCACTGCTGTCTGAGGAAACAAGGAAGAAAATCAATTCAAAAACCTCTACATCTGAGGTGATGATGGTCAGAGGTGGACCTAAAGAAAGAGGACAGGGTCAGAGGGATTTCTCTCGGTCAAAGTCGAAGGGAAAAAAGAGAAAATCTTAAGTGTTGGTTTTGTGGCAAATTGGGACACTTGAAGAAGGACTGTTGGAAGCGACAACAACCCTCCAAAGACGACCCTCCAAAAGAAATAAAGGAGGCGAACACAACTTAAACAGGTTCAACAACAGGTTCAGGTATGACTAATGAAGTTTTATGAAGAGTTTCCTACAGAGGAAGACATGGTAGATGATAACAATCAACATAATGTGGATGAGCTACAAACTTCCCTAAGGAGGTCTACGTGGGTCAGAAATCCTCCAAGAAGGTATGATGATTTTGTTTTGTCAGTTTATTTAAGAACTAATGATGATGAAACTTCGTGCTATCAGGAAGTTGTGAAGGGTTCTGACAGTGATAAATGGAAAGAAGCAATGAAGGATGAAATGAAGGCTTTAAAGAGGAATGCCGCATGGGACCTGGTAGAACTTCCAAGAGACAGGAAAACTGTAGTTTGCAAGTGGGTCTACAAGCTGAAGAAGGGTGTTGATGATAAGGTGGAAAGGTACAAAGCAAGGCTGGCTATGAAAGGATAGTCTCAGAAAGAAGGTATTGACTTTCATAAGATTCTTTCACCAGTTGTTAAGATTGTTTCAATTCAAAGTGTGTTAGCATTGGTTTCTTTACTTGATTTGGAGTTGGAGCAACTAGATGTTAAGACTGCTTTCTTACATGGATATTTGGATGAGGAGATCTACATGGAACAACCTGAAGGGTTTGTTCATAATCGCAACAAGAAATTTGTTTGTAAGCTCAAGAAATCATTGTATGGTCTGAGGCAGTCGCCCAGACAATGGTACAAAAAATTTGAGTCTTTCATGGTGAGTCGAAATTATACAAGGAATGAATATGATCATTGTGTCTACTTTAAGAAATTGAATAATGAAATATTCATTATCTTAGTATTGTATGTTGACGATGTGCTTTTAGCAAGCAAAAGCATAACTGAAATCAACAGGTTAAAGACTCAGATGGCTAGGACATTCGATATGAAAGATCTAGTAGAAGCAAGGCAGATTTTGGGCATGGAGATATTCAAAGACAAGAGGAATGATAAGCTTTAGTTGTCACAACATAAGTATGTTGAGAAGATACTTTTGAGGTTTGGTATGAACGATGTGAAACCAATTTTAGTCCCTTTGGCTTCCCATTTTAAGCTTTCTTCATGTTTATGTCCTAGTACAAAAGAAGAAAATGAATATATGTCTCGAATACCATATGCTAATGCAGTAGGAAATCTAATGTATGTGATGGTTAGTACAAGGCCAAACATTTCACATGCAGTTGGGGTTGTCAATAGGTATATGGCAAATCCAGGTAAAGAGCACTGGGAAGAAATGAAATGGGTGCTTCGGTATTTGAGAGGCACAAGTAATTAATGTATCACTTATAACAATGGTTGTGAATTAGTTTGTGGATATGTTGATTTTGATTTTGTAGGTAATTTGGACAAGAGAAGGTTGACTTCAGGGTATGTCTTTACTCTTGCAAGTAGAGCTATTAGTTGGATGTCAAAGCTACAGAACATTGTTGCTTTATCCACTACAGAAGCAGAATACGTAGCTCCTTCACATGCTTGCAAAGAGACAGTTTGGTTGAAAGGTTTGTTTGGTGAGTTTGGAAGGATGCAGGACAAAGTAAAGTTACTTTGTGATAGTCAAAGTGCTATTCACTTGGCTAAGAATCCAACCTACCACAGTAAAACTAAACATATACCTATCAAGTAGCAATTTGTAAGACAGGTCATCGATGAATATGGAGTCTCTCTTGAGAAAGTTCATACAAAAGAGAACTGCACAAACATATTCACAAAACTAGTACTTTTAGAGAAGCTACGATGGTGCTTGGCTTCTCTTGGCTTGCAGAAAAGGTGATGAACAAAAGGAAGGAGCAAGGTATCAGGTTAATTGTTGTCAAGGTGGAGATTATTGGAATTTTGGTGACAATGAATTCCCAGGATTAAGATTTTAGATCCTATAATTCAGTATTTGTTGTAACTAATGAAACTAAGTTAGATTTGGATATGAGATGCATGAGTGAAGCTGATGTAAATCTACATGATCTGAATAATAAGACAACCGATACCTCACTTAGCTCAACCTTTGGGTCAACCACGTGAAATCTCTCTGAGTGATTATTGATTGTCTTATGTGAATTGTGTATTCCACATTTTGTAATTCTAACACATAGCAACATACATAATAAATTGAAACTCATTCAGGGAAGATGAGTTTTACCAAAGCTGTTAATGGGTAATAATAGCAACCTTTCTAATCCCTGTGCGCAAGAGAGGTCGATTAGGTTCACTTGGTTTTGGATGTTGAATTTTGATCTCATGTTTAATTGAGAAAATCTTTTTCCTCTGCATAAAGGATAATTTTTTCCCAGCTATATCTTTTTCATCCGGAGTTTCCTGAGATATTCATACAAAAGATCTTTATGAAAATTTTGTAAAGCATTTAACCCTAATTTTAGTCTTACAATATTTGTTCGACTGTTTTCCAGCCATAATCAATTTTAATTTCTTACAAACTGTTTAAAGGACTTATTGTTTGATTTGAAGTTTTCTATGGTGGGTGTGGTGAAAAATAATCTAGTAGAAGAACAAGAGGCCAAGTTGATAAATACAGAAATTGTTTTCAGGTTATAATTAATTTTAATTTTAAAAGAACTTTGGTGATGGTGGCAGTGGTTTCGGATCACCAACTGGATCCATAATCAAGACAAATAATCGAGTAAGATAACAAGGAGACCAAGTTTATAAATTTGATAAATACAGCATAAACCATAAAACCCTAGATAGCTACTAACGTCCGCTGACTTTCTGTTTGTTTGTTTTAAAACCAGTTGATTCTGAAAGCTTCCTTTTTACTTCCTTCACCGCGAACTCATATAATGTCGAGAGCTTAACAGAGCTGGAGGTGAGATTATTTAAAATGGTAAAAACTAATTACTTTGTATACGGATCAAATCCTCCATCTCCCAGTTACCAGAGCTTGAGTTTTCCGTGGAAGTTAGCAATGTTTCAGTTGTAAATACAATTTGTATATTATGATGGTTGAGTGCGTCTTGCTCTGCTTGCCCATAATCTACATTAAGAAAATATCTACTGATAACAAAACATATATAGACAAAAATTATGTGATGGTGAAGAAAGGTGTGAATAGAAATAAGATAATATACCTAGTCTAATCGAACATATATTCATAACCTTCATATTTATTGTATTGTAGCTGTGATGATTCATCATAATCATATTTCTAGTGGCTGTGATGATTCATCATTTATTTCGAGATACATTCTAGAGCGCCATACTGTAGCTTTGCGCTCAAACCTGCGGCTGTCAATAACAAGTAATATCTACGAGCTAATATGTGCAATACTTCGAAATATTGCAGACTTCAGTTTCTTCGAGTTGCGAACAGGCATGCAATTAAGACTTGATCTGCTTCGGCCCTCCAGCAGAGTGTGGTTAAAGCGCAGTCGAATTAAAGAAAGGATATATTTCATAACGAACTATACAGCTCTGACTCCAGTACTGAACTCCTGCATATCCAGGATATGATCTGAATATTTTTTCCATCGAGTATGATAGACATTGTGCGCAGTCGTCAGTAGATATATCTCTGGTGCACTGGGCCAGACCGTAAATCGTTTGAGAAAACGAGTCTAGAGCTGTACCCAAAGCAGATCGTGTCGTTTTAGGTGCTGCTTCACCGGACAATTTGTTTAAGAGATTCTCAACAGACGATTGGAAGTCAATCGGAATAAAGATACCCGTGTCTCCGCCGAAGGTCTCAGCGTAAATAGACCCTAAATCTGTGTCCAGTTGTGCGATGAAATTATAGCTTCCATAACGTAAGAAGCAGTGAAAAGGCCAGATACTACCTCCAACGGCATTCCCACAATTTTGTTGAATTGTAGTCATTGCGTATTGTGAACAAGTGTAGCATTGGTCGACTGTCAGGTCTTCCCTGCACTGAAGGCGGCCATATACTTTGTCAGGACTTTGGCCATATACAGAGATGTTAAACCCACTTTGCTTCGTGCCTTGAAGGAGACTATCAAAAACTCTATTCAGATTGCTCTCAAACTTACTTCCTTCTTTATAATTAGAGCTGCTGTTGCATTTAGTTGTCGGTGTCTCCGGCAGTGCTGCGTTGCAAATCTGTCCATGAAGAGTAATGATCAAGGCCGGAACAACAACAATTAAGTACACCATGAGGAGAGACCATGCAGAATTCCTTCCATGGTAGTTCATATTCACTCAGACTCTCTGATCACCAATGGACAGTGGAGAGACTGCAGTTCATAGAAATGCCAACAGTGCTACTAAGTTATGTTCTATTATGCACACATATATAACATGAACGAGATATAGTTGGTCTATGTTTTGAGCCTTCGTTACCCACCGATCAGCATAATCATAGAATTGACTTTCTAGAATTAAAAAAAGTAAGTCTCCGATTTCTAGAACCAAAATACAACCAATTAATTGTGCGAAAGTCAAGAGTATAAGCCAGCAAAATACAACCCATTAATTGTTAAAGTCAAGCATATAAGCCCAGTCAACATGGAAAGCAGAGGCATGCAGTGATGCACAGCTATCCAGAACTTGGAAATTAATGTACGCCTGTAACATCGAAGTTCAGTCTATTTATGGAACTTTACTTTTTAATTTATTAATTTACTGTAAGTATTTTATTATCAATCCAGAACTCTGATAGATTTGTTAAACATTTGGGTTGGTTTAAAATGGGGCAAAACTCCTTGGATAGAATTCTGAAATGCTTGGAACTTTGATCTATGGGAAACTCAGACTATCCCTGAAAATATGGTTGGGTGTCTTCACCCCTCTCGCAATAACTAATAACCAACTTGTTGTGCACTGTGCACTATTCAATGTTGAATGTTTAGATAGATGATATATATATTCTTAAATATATTCCAACATATATATCAAAGTGATCCAAAAATATATATACCAACTATCACAACATTGAATGCTAAGCAGTAGAGTGATTTACTCCGATTTGATTTTATCAAAATGTATATATCACGTGGAATGTATATTCACACGATCCTTTTTTCTGTGAATCAGATGCTGCCTTGACTCCGATTTTGATTTTGTCAACATGCATGTATTTCGTGGGATGTATATTCACCAAATCCCTTTTTGTTGTGAATTACAGGCTGCCATGACTCCGATATTGATTTTGTCCAGATTTGTGAGATTTATAATCACCTTATCCCGTTTTCTTGTGAATCACATACTCTGATTTTGATTTTGTCCAGATGCATGTGTTAAGTGGGTTGTATATCCACCTTATCTTTTTTTCCTGTGAATCATAGGCTGTCTTGATTCGATTTTGATTTTGTCAAGACTCATGTATCGCGTGGGGTCTATATTCACTTTTTTCTTTTTTTTCTTTGAACCCCAGCCTGCTTTGACTCCAAATTGGATTTTGTGAAGATGCATGTACTACGTGGGATGTATGTTTTTTATTTGGATCGCAGCCTGCCTCGACTCCGACTTAATTTTGTGAAGATATATGCATCATTGTGGTATGTATATTCACCTTATCGTGGTCTTTTTGTGTGAATCACCGCGTGGGTTTCACTACGTTGGTTCACTAATAAAATCGCTTGCAGGGTGTGAGATAAAATATGTGAAATAAACAACACGGTGAGGTTATGTTCATTTTTCTATATTCAATGAAGATGGATTACGTCTTTATATAGGAAAAGACTCTACTGAGTCCGTTACATGCAAACCAAAGACAACTAGACTCTCAACTATGAACTGACTTTTAACACGCCTACAACTTACTCTCACAACTGAAGCTTATAAGTGGTGCTTACAACTGGCGCTTACTCCATTATTTCCAAGTCTCCCTCTTAATGGAGAATGGATTGACTTCTACACCTAACATCTCCCTAAACAACTCAAACTTAATCTTTCCAAGAAGCTTAGTAAAAATATCAGCAGCATTTTCACTAGTATTACAATACACAAGAGTTATTTGATTTTCACTAGTATTACAATACACAAGAGTTATTTCATTTGACTGCAACTTTTCTCTAACAAAATGACACTGAGCTTCAACATGCTTTGTCCTTGCATGAAAAATCAAATTCTTCGCAATATTGATTGAACTTTGATTATCAAATCTGATCATCGTAGGTTCCTTTCGTTCTTCTCCAACATCTTGAAGAAGTCTTCTTAACCAAACAACTTCACAAGTTGCTGCACACAAGGCTTTATATTCTGCTTCAGTAGAAGACAAAGATACAGTGGGCTGCTTTTTACTGCTCCATGAAAAAACCCCGGATCCAATGCTGAACACATATCCAGTGGTTGATCTTCGATGATTCAGATTGCCAGCCCAATCAGAATCTGAATAATCTGTCAACTCAACATCAGATGCATCAATATATTTAATACCATAATCAAGTGTACCTTTTAGATACCTGAGTACTGCCTTTGTTGCATTCCAATGGCTTTCATGAGGTTTCGCCATGAACTGACTTAACACACTCACAAAATATGAAATATCAGGTCTGGTTGTGGTGAGATAATTCAGACTACCCACTATCTGTCTATACACAGTGCCATTCACCTCTTTCGAACCATCATCACAAGAAAGTTTCACATTCTGTTGCATGGGAACAGTAGAAGACTTACACTGATCCATTTTAAATCTCTTAAGTATTTCTCTGATATACTTACTCTGACAAACAAAAGTTTGGCCTGTATTTCTCCAAACTTCAAGACCTAGGCAGTAATGTAACTCACCAAGATCTTTCATTTCAA
>ML800347.1:264443-294938 GCA_009831015.1 Picea engelmannii | reverse complement strand
GATTTGAAATGTATGGAACATTTATTCATACAAAACTCAAACTACCTCTGAAAATTTGACTAGATCCATTTTTTTAACTGAAAAACAAAACTTAAGTGGAAAGATTACTCCAAAGTTAGCTTACTGCATTTTTATTTGCATAAAATATACCGTTTTGATTCAATTTTATTCATTACGATCCAAATTTATTTTGGAAAGATGTGGGATTTATATGTACCTTATGTTATTTCAATGTTTACCACAGGCTGAATTGACTCCGATTTTGAGTTTGTGAAGGTCTACGTCTTAAAGTGGATTGTATATTCACCTTACCCTTTCTCCTGCGAATCACATTCTGCCATTACTCCGATTTTGATTTTGTGAAGATGCTTGTGTTAAGTGGGATGTATATTCACCTTATCATCTTTTCCTGTAATCATGGGTTGACTTGACTCCGATTTTGGTTTTGTCAAGATGCATGTATTGCGTGGGCTGTATATCCATCCTTTTTTCTGTGTATCCATCCTTTTTTCTGTGGACCGCAGCCTTCCTTGACTCCAAATTTGATTTTGTGAAGATGCATTTAGTACGTGGGATGTATATTCATCTTATGCTCGTCTTTTTCTGTGAATCACAACCTGTCTTTTCGCGACATTGGTTCACTAATAAGCTCCACTGTATTATTGTGGGGTGTATATTAACCTTATCATTTTCTCTTTGATTCGGCTTTTGACTTCGATTTTGATTTTGTGAATATATCCGTATTATTGTGGGATTTATATTCACCTTTTCCTTGTCTTTTTCTGTGAATCCGAGCCCGCCTTTCGCGACTTTCATTAAGTACTAAATTCCATTGTCCTTACGTGTCTTCGCGACTTTCATTAAGTACTAAATTCCATTGTCCTTACGTGTCTTTTAGCAAATTGATTTTTGCTTTCAAAATATGCAACGATTTGAAATGTAGAAAGATGACATTATCAATATCCAGAATTTGTTTAACTTAAATTCTAATTGTGGTAATATTTAGTTTCATATATGAAAATAAGGTTAGATGTTTTTAAAAATTGTTATTTAGTTTTTATAGAAATCATATACTCTTGTGATTGTGATTATTTATTAGAAAAAAATATTAATTTCATTTAAATATGAAGAAAATATTATTGTAATTATTTATTTGTAAAAAATATAAATTTTATTTAAAATTAAAATATTAATTATTATGGTTTTATAAATTAAAATTAAATTCCATAAAATTAAAATAAGGGTAGAAAATAAGGTTAGATGTTTTTAAAAATTGTTATTTAGTTTTTATGGAAATCATATACTCTTGTGATTGTGATTATTTATTTGAAAAAAATATTAATTTCACTTAAATATGAAAATGTTTGTTAGTGTAATTATTTATTTGCAAAAAATATAAATTTTACTTAAAATTAAAATATTAGTTATTATGGTTTTATAACTTAAAAATAAATTCCATAAAATTATGTTTTATATTGTTAAAGGTCAATCATGTGTTAAAAAAAGAAAATGGTGTTCATCTCAATCTATTTTATATTATAATTTTTAAATTTGTGAAAGCAATAAAGTAGGGGATGTAACACACTTTATCTTGGAATGTTAGACTTACAAAAATATTAATGATGATGATGACGATTAACTTCCACTAAGATTGAATTTGTTTATCGGACCTTAAGAGGGTAAATGATTACTTGTGATTCTTTTCAGAGAAGCTTTCCAAGATCACCATACTTTTGTTGAGTTAAGAGGTTAGGAAGGTTGGTAGTGTGACAAATATTTTGAAAATGAGATCTAATATGGGTATAGGCTCGACAATCTAAGATAAAGTGTTTTGCATCTTAGACCTTCTCAGTGTCACAAAGGTGACACACTCTTTCATCCCATGGCTTTTTAGGAATTGACCAACCCCTAGTTTCACTATGGAGCTCGTGAGAATTTGTTCTTATCTTAGGAATGCTTATTTTTCTCTTTACACTTGGCAAAACAGATAGATAATTTTGATCTTCTAAATTAGGGTTGATAACATCCTTATAATACCTTAATTTTCTTTTTTCTTCTAACTCTTTATCACACCACATTTTCTCCTTAAATTTTGATTTGACTATTTTTTTAATAGTATCTTTATTCTGCAAAATGGTGTCTTCCATGATTATCCAATAGTTTAGCATGTTAGAATTGCAAATGCTGAAAACATAATTCACATATGATCATTAACAATCACACAAATAAGAACATAGAGATTTCACGTGGTTCACCCAAAAGTTGAGCTACGTCCACCAAGCATAGGCATCGGTTGTCTTATTATTCAGATCATGGAGATTACAACAGACTAGCAAGTTCTCACTCCATCTCTCTCTTTTCCTCTATGGGCTTACATGTATTTATATACATTTACAAGAAATTGATTATTATATGCAATCTCTATCCATATTATAACTTGGTCTATTTAGTTGTAACCAACGCAGAATAATAGGATCCAAATCCATCATTAGAGGAATTCGTTGTCACCAAATCCCAACAATCTCCACCTTGAAAACAATTAACCTGATACCTTGCTCCTTCCTTTGTTCATCACCTTTTCTGCAAGCCAAGAGTAGCCAAGCACCACTGCGACTTCTCTAATAAAACTGGTTTCATGATCTTGCATGTGTGACTTGCACTAGTTTGGATTTCCTAAGGGGTCACTCCACCTCCAACGTGTCTTCCACAACTATGTTGTGAGACATATTTAGTGATACATCTCCTCCTATCCAAGACACATGTATTACAATATACATTACAATTATCGTAAACCATCTCAGTGTAACCATTATAGGTGACATTTGTGCTTCTCAAACGCTGAAGCACCCATTTCAGTGCAACAACTGAATCTGTAACGTATCTGACAACATCATTAGCATGTGAAACATCCGGTCTTAACCATTTCATCACATACAACAGACCTCATTCTGAACTTACACGAGACATAACATTTTCTTCTTTATAGACATGACCTATTCTTGAAGAAAAATTATAATGGAAAGCAAGAGGGATAAAAACTGGTTCTACAATGTTCATACTAAACTCCAACCACATCTTACCATTACCATCTCTGTATACTTCCATGCCCATAATTTGTTTTGTTGCTCCTTGATCCCTCACCTGAATTGTCCTGTCCACCTGAGTCATTTTCTTACTGATTTTATCCATGCTTCGGCTTGCATCGAGCATATCATCAGCAAATAACATCAAGATTGTGAATGTACTATAAACTGTATAGTCATTCCTACTCTTTGAAAAATTCAGATTCACTATGAAGGATTCAAACATCTTATATATTTGTCTGGGTACCAGTAGGCCATACAATGAATTATCTAGCATGCAAACAAATTTACCATTGTGATCTTGAATCAACCCTTTTGGTTGTTCCATACATACTATATCTTTGTCAATGATGACCTTGTGAGAAGTAGGATCCCACACACAACATCCCTTTATGCCACCATCATAACTTGCAGAGATATAAAACAAGCAGGAATTCAGAAACAAAGATTTTAAGTTCGGAAATGATTTACCGCTTACCAGTACCTGCAATTCTTTCTTATTCTTATGACCTTGATGCTCATGTCATAAACAAGAAGATACATCTGTCACTTCAGATGCCACTTCAGTACTCCCTTCCAGCTTATAAATGTTATCAACCTTTGTTGCCTTCATCACTACTAAACTACCTTTCGACAATGTGAGTGCTCCACCTTGACCTGTATACTTATATCCACAATAATCCAACACTCCCAATGAAATTAAATTTGATTTAAGCTCAGGTACATATCTATCATTCGTTAATTCCCTAACAATATGATTGAACATCCTGATTCTAACACTGCCAACCCCAACAGTTTTACATGGAATACCATTTCCCATCAACACTACACCCTCATCAACAGATTGGTAAGAAATGAACCAATTTCTATGTGAGCACATGTGGTGGGAGGCACCTGAATCTAATTGCCATTCTTCTTGATATTGTAAATTACTAAAAACGGATAAAACTTGATCAGTCATACCTGAATTTGTTACAACCAAATTTACTTCCTTTGTAGAGTTTTCCTTAGATTCATTTCTTTTCCAACAATCTTTCTTGAGATGTCCTGTTTTTGACAAAGTACCAGCGTTTTGCTTTACCCTTTCTGTGTCTTGACTTAGATCGAGAAAAACTTCTCTCATTTTTCTCTTTAGTTCGACCTTTGACCAACATTGCCTCTGAAGTTGAGGTTTCTTTACTAGATTTTCTCCTCATCTTCTCAGCCAACAAAGCTCCCACAACAGAGTCATAATCTAAAACATCTATTGAGCTAAAGCTAATAGAGGTGACTAGATTATCCCAAGACTCCGGCAACGAGCACAATAGTGTAATAGCCTTATCTTCATCTTTGAATTTAACTTCCATACTAGTCAATTGAACTATAAGGGTATTGAAGGTATTTAAATGGTCAACAAATGTTGTACCTTCTTTCATCCACAAATTGTACAACTGTCTCTTCAAGTAGATTCTACTCGTCAAGTATTTCGTCATAGACTTTTCAACTTGTTCCATAAGCCCGATGTTGTATCCTCTCCTACGATATTAAACAAAACATCACCCGCCAGACATAAGCGAATGGTACTAAGAGATTTTGCATCCAGATCTTCCCATTCCTCATTCCTCATGGTTGTTGGTTTCTTTGACTTGCTTGCCAATGCTTTTTGCAACCCTTGTTGCACTAGTAAATCCCGCATCTTGAGCTTCCAAAGCTCAAATTTTCTTTGACTGTTGAACTTTTCAACTTCGAACTTCGAACTCTGCATCTTAGCCATTTGTGCAAAATCTCCTAATATCCACTCCTTATAAAACCCAAGGCCTTTTGAAAAATAATGTGGAAGAATATCTTACTCAATGTTGAACAATAATTTAAAAAAAAGTTTAATCCAAAAAACCTTTTAATAATATAAAAAAGTTTAATAAAAAATCTTTTATAAAACAAAAGATTCACCTTTTATATAAAATATAATATGCATAAATTACTTAATACAATATGCATACTATATTCACCTTTTATAGCATCCTCCATCCGTAGGTCATACCATAAACTTAAAAAAAAAAAAGACCATACCTTAAGTTCCTTTAAAAATATGCGAGATCGTCACTTTTGATTTAAAGGAAGTAGAGCCGCATCTCAAGCTATCACTGAAGTGCGGCGATCTTAAAAGGGTCTACGCATTTTCCGATACACTTGGAGTGTAGTTATCTTGAAAGATCTACGCATTGTTCTTCAACCCTAAACCGCGACGATTTCAGTTTTTCAAATGTGTGAAGTTTGACTAGTATGTCATCGCACCCTTCCAGAGGAGGGACCTGCGGCCCCCTTTCAGAGGAGGGACCTGCGGTGCGGCGATGTAAAAAACGACGAACCTCATACAGATTTCACTCCTGCTACTCCTCTGAGAATTTGACGCTCCTCCAACCAGCTCTGATACCACTTGTTAGAATTGCAAATGCGGAAAACACAATTCACATATGATAATTAACAATCACACAGATAAGAACACAGGGATTTCACGTGGTCCACCAAGCGTAGGCATCGGTTGTCTTATTATTCAGAACATGGAAATTACAATAGACTAGCAAGTTCTCACTCTCTCTCTCTCTTTGCCTCTACGGGCTTACATGTATTTATATACATTTACAAGAAGCTGATTATTAAATGCAATCCGTATCTATATTCTAACTTGGTCTATTTAGTTATAACCAAAACAGAATAATAAGATCCAAATCCATCATTAGAGGAATTTGTTGTTTCCAAATCCCAACATAGCCAAGACCAGACATCTTTATGCCATCCTCTCTTGAGTCCATGGTAGTTATGACTTGATTTTGAAGCAATTTTAGGAAGCCTCTTATCTTCCATATTGTTTAAGTTATTCTTATACATTAGGTATCTAGTTATAATCATGTTCTCAATGGAAAAGAGACTTATTTCAAAATAATAATATTTTCAAAATATTTGAAAGAAACTTTACTTTTTAATCCATAAAAAATAAAAATATATAAAAATTTTATTTAAAATTATTTTATTTAACGCTGTAGAATGCGCTTTTAGACACAATAAAACAAGTATAAATTTATTACCTGGTTATAAATCAAATTTATTAAACTTTTATAAAGATAAAATAAATGTAAATGTGTTTTCGATTTACAGTTCAATGCAAGGAGATGTCAGGTCTTCCCTGCATTGAAGGCGGCCATATACTTTGTCAGGACTTTAGCCATATACAGAGATGTTAAACCCACTTTTTTTCGTGCCTTGAAGAAGACTATCAAAGACTCTATTCAGATTGCTCTCGAACGTACTGCCTTTTTTATAATTAGAGCTGCTGTTGCAATTAGTTGTCGGACTCTCTGGCAGTGCTGCATTGCTGTTGCAATTAGTTGTCGGACTCTCTGGCAGTGCTGCATTGCAAATCTGTCCATGAAAAGTAATGATCAAGGCCGGAACAACAACAATTAAGTAGAAGAGCGTAATAGTTCGGCCGATTAGGAGAGACCATGCAGAATCCCTTCCATGGAAATTCATATTCACTCAGACTCTCTGATCACCAATGGACAGTGGAGAGACTGCTGTAAAATTGCCAACAATGCTACTAAATTCTGTTCTATTATGCGCACATATATAATATGAACGAGATATGATTGCTATTAATGTTTGGTCTGTGTTTAAAGCCTTCTCCACTAAATTAAAATTGACTTTCTAGAATGTAAGAAAAAGGGTCTCCAATTTCTAGAACCAAAATACAACCAGTTAATTGTGAAAGTCAAGCATATAAGCCAGCAACATACAACCTATTAATTGTTAAAGTCAAGCATATAAGCCCAGTCAACATGGAAAGCAGAGGCATGCAATGATGCACAGCTATCCAGCACTTGGAGATGAATCTATGCCTGTAACATCCAAGTAATGTATGGTTAATAGCCTATTTTTAATGGATTCGGCTAATTCGGGAGCAATCTTTCCTCTTAGTTACTTTTTTTTTAGGTTTTTCAGTAGTCTGTTTTTAAATTTCTGGTCAATTTAGAATTTTGATGAGCATCTGGGTTGGTTTAAAATGGGGCATAATTTCTGAGAAAGGATTTGAAATACATGGAACATTGATTCATATCAAACTTAAACTACCCCTCAAAATTTTTGGCCAGGTCCATTTTTTTACCTTAAAAAAACAGAACTTTTTTAAACAGAACTTGAGAGGAAAGATTACTCCAAAGTTAGCTTACTGCATTTTTATTTGCATAAAATATACTGTTTTGATTCCATTTTATTCATTACGATGCAAATTTATTTTGGAAAGATGTGGAATTTATATGGACCTTATGTTATTTCAATGTTAACCACAGGCTGCATTGACTCCGATTTTAGGTTTGTGAAGGTCTACGTCTTAAAGTGGATTGTATATTCACCTTACCCTTTCTCCTGCGAATCACATTCTGCCTTCACTCCGATTTTGATTTTGTGAAGATGCTTGTGTTAAGTGGGATGTATATTCACCTTCTCATCTTTTCCTGTAATCATGGGTTGACTTGACTCCGATTTTGGTTTTGTCAAGATGCATGTATTGCGTGGGCTGTATATCCATCCTTTTTTCTGTGTATCCATCCTTTTTTCTGTGGACCGCAGCCTTCCTTGACTCCAAATTTGATTTTGGGAAGATGCATTTAGTACGTGGGATGTATATTCATCTTATGCTCGTCTTTTTCTGTGAATCACAACCTGTCTTTTCGCGACTTTGGTTCACTAATAAGCTCCACTGTATTATTGTGGGGTGTATATTCACCTTATCATTTTCTCTGTGATTCGGCTTTTGACTTCGATTTTGATTTTGTGAATATATCCGTATTATTGTGGGATGTATATTCACCTTTTCCTTGTCTTTTTCTGTGAATCCGAGCCCGCCTTTCGCGACTTTCATTAAGTACTAAACTCCACTGTCCTTACGTGTCTTTTAGCAAATTGATTTTTGCTTTCAAAATATGCAACAATTTGAAATGTAGAAAGATGACATTATCAATATCCAGAATTTGTTTAACTTAAATTCTAATTGTGGTAATATTTAGTTTCATATATGAAAATAAGGTTAGATGTTTTTAAAAATTGTTATTTAGTTTTTATGGAAATTATATACTCTTTGGATTGTGATTATTTATTTGAAAAAATATTAATTTCACTTAAATATGAAGAAAATGTTAGTGTAATTATTTATTTGTAAAAAATATAAATTTCACTTAAAATTAAAATATTAGTTATTATGGTTTTATAAGTTAAAATTAAATTCCATAAAATTATGTTCTATATTGTTAAAGGTAAGTCACGTGTTAAAAGAAAATGGTGTTCATCCTTAATCTATTTTATATTATAATTTTTAAATTTGTGAAAGCAATAAAGTAGGGGATGGAACACACTTTATCTTGGAATGTTAGACTTACAAAAATATTGATGATGATGATGATGATTAACTTCCATTAAGACTGAATTGGTCTATCGGACCTTAAGAGGTTAAGTGATTACTTGTGATTCTTTTAAGAGAAACTTTTCAAGATCACCATACTTTTGTTGAGTTAAGAGGTTAGGAAGGTTGGTAGTGTGACAAATATTTTGAAAATGAGATCTAATATGGGTATAGGCTGGACAATCTAAGAGAAAGTGTTTTTCATCTTAGACCTTCTTAGTGTCACAAAGGTGACACACTCTTTCATCCCATGGCTTTTTAGGAATTGACCAACCCCTAGTTTCACTATGGAGCTCGTGAGAATTTGTTCTTATCTTAGCAATGTTTATTTTTTTCTTTACACTTGGCAAAACAGATAGATAATTTTGATCTTCTAGATTAGGGTTGATGACATCCTTATAATACCTTAATTTTCTTTTTTCCTCTAACTCTTTATCACACCACATTTTCTCCTTCAATTTTGATTTGACTATTTTTTTAATAGTATCTTTATTCTACAAAATGGTGTCTTCCATGATTATCCAATAGTTTAGCATGTTAGAATTGCAAATGTGGAAAATACAATTCACATATGATAATTAACAATCACACAGATAAGAACACAGAGATTTCACATGGTTCACCCAAAAGTTGGGCTACGTCCACCAAGCATAGGTATCGGTTGTCTTATTATTCAGATAATGGATATTACACCAAGCATAGGCATCGGTTGTCTTATTATTCAGATCATGGATAGTACAACAGACTAGCAAGTTCTCACTCTCTCTCTCTCTTTTCCTCTACGGGCTTACATGTATTTATATACATTTACAAGAAAATGATTATTAAATGCAACCCCTATCCATATTCTAACTTGGTCTATTTAGTTGTAACCAATGTAGAATAATAGGATCCAAATCCATCATTAGAGGAATTTGTTGTCACCAAATCCGAACAATCTCCACCTTGACAACAATTAACTTGATACCTTGCTCCTTCCTTTGTTCATCACCTTTTCTGCAAGCAAAGAGAAGCCAAGCACCACTGCAACTTCTCTAATAAAATTGGTTTCATGATCTTGCGTGTGTGACTTGCACTAGTTTGGATTTCTTGAGGGGTCACTCCACCTCCAACATGTCTTCCACAACTGTGTTGTGAGACATATTTAGTGATAGATCTCCTCCTATCCAAGACACTTGTATTACAATATACATTACAATTATCACAGACCATCTCAGTGTAACCATTATAGGTGACATTTGTGTTTCTCAAACGTTGAAACACCCATTTCACTACAACACCTGAATCTGTCACATATCTGACGACATCATTAGCATGTGAAACATTCGGTCTTAACCATTTCATCACATACAATAAACCTCCTACTGAACTTACACAAGACATAACCTTTTCTTCTTTATAGACGTGACCTATGCTTGAAGAAAACTTATAATGGAAATAAAGATGGATAAAAACTGGTTTTACAATGTTCATACTGAACTCCAACCACATCTTACCATTACCATCTCTGTATACTTCCATGCCCATAATTTGTTTTGTTGCTCCTTGATCCCTCACCTGAATTGTCATGTCCACTTGAGTCATTTTCTTACTGATTTTATCCATGCTTCGGCTTGCATCGAGCATATCATCAACAAATAACATCAAGATTGTGAATGTATTATAAACTGTATAGTCATTCCTACCCTTTGAAAAATTCTAACTCACTATGAAGGATTCATAGTGAGTTAGAATCCCACATCTTGAGCTTCTAGAGCTCAAAGTTGCTTTTACCGCTGAACTTTTCAACTTCGAATTTCGAACTTCTAACTTCTAACTTCGAACTCTACATCTTAGCCATTTGCACAAAATCTCTTAATATCCACTACTTATAAAACCCAAGACCTTTTGAAAAATAATGTGGAGGAATGATCTTACTCAATGTTGAACAATAATTTAAAAAAAAGTTTAATCCAAAAAACCTTTTAATAATATAAAAAGGTTTAATAAAAAATCTTTTAAAAAACAAAAGATTCACCTTTTATATAAAATACAATATGCATAAAATACTTAATACAATATGCATACTATATTCACCTTTTATAGCATCCTCCATCCGTAGGTCATACCATAAACTTTTTCAAAACAACAAAGACCATACCTTAAGTTCCTTTAAAAATATGTGAATTCCTTTAAAAATATGCGAGATCGTGACTTTTGATTTAAAGGAACTAGCCGCACCTCACGCTACCACTGGAGTGCAATGATCTTAAAAGGGTCTCTGCATCTTCCGATACACTTGGAGTGCGGCTATCTTGAAAGATCTATGCATTGTTCTTCAACCCTAAACCGTGGTGATTTTAGTTTTTTCAATGTGTGTGAAGTTTGACTAGTATGTCGTTGCACCCTTCCAGAGGAGGGACATGCGGTGATGTAGAAATCGACGCACCTCACATAGATTTCACTCCTACTACTCCTCCGAGAATTTGATGCTCCTCCAACCATCTCTGATACCACTTGTTAGAAGTGCAAATGTGGAAAACACAATTCACATATGATAATTAACAATCACACAATAAGAACACAGGGATTTCACGTGGTTCACCCAAAAATTGGGCTATGTCCACCAAGCGTAGGCATCGATTGTCTCATTATTCAGATCATGGAGATTACAACAGACTAGCAGTTCTCACTATGTCTCTCTCTTTGCCTCTACGGGCTTACATGTATTTATATACATTTACAAGAAACTGATTATTAAATGCAATCCCTATCCATATTCTAACTTAGTCTCATAGAATAATAGGATCCAAATCCATCATTAGAGGAATTCGTTGTCACCAAATCCCAACATAGCCAAGACCAAACATCTTTATGCCATCCTCGCTTGAGTCCATGGTAGTTATTGCTTGATTTTGAAGCAATTTTAGAAAGCCTCTTGTCTTCCATATTGTTTGAGTTATTTGTATACATTAGGTATCTAGTTATAGTCATGTTCTCCATGGAGAAGAGACTTATTTTAAAATAATAATATTTTCAAAATATTTGAAAGAACCATAACTTTTTAATCCATAAAAAATAAAAATATATAAAAAAWTTATTTAAAATTATTTTATTTAAAGCTGTAGAATGCGCTTCTAGACACAACAAAACAAGTATAAATTTATTACCCTGTTATAAATCAAATTTATTAAACTTTTATAAAGATAAAATAAATGTAAATGTGTTTTCGATTTGCAGTTCAAAATTTGATCTTTGTCTCCCTCAATAAAATCGAAAATAAAATGAATTCATTTTATAATATATTTCATAACGCACAGTCCAATTAAAGAAAGGATATATTTCATAATGCACTATACAACTTTGACTCCAGTACTGAACTCCTGCATATCCTGGATAAGATTTGAATATTTTATCGATCAAGTATGATAGACATTGTGTGCAGTCGATTGAGTATGATAGACATTGTATATTGACCTTATCATCTTTTCCTGTAATCAAGGGTTGACTTGACTCCGATTTTAGTTTTGTCCAGATGCATGTATTGTGTCGGCTGTATATCCATCCTTTTTTTCTGTGTATCGTAGTCTTCCTCGACTCCAAATTTGATTTTGTGAAGATGCATTTAGTACGTGGGATGTATATTCACCTTATGCTCGTCTTTTTCTATGAATCAAAGTCTTTCGCGACTTTGGTTCACTAATAAGCTCCACTGTATTATTGTGGGGTGTATATTCACCTTATCATTTTCTCTGTGATTCGGCTTTTGACTTCGATTTTGATTTTGTGAATATATCCGTATTATTGTGGGATGTATATTCACTTTTTCCTTGTCTTTTTCTGTGAATTGCAGCCTGCCTTTTGCGACTTTCATTAAGTACTAAGCTCCACTGTCCTTACGTGCCTTTTAGAAAATTGATTTTTTCTTTTTTAAAATATGCAACAATTTGAAAGGTTGAAAGATGACATTATCAATATCCAGAATTTTTTTTAACTTAAATTGTAATTGTGATAATAATATTTAGTTTCATATATGAAAATAAGGTCAGATGTTTTTAAAATTTGTTTTTTTAGTTTTTATAGAAATCCTATATTCTCTTGGTTGTGAATAGTTATGAGATCTTTGTGGTTATAGATTCCCAAAGTGCGGAAAAGAGCTTAGGGATGGCAGCGACTAAGGTTTGATCATGGTTGGGATCATAGAGTATGAATGGATCCTGTACTTCCTAGATGGGAGGTGTGGGACTTAGTGACTAGTGTTGTTGGAAATGATGTAGGAGGTAGGATAGACAACAATTGGCGGTGTAATGGACTAGTCAAGGGCTAAAACTTTTGTTGTGGTTGACCTGACAGGAAGTAGACGTGATGGCATGTGATGTGTCGGTTTTAGCAGATGGTTTGGCAGATGATCAATGGTGGAGCCAAGATGGCCTACTTAAGTCTGATGAAGTGTATAGGGAATAGCTTCAACGATACATGCAAACTAAAGTACTGGATGACGTGAAAGATGGTAAATCTGAGGCAGAGTTGGAGGCCCGACTTTCGAAAGGGACAGTTGACGAAGTATCCAATGGAGTAACGGATGTTGGAATAAGTGAAATCATAAATTAAACCTTTGCTTGGGAAGCAGAAAGGGGTGATACATTGGGAGAAGTAACACCTAACCTACCATTGTTTTTCTCGTCGAAGAAGTTGGAGGGTAGCTAGCCTGGTATTGTCACAGTGAATAGAGAGGGAGGGTTGATTGTCGTAGGAGGGATTCAAGGGGTGACTGTTAGACCTATAGTTGGTGAGGCAGGTAGGAACCTAGAGTGTAGAACTGGGGCTGTTAGGGCAATGGAGGAGAAGCGAGAGCTAAGGAAAGGTAAGCAGTTGCGTGGAGTAGTGGATGAGTCCAGGAGGGAGGAGTCTGTGGTCGACGAAGTATTAAACTGCAATCGGAAGGAGGTGAACCTTTGAGCAAACCTAAAGGCATGGAGAGTTAAAAATACAAAGCTAAATTTAACCCTTGTTCGGGACGTCGGGATGAAGGAAGTAGGTCTGTATTCTCTATGGGAGCTTGTAGGTAAGTTTGGGTATTAGGCTATGGGGACTAGGGAGATACACTAGTGGGTGGAGGAAACTTGGAGCCCTGTGTTGAGATACTCACCAGAAGTCTTCATCCCAACTAGAGGATGGTTCTGATTCCTATTTAACTCCCCGTAGGATGCAGAGGTGATTCTAAACCAGGTCCGGGTGCTGAAAAATGACAGCTTAATGCTTAAACATTAACATTGTGCATTCAATCCAGAGAAAGAGGTTATAAGGTATAGGAATTTATGGGTTCTAATCCCTGGTTGCCCGCTTACAATTTGGAACCTAGAGGCGTTTAGGGAGATTCAGAATGCGATAGGGAAATTTTTATTTGTTGATCCCAAACTACTGGCTGGTTATGATAGACAGATGGGTAAAATGTTAATGGAAATTGACCTGTTTGAAGGGTTTCTAGCTGAGATAGAAATAAAATGGTGTGGTACAGTGATCCAACAGAGGCTGGACTATATGGGGGTGTCGTTCAGATGTTTAGAGTGTAAGGAGACAGGCCACTTGAGGCATCAATGCCGTGGGGATAAAAAGAAAGCGGCGCAAGGCTGTTATGATATGTTTGGCGAAACGAAAGCAGCTGAATTGAATTTTCCCACAGAAGATTGGATCGAGAATAAGCCATCTTCGGTTGAGGAAAGCAATTTGGTGTCTGGTAAGTTAAAACTACTTTGCCCAAATTTTACATCCTTACTTTCTGTGAGTGCCGAGGGTGGAAAGAAGATTTTAGGGTCGGAGTCCTCTAAGCCTATTTTTGTTTCAAATGAGAGGAGCGATTTTGTGTAGAGCCCTAGTTGTGGTGACCCTTTGGAGGAGATTAGGAAGGATGGTGAGGTAGGAACTCATATTTTTTCCACTGAAGTTTCGTCGGGTTTAGGGAGGGTTTTGGGAGGAAAGGTAGCTAATAGCTCCGTGGTTGGGGGATCTGATGCTCATACTATTTTTGAAGATCGGATGAAGGATTTCGGGAAGGGGGGGTTACTACCGATACTGGAGGGATTAATTTATTTGCGGGTGGGGTGTATTACCTCGGGGAATTTTTTCTCAGAAGGTGTGGAAGTTAGGGATGCTCTGAGGAATGTGCCTCAGGTTGATTTTGTTATCGGGGGTTGTAGTTCGGGTAATCCTTATGAGGATTTGGGGTCGAAGGTAGGGTCTATAGGTTTTGTAGGAGGCCTGGAGAAAACATTAGCTCTAGGAAGATTTCTAGTAGCTTCTTCAAATGCAGGGTCGAAGGAAAGGGTCAAGACTTCTTCTTTTTTTTCACAGGAAGTATGGCCTTCTGGGACTGTTAAGGATTCTGCAGGGGTCTAGAGTTTTATAGGACGAGATGTTCCGACTGTTCTTTCTTAGATTGATGAGTATATTGCAAATTTTATTCCTACCTATAGGGATATCCTCACCAGGTCTCCTTTGTCGATTTATGCTGGGGGGGAATCTCTACCTAAGTCTCTAGAGAAGAAGAATAAAAATGAGATTTCAATGGAAATGTCTATTATTTTCTTGAAGGGTGAGGTTTCACTGTTGAAAGGAGCTGTACATGATGGATTGGAGAATGATTTTTCCCCGCTAATGACTAGAAGTACGAGGAAGTTAGGGAGAGAGAAGGAGATTTGTGCTTCTACCTGTTCTACAATGGTTGATGGTTCGAGGGCGCTTAGAGCTCAAAAATCCCTGGAAAGAGTCAAAAAATGATTTTTGCTACCCTAAATGTCAGAGGAGTGGGGGAAGATCCAAGTTCTTAGCCCTAAAAAGTTTCTTAGAGTTAATTAAACCATATGTGTTGCTTGTACAAGAAACAATGGTTTGTGTAACAAAAGCTAGATATTTTTTTGTCAAATTACTTCCACATTGGTACTTTTGTGGGGTGGACTCCTTAGGAAACTCTCGGGGGATGTTAACTTCTTGGAATCTAAGGAAATATGAATTCTCTGCATTCTTGACCCATGCAGGGATTCTGCTAGAAGGATTTGTTAAAGATCTGGATAGAAGAATGAAGTTGATTAACTGTTATGGACCGTATTCAGAGAGAGAGGATTTTTGGGAAGCCATTAAAAGAGATGGGATACGAAATTAACATAATCTGGTACTGTGGGGTGATCTAAAATTCACTACTTATTGCAAAGAAGTGTGGGGAGCCCATGCTAGAGCAGATGTCTTGCATCCTTATTTTAGCCAGTTGATTCAAGATGAGGGGTTGGTGGATGTTGAGCCATTAAAATTACTCCCTACCTGGAGAAATGGTAGAGGAGAACAGAAGTATGTGGCCAAGAGACTGAACCGATTTTTTATTTCTGAGGATCTTGAGATTTCAGGGTTTAGATACAGAACGTTGGTGTGCAACTTAAAGATTTCTGACCATATGCCTGTGATTGTCCACTTGGAACAAGAAAATAGAGAGGTAAGTTACCCCTTCAAATTTGATTCTATTTGGATGGAGGATCCAAAGTTTGATAATTTTGTTCGATCCAACTGGGTTGGACTATTAGGAATAGAGATATTAAACCCTATGGATTCACTGGTCAAAAAGATAAAGATACTAAAGTCTTTGGTGATAAACTGGGAGAACAAGAAAAATCTTGAAGTAAAGGAAGAGATGGTAAAGCTTGAATTTGAGTTGGATATTTTATACTCAAATCATCCTGGAGGTTTCGAGAAGAAGGATGATAAAGTGTTAATTGAAGAAAAAGAGTAGAGGAAATTATTTCTAATGAGGTAGGAAGAGGAAACTTGGAGGCAAAAAAGTAGAGTTAATTGGATGGCTTCAGGTTATAGGAACACAAATTTCTTTCATGCTTATGCACACTCCAAGAAACAGATCAACACTATTTGGGGGATTACTAAGGAGGATGGAACTGTGATCACTAGTAATCAAGGTTTACAAATGGAAGCAGTTGGGTTCTTCCAGAACATGTTCATGGCACAACCTAATCTTGCCATATCTGATAAACTAGTAGTTTTAAGGAATTACCCAAGGATGTTTACAGAGGAAGATAGTATTAGATTGACTGAGCCAGTAACCTCAACTGAAATTCTGTCAACTCTTCAAGGCTTTAAAGCTTCAAAAATCCTTGGCCCGAATGACTGGACTGTAAAATTTTTTATAGCTTTTTTTAACATCTTGAAATATGATATTTTGGAGATGGTGGAAGAGACAAAGAAGAAAGGAAGAGTGTATGGAGCTTTGAATATTAATTTTATTTAAATATGAAAATGTTAATGTAATTATTTATTTGCAAAAATATAAATTTCACAAATGTTAATTATTATGGTTTTATAAGTTAAAATTAAATTCCATAAAGTTATGTTTTATTGTTAAACATAAGTAATGGATAAAAAAAAATGATGTTTATCGTAAATTTATTTTATATTATAATTTTTAAATTTGTGAAAACAATAAATAGAGGATGAAGCACACATTATTTTAGAATGTTAGACTTACAAAAATATTGAATGATATTTTCAAAATATTTGTGAGAGCCATAACATTTTAATCTATATAAAAAAATAAAAGATATAGAAATTTTATTTAAAAATTATTTTATTATATATAAAAAAATAAAAGATATAGAAATTTTATTTAAAAATTATTTTATTATACAAATAACATGATTAAATAATTAAATTAATTTTAAAAATTTAATAAACCAAAATCAATATTTACACAAAATTATTATCATTTTTTGAAATCTCTTTTAAATATTTTATTTTTTAAATATATAATATATTTAGGAATTTAACTTTCAACTTTCCATCCATTTAGAGAAACTTTCTCAATTTAAAATTAGTGTAGTATTTTAATTTAATTTGGATGACTAGGTTTTGATTTGTGAAGATGTATGTATTAAATAGGACATATGTTCCCTTTGTTATTTTTTTTTAATGTGTGTAAGAATCATAACCTATTTTGATTTGGTTTTTTTAATTAATAAAGTATATTGTTTTTTTATCATTGTGATTTTTTGGTTTTTGTTAAATCATAATTTATTGGTATATTTGGTATATTTGCTTTGCAAGCTTTTAGATATATTATTAGGTTATACTGGCATCTAGTTGATTTGATCCAGAGCCTAGGTCACTCCAACCAATTACAAAAATTTCATGGTTAAAAAATTAATAATAAAGTCCACACTCTTTACCTCCATACATCACAACGATCAACACAATAATAACCACAAGCCATTTGTACTAAACATTAATCCATAAGATAAGAAAGAGTTAAAATAATTCCAACACTCCCCTTTAAAATGTAGTTGCCCTTAATCTTTGTGAGGTCAAGTCTTCATCCTCATCTTTCATTTGTTCAATCCATCAAATGCTCCACCATGAGTTGAAAATAATTCTAATTAGCAAAGTCTATATTTGGTCCAACGTGAAATTTGCATCTCTTACCTCAAACATGTAGACATCATGAAATTATCAATGTTCATAGAAAGAAACAACCATCCACCAGAATACATGGGCACCTATCTGTGTAACCATTAAATTCCAGTAGGATTTCCTTCAGGTACATGGCTCATTCAACTTTTTGATGAAATCCCCCSGAATATACAAAATCTTAAGGTTTTTAGGAATATCTCACCTCTTGGAGCCTAGAACCAACATAGTCCACTCAAATAACATTCAACCAACACATGAACAACTCCTCCAAGCGTTAACAACTCGATAATAGAGGTTTTACACTATACCAAACATGTTTTCCAAATCATCATGGATACACGGAAAAGAGGTATGCATGGCCATCCAGGTCTTACAATGACTTGCCATTTACATGTTACATACATAGATACAAGTACCTATGATTTACATGCTCCATATCATGAAGGAACTAAATACCAGATTTTATATTTTCATCTAGGCACCATTATAATACCCCCCCCTCTAAGTACTGACACTTGGTGAGATATAAGATTAATAAATTCAAGGACCAATACATAGGATCGATACATACCATTCTGAACTTGATATAAATACAAGATGCAATTCATATTCCACATGGTCATTCTTTTTATTAAACATGACAAAAACTTTCCTTATTTTTCCATCACCAATCGATCTTTGATGTTGACCTGGAATTATCCTCATCATTACTTTTGGATCAGACTCCAAAATTTTTTCACTACATATAGAACATTTCCATTGTTGTCTCTGTTACAATATCATCATTCCAACTCAAAATTATTTGACATAGATACTTGGCCTTCTCGATGAGAACAATGCAACTTCACTGCATCTTTAGCTTCTATAGTGACCAAATAATGGTTATTACCTAAGAAAATTAATTCCATCTCTCAACCAAAGTGTTCATGCTCCTCCATTTACATTAAGAGTTGTCATTCTGAACAACATACCCGCTGGGAAATAATTATATCTTTGCACTTTACAGTACATTGGTACTATAGAAATAGACTAGGAACTTGTTGTAGTATAAGCTCTATCATCAACCTAACTATAAATATTAAACAATTCTCCATCCTATGGACACATTTCTATCTATTGAAACACCTAGGTACTTAACCATGAGACTCATCAATTATATAAAAAATAGTCTAGATACAAAAAGTTGATGACCTGAATGGTCAAAAACCCACAGTGTAGCATCCTTCAATAAACATGTTACCTCTTCTTTGTTCAATAGTAGTACCTTTCTTGGATTTGAATCTGTCAGTGACATCTCTTCTCTAATTTCCCGGTCAAAAACCCATAGTGTAGCATCCTTCAATAAACATGTTACCTCTTCTTTGTTCAATAGTAGTACCTTTCTTGGATTTGAATCTGTCAGTGACATCTCTTCTCTAATTTCCCATAGGAGTGGGAGCTATAACCATAGCCCAAATCAAAAGGCGCAAAGTCTACATAGGGATTTGGCATGTGGCTGGCCCTTCTTCATACAACCAAGAGCTATGACCAAGAGATACTTCGAAAGGAGCTAACAAGATTTTTATACTAGGTCTCCAAATATGCCATCCTTTAGATCATATGACCTGGAGTTATGACTGAGACTTAGTCCAAATCGGTGCTAAACTTATAATGTTCCACCCTCTTAGATCAACGACGGTAATTTATAATCAACTTCATATATTTTTTCGGTGTGAAATAGGTAAGGATCGTCGATCTGTTCTTTGAATGGACAATAATATTTACACGACCCCAATATTGTTTGATCATTGCCTCATGTCCGTGCTACCTCTATCAACACTTCTTGTCTTGTTGATCCTCGATCCAACGATCCAAACTTGATCAACCGTTGGGCGAACGGTCGAGGTACACTAGGCTTTACAAACCAATCTGACGGTGTTCATTAACTTGGCTCTTGATCTAGCAGTCCAGATTCTTTCTTGATCCAACAGTCCTCGTGGGTCGCACTACATCTAATGGTCCACAATCAAATTTTAAACTATATACAATTGTTGTAGCTCGTAATGATCTCAATAGATATCCACGTGCAAGAGGAATGGGATCATCTATCCTTGATTCATGATCACATTGATGAAAATATTAAGGGGATTTATTTCCTCGATGTTCTTCTTCTCAAACCTATGAAAAAACCTTAGATCTCACAATTACATAGAGATTCTCAATGATATGAAGAACCTAAACTTTCCTTTCGAACTAAGCTAGAAATAGAGCTTCCATGAATCCATATTAATCACATTTCACACTATTGTACAATTATAATTTACATGAGGTTTACAATTCCTTTTAGACCTAATCACACTCAATAGGTCTTTTCTTTTCTCAATCCCTTGCCTAATTCTTCTTTTAATTGACCACCCTATCAAATCCAACCTCGAATGCCTTCAAGACATATTATATTTACAATGAAAGGATTCTAAACTAATTTTCAGTTCAGATCCTATAAAAATCCCTCACCAAACTCCTAGAATCCCTCACTAAATCTCCAAGAGATTTCAACTCCCTAAAATATGCATCGGACTTCTAATAACTAAGACCTATAATGTTATCATATGTTTGAGAGCACTTACAAATTAATCATCATTTTAATAAATGAATCATTTGAGAATATCTCCCTTCATAAAACTAAACATTCCCCCTAGGTTTCTTAAAAAAAAATGAATTTATGGAGTAGGATGATCCTGCATTAGACTCCCAAGGAATAAAAGGTTCTATGATCTCTTGATCATGAATGGTTGTTGTTGAAGTCATCTTGGTTTCTGAAATTTATGCTGCTACTTGCCACTTGCCTTGCCATATTGATGTTGTCTTATTGATGTCTACAAAACTCTTGGATCCCAATTCTTAATTTGTCCTTGTGCAATCATCTTGCTCCAATATTTGTTAGCCATCATTTGTTGATTTATGATTTTGTTCCCTCTTCTCCATTTTAAAGTTCCCACTTCCAACTATGTTTCCTTCATCTCTGCCCACTGCTGACTTCTGCCTCTTTGGATTGAACACCTTACTCCTTCATAACACAATTTATACTTGTACAAATGTTCCTTTAAAGTTTCAAAACATTCAATTTTTTTTTCCATGTATACCTTTTTAGTTAGTCTGTCTTGTATCTCTACCATCAACATCAATTCCTGCTCTCAATAGGTCTCTCCTTGATCATTTTGCGCACCAATCCATAGTTCATTTGTAGAAGTTATAATGTATAATTCTTATGCTTATCCTTTTGTCCAAATACCCTAGAGTGCTTTCAGTGAGATTTCTTCATCTACAAATCCATTTGGTTGCTTGCTTGGTATGAAAACATAAAACCAATCTTTAGTATGTTGCCTTTCAACTGTACAAAAATTCCCTTGAATTTCTACATTCTGCCAACTGATCCTTGTATTCATATAATATTCATTTGCATCATCATTATTTTTTTGCAGTACTCTTTTGCTTTAGCAGTGCTCTGCATAAGAGTTTTAAAAACTCCACTTCCCTCATTCCCAATCTCATTCTCTTGAAAACACTATTCCATATGCAATTTATCAATAAAATTCTTCTCTAAGCCCTTAAAAAAATGAAAAAAACAAATATTTCATATATTTCATGATCATAGGCCAATGATCATCCATATCCAAACCTTCAATTTTTTTGTATCTCTACTGCAACCACTTCAGAAATTCAAAATCTGAATTATCTTCCTCATCCTTCATGTTTTTACTCTCTTCTAACTTTCTCAGACTGCCTTGGTATTTTATCTCTTGCATTTCTTTTGTCTTCAATATGATTCTTTGATCTCTTTCATTCTACCAACTATTTCTCCTTCAATTAGTCCAGAATTTAAAATTCTTCTCACCTTGGAGCATTCTCTTCCATTCAACCATCAAGGTTTCAATATTGTGTTGTGTGAGAGTTTCAAAGATTCTCTCCCACTTCTCTTCATAAGTATCCAAAGCATATAATTTCTTTGACCAATCTTCCTTCAGCTGCTCTGTGGAAGGATGATTGCTTCCATTTTCTATACATACACATTCAAATACATTACATAAAACACTTTGTCTGTAACATTCTTTGGGCTCATGCTCAAAATCCAATATATCTTGTGCTTCCTTTTGATTGCAATTTTCTGTTTCATGATTTTCTCTTTGAACTTGTTGTCCACCATATGAAACTTTCCGATCATAATTAACAATCTGATCTTTATGCCATAAAATAGTTCCTTGTTATGTACAAATCCCTTCATTACTCTTCAAAGCATTGCTCTATTCTGTCCTCCCTTTAGGAGATTCTGCAAAACATTCTCCATGATTGTCTTCATAATTCAACCTTCTCCTTTTCTTGGATGCATGAGATAACAACATTTCTTCTTTCTCAGATTCTTGGTTGGTTTCTGGTCTTTGAATCCTCTCAGCTTTCTTTGGATTAGATGAAATGTTTTGAGATGCATTCTCTTTATCAACTCTTCCTTCACCATACTTACACATCTGCAAGAAATTCATGGTCTTTTCCTTTTCCAATCTCCAATGGCCCTCAATCATGCAAACAATTCCTTCAGAAATACTTAAATAAACATTCAACACAAGAATATACTAGAACCAACTGAATATACCTCTAATTTTACTCCTCTTTTCACAAAACCGTGAAGTTTCAATCTAAATGCTTTCATAACCTTCTTCAAGGCTGTCTTCATGACATAATGTTGAACTTCATTCTCCTGAAACAATCCTTTGTAACTGTTCATGTTCAGAATTTATTGCCTCATGTTGTCCTCCATGAGCATAGTTTTGCCTTCCTTGAACTGCTACTCTTTCTTCAATCCTATACATCTGTTCAACTTTGTTAGGATACATATATGCACTATTAAGTCCCAACATTAATTGTCAACTCGAGGCTCGTAGGCTTGTGAGGTACATGTGAAGGAAATGTAGGATCAGAGCCTAGTCTAACCTAATCTAATGTCGGCAAACAAACAAAGCAATTGAAACTAGCCCAATCACCTTAGGAGGAAACCCATCATTAGGTGACCATATCCCCTGAGTTAAGCCATTAATTTCTCCGTTGGTGATTGAAACTAGTAGAAAATTCAAATGCAAGAGCTTCAAGATCATCAATACCAAATATTTCCCTACTTACCTCAAAACATAAAAAACCAAAGCAATTAAATATAAATCCTAGATTGAAAAGGAAAAGATATTTAAACCAAACACAATCCAACACTAGATTTATAAAGTCTAAATCAACCAAGCAAGAGCTTCAAGATCATCAATACCAAATATTTCCCTACTTACTTCAAAACATAAAAAAACCAAAGCAATTAAATCTAAATCCTAGATTGAAAAGGAAAAGATATTTAAACCAAACAAAATCCAACACTAGATTTGTAAAGTCTAGATCTACCAAGCAATAAAGTGGATTGTGTGCAGGTGGCAAGCCAAACTTACAAGAAAGAATGTATGAACCAAACAATTTTTAAAAGGGAATATATAAAATTCAATCCACACCAAGCAGCTGGTACCAAATTAGTACTAAAACAGTGCAAAATTAGTACAAAAACATAGCAGGAATAGAGATTGGTACAGAATCATAGCATAGTTAGATTCTAGATCTCCCATTCTTACTTCATCAATCAATCTTATGGATATGATATTTAAATTATTGCATAGCTTCAATCATTCAAAGAAGACATTGAATTCAATACAATTCTTTTGATTTAGTAAGAGATAGTCAAGACCAAGAAATTTTCTCCTTCATACCAAGATAATTTAATATGGCCTAAACATGCATTAATAATGAGAGTGCTACCAATCATATAACCATTTGATCAAATTTAGTTCCTCAACACATATCCTTTAATGTTTCTTGAACTATGCTTTGGCTTTCAAATACTTTTTATTTATAACATTTGATAGCATGTGAAAATCGTGTTAAGCCATTCTTGAATTTTTCCAATTTCCAGATTACCAATTATACATATGCACTGTAGCTTAAATCAATGGCTTTTCAAATGGATGTTGATTATAAAGTTTAACAAAGGAAACCATCCATTAAATCAATAAAATATTTTATCATGTCCATAGGTGTTGAACAAAACTTTGAAACACTGAATTCATGATTTTGTTTTCTATAATTTTTATTGTAGAATCAAAATGAAAACCTCTGCAAACAACTTAAATGATTTAGAAATGAAATTGTTTAAAATCAATTGACAAAATGGTTTAAATCTATGTTTCCTTTCACAATACAAAACCCAATTAACAAGTTAAGATTAAATCAAAATTGCAAATGAATTAAGATAGAGAAGATTTGCTCACAAGGACTTCATTACAACACACAAAAACTTTGGATTTAACAAGTAAAATAACAATCTAACTACAAAGGAAGCGTAGCCTTGCCACATGCAAAGCATGACTTAGAAACGTCAGAAACTTATGAAATTTATTATTGGAACATCAATCCTCAAGTGCAAAGATCTTCAGCAAAACAATTCAATCTCAACATCACAATATCACCAAGAACACAGTTTTTGGCAAGAATATAAACGTATGCATTCATAAATTCATCATTCCTTCATTACATTCCTCTCTCCCCTTATCTCTTGCTCCTCACATAGATTCATACATGTCAATCTCCCAAGGAGAAGATAGGATCAGATCTGAACAATCCCTCAACAAATTGCTTTAATTTTGGAAAATGCATAAATTTAGTTTTCTTTCATAACAGTCCTTTTATAAAAGTTAGCATTGAAGACCCCACGATATCTCCCAATCCCTTTATAATTTTAGAAAACGGTTTTGAGGTTTCGTAACCATCTATATTTTCTCAAAACCCATTTGGCCGTTTTGAAAGATCTTCTCCCATGTGCACGCGAACCGAGGCACAATATGCCCTTCAAAACTGATTTTATGCCTAAAAATATGGGTTTGCCAACTTTAAAAATATTTGATCTTGTTGAAATCCGCGCATCCAAATAAAAACCTGTTTTAATGGGAGGTATATAACATCATTATCCAAAAACCCTTTTGGCCATTTGTTATTTGGAGGTGTGTACACGTGTCAAAAATCGATTTCACTCTCAAGTTGGTATCAAATTGATGTAAAATTGCCCCCCTTTTACTTGATCCTTCACAATTTGATCGATATAGCTTTCACATGACTCAAAATAACATAGAAATAGAAGTCCAACCTTTCTTTGACTCGAACCAATGATTTAGGTGATATGGTCGATGCATCACCAAAATAAGAAAAAAAAAAACTACCAAAAGTTCTTGTAATCATTGATTTGATTGGTTCATGTAGTGTATCTTATCCTCATGGCACACATGTGCATGCCGATAAAATCACGTTTCACCTTAACCAAAATGATAATTTAATCAAACTTGAGTTTGACCAATATGCCATGAACTCGTGCAGTGATTTGGGCACCACATTATGCTGATGTTGTACTCTATGTGTTTGATTAACAAATGGGAAACACATAGAGTACAACATCAGCATAATGTGGTGCCCAAATCACACATTCTGGTACCTGCATTATCCAACACTCCCCTACGTCTACTAGTTTACATGTCCTCATGCAAACAAAATTTGTATATACTCTATTTAATCATTGATTTATATCACTTTATTTGCAGTTGTTGGTTCTTATGGAGTAATGCCCTTTTTCATTTGATATTATCACAGGCTTTTAACATGATTTATTTTACAACAGAGCAATGAAAGTTGAGGACAAACGATGGGTGGGCTATGAAGGGATGGTGGATGGTATGGCAATATGAATATGGACTTAGGTGTTTGTATACTATTTTGTTTTTCTTTAAAACCAATGTTTATTTGTGGTTTTTAGGCAACATTGACTTCATCCTTTTTATGTGAATGCTTTATGATATATATAAAGATATGACACTATAGATGCTACGTTGGATTTATGTACCACAATATTTTTCTTTTCATTCTAATGGCCTTATTAGAGTATTATGCATTTTATTATGAATTGTAGATGGATATTGAATGATAATGGTTTGTGAAAGATAAAATGTATGGAGTGGTTAATCATCAAGTTCTTTTAAAAAATTTAATGAATCAAAGAGTCTTAGACCAATTTTACTTCAAGTTTACCTTCACTTTATTGTGCGTTGTAGGTTGATGAAGTGAAAGATGAATGGGAGTACATGCTGGCTGAAACTCAAGATTAAAACGAGCAATACTGAGAGCTGCTAGATATCTAAGAGAGAGCTGACGAATGTTGATATGTTGAGATTCCTTATGTCTCTCTCTCCCCCAGACTTGTTGGTTTGCATGTCCTCATGCAAACTCTTATTAACACACAAAATTGTTGCAAGCTGAAAGAGGACTATGTGGAACCAGTGCATGTTGACTGAAGGATGGAAATAAAGTATGCCAAAGCTAAGAGCTGCTGAAAATATCCTGCAAAAAGAACCCTAAAAAATATATATAAATTTTTGTACTGTTGGTACATGAATCTTCTAGTTTCTATACCATCAATATCGAAATAGAAAAATCTAAAATAACTAAACCAATACTGTTATTAGGAGAGAAGAAATAAACATTGATTTCATGCTTAAAGAAACAACCAAAACTTAAACTTTATTCATGCTTACAAATTTGGAAATGAAATTTGTTTTAAAATATTACAGGCATACAGGAAATTCCTAAATTACTTATTACATATGATTTCATCAATCATTAACAATTTTATGCTCAAGAAATCATGTAAATTATGATGGGAGATTTTTCCTCTCATCCTTAAACAGGAAAACATGAGGAGATACGTGCTCTTTAATAAATGAGAAACCGATAGGAAATTAGTCATCCCTGTTTAATTTCTCAGAGAATTTTTGTCATTCAAGTGATATTGATAAAGTTCACATTTGAGTTTATTAGACTCCTACACTTATGGGTCCCACTTCTAGGAGAATGCCATCCTAGGTATGAATGACGGGGTCTTAAGACCATTTTATGAACATTCTCAAATGGTAGTTAGATGGGATTCATTAGCCTTTTGTTCAACCATTCATGCTTCTTCTTAAGAAATTACACAAGTATATTGTTCATAAAGACAAATATAGATTAGGCATAATGAAAGACATCAAAATCAGAACCCATTGCCAACAAGCCTATTCAATACTCTGATGGGGTAATTTTGACATCTAAGAAATATCCTTCCCATGAATAATGCCCCATTGCCCACGAGTATGTTCAGTACCTTGATGGGATTTCCTAGTTATACCACAAGTCGATACTTGCTACTAGCAAACCTGTTCAGTATCCCGACGAGTTAGCCTCTTACACCCATTTTCCATCAAAGGCTTTTGTCCCAATATTTACCCTTAAGATAAATTTTATAGATTTTTTTTGCATGGGTGAACGCGGAAACATCTTTGAAAACATTTTTATAGGATGGGATGGTATTGGGTTGGAAGATATTTTATAGATTACCCATAAAATATTGTTCTTATGAAAAATAGAATTATGTATTGAGATTAGCTGAAAGAAATATCATGGTAAAAATAACTTAATGTGTGGATGAGGCCATGAGAGAATGACCTAAAGGTGCCTCTAGTACCCATGTTCATCTTCTCCATATAAGATTGTGTTCCCTCGCAAGTAGAAGTGTAATTCACTCTCCTGCTACTATTTGATAAAAATGCTTGAATAATAAGTTCTGATATGAAACTAGGATGTACAAGTTACTTATGGGCATAATTATGCAGACCTTTAATATTTTGTAAATCCCCATAATATTTTAAATATTAGGCTTATGAGAAACTGTTATTATTAATAGTCATAAATCTGTATGTAATAAGAATAATAAATATCCTAAGTTGTTTTGGTTTTTGATGTTAGATCACTAATATTATCTTCATCTCATTTCATTTATTTGAAAAGAAACATGAAAAGATGTTGCATTTATTTAGAACTAGGTTAACTAACATGCAACTTTTACTCTATTGTATCTAAGAAAAAGAAATTGTATTTCACGTGTAAGAATATTTCCAATGTAACCATGTGCATAACAAGTGTAGAAATACATTCATACTTGTGTTTGAAAGATAAGATTTAATGTATACTAGAGTATGAAGAACTAACTGCTTTGATGATGATGTGAAGAGTTGTTGAAGAAGAGAGTGGTGGTTCAATCTGGTTGTTGTTTGGAACCTATGTTCGATATAGTTATAATGTTCTTGGTTCACTTGTTTGTTTAGACCACTCTGCATGTCTCCCTCCATCATGCCTTGCAGATCATCTTCTTTCAAATGACTAGTCTCATTAATGCATAGAGGTTGTTTAGAAAGGCATATCAAGAATTCCTCAATATCAGGTTCTAGTGGTTGTTCTCCATCAAATGCGGTCCATTATTTTTCGATCTCCTCAATAGATTGGAAAAGGGAATCAAAGGATACTTCTAGATCTTCTTGTCGATGTGGAGTGAGATTTAAGTTCTTGACTACTGTCAAGATTTGTTCTTCTTGAGAGATTGAGATTGAGATACCAACTGTTGCTAGGATTTGAGAGAATTTTGTTAAACTCTTTATCATATTTTAATTCTTGTTTTCAGTTAAAGGGTCCTGTTTCACACATGGATTACTGCATGGGGTTCCTACAGTACCAAAAAAATCCTAAAGAAATAAAGAGAAGAAGACTAAAATAAAATGTAAGAAAACCAATTATATACTCAAAGTGCCACTGTGCTACTAGGACCCTATTTTCACCAAGTTATATGTTCACACAAGTTATCTTATCTTCTCTCTCTCTCTCTCTCTCACACACACACACACACACACACACACACACACACACACACACACACATGTATATAGATGTCTAATTCTAATAAAACACAAATTCTAACTACTAAAAGGAAGAGGACAACCTAACTTTGGAGCAACCCCACTAAAGTGGATGCGTGGGCTCTTCCCTTAAATATTACTGTCTTCTCTCCACCCTCAGTTCGTCCTTAAAAACACACCACACTTACATGAAAATAAACACACTTTCATGAACATAAACACTCTTGCATAAAAGGAACAATCAAGGCTTTGGAGAAATACAATCAACCTACCTATGCTCTAATCCATTTAGCACTTTGTTACACACTATTTTTGTCATCCCTATGACCGTTAATGATGTAAACCTGTTTGTAGTCTTCAGAGGGGTCAGTGGCCCGAGTTCTTGAAGAAAGAAGGGAGAAGAACTTTTCCTGAGAAAAAAAGTTGCATTTTCCTTTATGAAAACCCTATTAAAGATGATTTTTGCATGTTGCACTATGGCTAGGGTGTTAGAATGCCTGATTCTTGCAGGCTACACCATAACTGGGTTGCGAGAGGTTCGCAGATTGCTCTATAAGCATGGTGCGAGAATGCTCATACGTGGGAAAAACGAGCATCTTCTCGATGTTTCTAGAAGGAGAAACTTCCATGGTGAGGTGGCATCTGAATGGTTTAGATCTTACTCGCTTTCATGATTTAGTGGGATCATCCTAACCTCCTCACCTTATCCTCTTCAACTTATAAAAGGAGAGGAGCTCTCATGGAGAAAGTTAGCTTTGGTTAGCTTTTTGGGTTGGCTTGGATGAGATTATCTTTTGAGCTTTTGATTTTGGAGCTTGGATTGGATTGAGCTTTGGAGATTATTAGCTTGGTTAGATGAGACATTTTGTCAAGATAGATTGTGAATATTATTAGATCTATGCTCTCAGAATTCTTGGAGTGGAAGTGTGTGGGGAACGAAGGACAGTTGGAAGGGACCTTACGACATCAAGGCCATGGTTGTAATCTCTCTTTCACATTTAATATGATGCAGTAATATGATTCTTTCATATAAAGATTGTTGTGTTTTATTGTATGATTCCTTGATCACATACATAGGTTTATATCGAGTTTATGCTATTACTATCACTTTGGTTGGTTGCGTTCTTTTGCAGGTTCATCATTGTATGAGTGTTGGAACGGAGCTAGGATGGCGATGGTGAGAGGAAGTGGTGTTTAAACGGTATGCCACCTATCCCTCTTTAGTTAGTAAATTCAATATCTGAAACTTAAGGAAAGCATCATGTTCTGGTGTGTTTTGTTCTAGATCTAGGTGGATCTAGGGAGATCAGTTAGTGTCCGCACCTACCGATTTATCCAATAACAAAATTTGGATCTCGGAGATTTTGGGTTCAATCCCCAGTAGAGTCGCCAATTTTGTTATTGGATAAATCGATAGGTGTAGACACTAACTGATCTCCCTAGATCCACCTAGATCTAGAACAAAACACACCAGAACATGATGCTTCCCTTAAGTTTTAGATATTGAATTTACTAACTAAAGAGGGATAGGTGACATACCGTTTAAACACCACTTCCTCTCGCCATCACCATCCTAGCTCCATTCCAATGCTCATACAATGATGAACCTGCAAAAGAACACAACCAACCAAAGTGATAGTAATAACATAAACTCAATATAAACCTATGTATGTGATCAAGGAATCATACAATAAAACACAACAAGCTTTAT